>PVIW01000527.1:0-341566 GCA_004026585.1 Noctilio leporinus
TTATTTTTAGAAAGAGGGGAAGGGAGAGAGGCAGAGAGGGAGAGAGACATCAATGTATGGTTGCGTTTCACCTGCCTCCAGCCACAGACCTGACTGGAGACCTGGTTTGCAACCTGGTTATGTGCCCTGGCTGGGGAATCGAACCTGTGACCTTTGGGTTCGCAGGCCGGCACCTTATCCACTGTGCTACCAGCCAGGGAATTTTTCTTAACAGTAAATCCATAATATATGGCATATTGAGTGCTTAATAAACATTTGTTGAATGAGAGAATAAATGAATGACAAGTCATGTGATAACAGTAAGAACACTGGATTAAGACTTTGTATTTAGGAGACTGGATTTAGAATATGAACAGCTGTAAAGGAGAATAATAAAACGCATTCTCATAAGGTGATTCTGAGAACAATACTACATGATAATATATACCCAAGATGGTATCACAGTTCTGGTGTATAGTAAATATTCAATAAATAACAGTTAATAATACAATGCATATTTCAGAAAATAGCCAATGATATTGGGAATCCATGTATGTGGAGGAACAATTTAAGTTACAGGTGGCTTTTCAACTATCAGCATTTCTAATCCCCTTCATTGTTCAAACATCAACTATATGTATATGTGTGTGTATATACACATATACATATATAAACACTCATATACACACATGTGTATATCTAAGTAGATGAATGGATGTATACATGATACAAACAATATCATAAGGGGAAGCATAGTAAGATTTGACTTGTGTACTGGGCAGAGAACTGCTGGATTAGAACTTGACTCTACCATAAATTACACCATAAATGACACCCAGCAAAGCACTTAACCTCACTGTGCCTGACAAAGTTAAAAATACCATAACAGAGTTTATTTAAATGCCATGGCTAGGTCAAGAGTTCAGTGTCTCTTGGCATAAAAGATTTAGCATGAGGCAGATATAGGTCACTAGAGTATGGGAAATTAGCTGCTATTTATGTCTTTCCTAAGCAATAAAAGCACATAGTTAGTGACAGTTGATCTTGGCTCTCCTCACTCCAATTTATACTCTTTAGTATGAGAAGTTCCTCTCCTACAGATCACTAAGCTAGCTGACCTGTATCCATGTATATTAGTTCTTGTATTGCAGTGCGGACCACAGCAAGTCAAAATTAATTGGCATCAAAAGACAGAGTAGGGTCTACAGAAATATTTATTCTAGACTAGACTAATCCAAGACCTGCCCTCAACCCTGGTTTCCATAGGCTTAAATGTTCTCTTCACCATCCTGTTAGTAAATGGAACTGCTTTCAGTGTTCATATGCAAATATACCTATTTCTTTTGGATAAGGCTCTGTCTCCAAGGTCTGGGCACAGAGTCAGGGAATTCAGAGCTGGAAGGGACCTTCGAGATAATCTAACCAAGATTGCCTCAGATTACAGAGCCAGTTCCTAGAGGAACTCTGATAGAATCAGGTCTCCTGACCACAATCCCTCCCAGTCTTTCCACCACCTAATTCTGACCTTGAGTGTTGGTCCTAGCTATCCAAAATCATCATCATCATCATCATAAATAATAATAATAATGAAGAAGAAATAATGATACCCATTAGATCCTAGATATCTTCTTTATAATCTTTATAATCAATATCAAAAGCCCAAAACTTGCCCTGGCTGGTGGCAAAGTGAATAAGGTTCTGGCCTGCAAACCCAAACATCACCGGTTCAATTCCCAGCCAGGGCACACAGAACCAGGTTGCAGGCCACGTCTCCAGCCAGCTCTGTAGCTAGAGGCAGGGGAAAAGCAACCATACATTGATGTCCCTCTCCCTCTCTGCCTTTATCCCTTCCCCTCTCTCTAAAAATAATAAATAAAATATACATTTTTTAAAAGCCTCAAATTTTATGCCAGTGACTGCATCAATAAACACTGCTGGGATGAGAGAGGATTCCTATGATTCTCATTCTGTGACATAAACCCACATGCTCCCTGGACAAAGGCATCATCGTATGGGAAATGCTGGTTTTGCAGTACCAGCTAAAGTTTTACAAAACAATGGCTGAGGTAACTGGGAACTAGACACTGAATAGGGAAAGAGAAGAATTTCAGGGCCCAGAATTCGTGCTGACCTTTCCAACTTGTCCTTCCATTTAAGTTAATTAGGTTCTGACAAACAGACAACTAAATCAACCTATGTCCTCCAAGAAATGTAATTTTCCTTCTTTGTCATATCCTGAAAAAAATAAATAAAACCTTTCTCAAGTCCTCAGCATCAAATGAAGAGACAGATTGCCATTCAAGCTTTACTCCTAGGTCTGGGCAGAATACTGTCAGACATCTGTGGAAAATCAAGATTATTTTCTGGCCCTGGCAGATGCCTGGAACTGTGAGGCTGCAACACTGAATGCAGAGCAAAAAGCAAACACTGGCATTTCTCTCTTAGCCCATTAATTACCAACTTCCACACCTTCAGAAGATTCTAAAGGAATCCCACCTCAGGTACTACGCTTGCCAAGAGGTTGGAGAGTAAGTAGCTGGTGAGGTTGGGAAGAAGGCGCAGAGTTGAACAGGCTCCGCACCTCCTAGGATCACTTAGGAGGCAGCTGCACTTAACAGGGGTTTCTTCTGCTCCTGTCCCACCTGCAAGGGGTGGACTCAGCTGGGCAACAGCCCATCTGCCCTCTAGCAGGGAGCTGAGAAAACCTCTTGTTGTCCCCACTGCCAGGACTATAGAGACGAGGGAAGGATGGGTTGAATACACCCACTCTCTCTTACAGAGACCCAGTGTATGTGAGACCAAGAGTGTGTTTAGGGGTTGAAGAAGCCATACCAGTATCTAAATGTGAGGAAAGCTGTTAATTTATGCAATTTTTATATGTGGAATCTAAATATATATATAAACAAGCAAAACAGAAACAGACTTATAGATACAGAGAACAGACTGATGGTTGCCGGGAGGAGGAATTAGAGAGGCTGGGTAAAAATGGTGAAAGGATTAAGAAGTATAGACTGGTAGTTACAAAAACAGTCATGAGGACTGTAAAGTATAGCACAGGAAATAGAATCAGTAACATGTAATAACATGTATGGTGCTAGGCAGGTACTGGAAATATCAAGGAACACTTTGTAAAGTAAGTGATTATCTAACCACCTGAAATTAATACAGAAGGATATTGAATGTAAACTCTAGCTGAAAAAAAAAAAAAAAAGGTATGCAGTTTTGATCATAAGTCTGCATTTCATTCCCTCAATTTAGCTTTAACAATGTTGACCTATCTGGCTCCCACGCCTCATTCTCAATTGGTTCATGAACTTGAAGAGAACAAAGAGTCATTATTCCCTCTTCTAAAAACAAACAATAACAAACACTCTTCGGGAGACTTGGCATGGCCCACTGCTTCAGGGAAAACTGTCCTGTCAACTCTCCCTCACTGACACCCAGTGACATTTATTGGAATAGGCTGTACTGAATTCCAGGCTCTAAGAAAAGTCTCACTATTTAAGGTTATCTGATCTGTCCCTGGGCAAGTCACTGATGAGTCTGGGCCCTGGTTTCCTCATTTGAAAATGTAGGGTCAGGACCTTGAACAGATAGAAAGTCTTCCCAACTCTAACACTCCCTGAATCCACATACAAAATAGGACAAGCAGGGTGATACACAGCCAGACAAAAAGATAATACTGTCCATCATGGAGGATCCAGGAAAATCTTCAAAAAAAAAAAAAAAAAAAAAAACCTTTCAGAAGGAGCTGGGGCTATGTGGCTAAGGGGTAGAATTGGAGAAGTATGGGTGGGCGTTCCAAACAGAAATGCAGCTCAAGCAAAGGGATGAAGACAGGAAGCTGTCGGGAAATGCATGCTCACAGCAGTTAAATGGAATGATCCTAAATCTAGTTAAGTGCAACTCTATCAACTGCTCCACAGTTCAGTGTGTGTGTGTGTGTGTGTGTGTGTGTTTTGTAAAGCTCACACTCAGAGGGGCTGTGGGAGTGAAACTGGTTGAACTGAGCAGAGGATTCATACAAAGCAGCTGAGCAACACAGCCAGATTGATTGCTTCTAGATCAATCATCAAATAAGGATTTGGAGTGCTTTAGGGTCGATCTAATTCTCTCATTAAGATGACTGAAATAACCAGCCCACTGAACAGTCAATACTGTTATTTCATCCATCTTAATGAGCCAATCAGATCAACTCTTGAGAGATGTTCAAGACCAACTCCTGAGGGAAAAACTTGTATGCAGACACAACAGCAGCTTTTGTTGAGCTTTCCTAATTTAATGATGGACTAAGTCACAGAGGGATCCCTAGAGGAAAGAGAGTTGAGTAGTTATTGTTCATAAACAAAGATACTAAGGATCATATCTTAATGAGGCAAAAGGAGAACACTGCAATTTTAAGTAAATGAACAAAGATAGGAATGAGCAAGATATACGTAAAAAGTCAAGGGCACATTTCTTTGACCACAGCAGTGTTTCCATGTGTCAGGAATATTAAAAGGTGACAATTAGAAGGTAGGGAAGATGAGCCAACTGGTGGTGGAAGAGAAAAGTCAAACTGCTGATGTCTTGATCAATGAATAGTCAACTTGGCTCAGAGCCTAGCAATATAAAGTTTTTCAATAAAAGTTGGTTGTAATGATAACATTAATGATAATGGTGATGGTTTTGATGACAGCAATAATGTAATCTGTTGGTAATACAAAACAATAAGAATAAAGAAAGATCACTACAAATGTTACAAAAAAGGCAGTCTGGTACAGTTTCTGTTAGTAAATATGAAGTGAGGGTTAGAAATAACCAGAACTGTGAAGCAGCCTTAATAGGGTAATGGTCATAAATATATGAAAGAGGCAACAGCAAAAAAGAGAGACTGTTACAAGCTGAATGTTATACCCCTAAAAGTCATTTGCTGAAGCCCTAAGTTCCAATGTGACTACATTTGAAGACAGAGCCTTTAAGGAAATAATTAAGGTTAAATGATGTCATGAGAATGGGGGCTTAATTCCACAGGACTGGTATCCTTACAAGAAAGAGAACCCAGGAACCTGCCCACAGTGCAAAGGCCATGTGAGGAAAATGAGGAAGCCACATCTTCAAAAGGACAGAGGTCTCAGGCACCTTCAACTAGGACTTCCACCTTCCAGAATTGCAGTAAAACAGATTTCTTGTTTAAGGTATCCACTGTTTGATATTTTGCTGTGCTGGACTGAGCAGAATACAGAAACCAACCCCAACAACATTTGCCTCAGCAAAACAGAACATATTTGTAGCATTCTATCATTGAGAGACAAAAGAACTTCATGCAAAGGGTCTAAGTTACCTTCCCAGATATGGACCCTCACAGTGGAAGAAGATCACCACTAAAGTCCTTTCCATTAGCATGATTCCAACTAAATAGTTGGAACTATGGCATTAATAATCAGGCGGTAAACAGACATAAAACTTTAGTTATTTGATGCAACAAAGATTTTTGTTTGTTTTGTCTTTTCCTCATTCACAAGACTTCCATGTAGCAACTCAGGGGTCCAAGTTAACGGAGGTGCCAATGTGCTGCATTTCTGACTGTTCAAAACACACAGCCTTCGGGGAAGGTCACCTGCCAACATTTAAAACTGGAGGCCAGGAAATGACTCAAAACACTCTTGTTCACAGCCTGTTGCCAGAAGCAGTCATTGGCACCAGCTAACTGCAGGAAGTGTGGGAAATCCCAATCCATCCCAAAGCAACAGTAAGCTTTAAACTTCAACGAGTATCGTCATCACGTGGAGGACTTACTAAGACAAAGATTTCTGGGCCACCTGATGGGGATAGGCGATAGTTTGCACTTCTAATAATAAGTTCTCAGGATAGGTTGATGCTGCCTATTCTGTGATTTCCCTTTGAGAATTCCTGGTTCGAGGGACGATTCTCAAGCCTGGCTGTACATTAAAATCGCCTGGGCAGCTTGTCAGGAAAGATGCAAGCTGAGGCCTCAGTACTAAAGATTCTGATTTAATTAAGAGTAGAACCCTGGCATCTAAAAATATCCCCTCCTATACAGTCAGGGTTGCTAGTTCATAAGAATATCTTTTAAATATGGTTGGAGAACATTCTTCAAAGGGTTCATGCTACAGATGAAGAAAACAAGTACAACTTTATACAGCAAGACAATGGTACCTCCAGGCCTAAAAATCAAATGTCCTAGATTCCATTGGGTATCTTTTCCCTTAACGGGAGAGCACACAGAGCAAGCATTATTTTAAGACCAATTTTCTCCCCAAATTCCTCCCACTGTGTTTAAAATGGATCTGTCACTATCCAGGCAGAGCCTGGCCCTCAGTTAAATTGCTGCTGTCTCAAGAAAGAGGGGAGTGCGTCCATCTCCAATTCTCCAGTGTGGCTGAGGATGCGGTCCCGGAGGTGCTGCCTGGGAGAGCTCCTTTCTTCCAGTCCCCACTTTCCATCCCTGAGCAGCCTGGCTGCCCTCCTGCCCGGCCCCAGCCCCACACTGCTTCTGCATCTGCCCCAGGAGCTGGAGGACTGATGCTGAAGGAGGGACCCCCTGCTAAAGATATGGAAAAGAAAATTAACAAAGCTGCTGCCAGTGTGCCCTTTGGTCCCATACTGACTAAACCTAGGCTGCCAGAAGGCAGCGAAACAGACGTTTCACTTAAAAAAGCAACTGAGAGAGATTTTTTTAAAAATAGAGCCATATCCTATTCAGGTCCTCCTCTGCTCCCATGCCTGACATAAACCCACAGTGTTCATTTGCCCATTATGGAATTTTACTGAATTCATCAACTCTAAGTGAAAATAAATAAATAAGAGCTGATCTGCCGTGCCTTTACAGATTTTGAGCTGATTTAACGGCCGTCTGAAATGCACACCCTGCATCTCTAATGGCCTCTGTCCTGACGGTTAGGTGTGAAACTGAGAAACATCGCCACCTGCTGGCCTGGGAGCCCACGTGCATGGAAATTTCCGGGGCGCGAGGTCTGGTTTCTACACCATGTTTTTAACTCCCTGAGAATCACTCAGTCCCTTCACCAAAATGACACCATGAAATTCGAATGGACTTTCTGGTGTGTTATGTGTGTGTGGGCGTGAGATAAGGCAGGGAGGCCTCTGGTACCTTCCTTTTTTGTTGTTGTTACCCCTATCTTATCTTGAAATTCTCAATGTAGGGAATTTTATATGTAGGTCCAATTAACCAACATAAAGTGACCTTCTTCCAGGTGCTCTGTATCCACACCAAAAGAATTAAGTGACAGAGACTGAGGAGAGCTGTATTGACTGACCACCTATGGTTCTATGAGTTTTTAAAATATTTATAAATCTTCACCTGAGGACAAATATATCTATATCTATATCTATCTATTTAGAGTAGATAGATATATTCTATAGATAGAATTTATTTTGGATGGAGAAGGAGTAGGGAGAGACAGAGAATCATCAATGTGAGCAACATCTATAGCTTGCCTTCCCAACGCATCCTGACAGGAATGGAACCTGCATCCTAGGCATGTGCCCTGACACCTCACCCCTGGCCAGGCTGGAACCTTCAACACAGGCTAACTCTTCAAGTAAGTGAACCACTCAACTCAGGTGGTTCTGTGGTTTTGATCTCTACATACATATCTTCACAATGCAACATGCAAATCGACGTGTTGGAAGGAGATTTTCAGCACGACTACGTGATTTATCTTCAAGATAGCCAAAATAATGATCCACTCTTGTGGCTGCTTCTGCATTATATCCTTCTGGGAAAACAAGACTCCTAAGATGTAAAAGAGGGGTGTCCTGGTCCAGGGTTATGGGTGTGAGTCCCTTCTTCCCCTTCCACTTTCAGTCCCCACCCAAGTACATCTCTACAGTATGTCCTCCATCCACTTTCTCCACCCTTGTAGCTCTGAACAGGGCTCAGTCAATGGCAGAATACCGTCCCTCTAGCTTTTGCACTTATATCAGTGGAACTCATTTAAAATGTACATAAATAGCAATAGTGCAAGAAGCAGGGCTGGGAGAGCCAACATAGAGTGTAAGGTACAGAGTGAGTGATGGTTTCCAGGCCGGTGACTATATTCTCTTATACCACAGAGAACCTCTGCATTCACCTCCCTGCTGTGGAGTAGGAACCCCAGCAAGTAAGAACTGGCTGTGAAGACCCTTGGGGGTAGCTCTGATAGCTCTACCTCTCTTTCGCCTCCCCTCTCTGCTCCCCCAAACTCCTCTTCCCCAATAGACCAGTGGGGAGCTCTTGTCCCTTATAGCTGAGAGTGGAAAAGTAGGAATCAAAGGAACGGGTAGGAGTGATGTCAGGCACTGTAACGATGTCCTGGCAGTGACGAGCTGGCTTGGAGGCAGATCGGTCTGCTTTGCCACTCAAAACTGACTCAATCTAAAAACAAGAGAGTAGAGCTCACGTGCAACATGAAGGCAGAGCCCAAGCTTGCCCATGCTATTATCTGCAGATTGGGCTGACTATTCTCCTCTTCCAGAACAAGGGTCCTATGGGGGAGAAAAGCTTTAAACTCCTGAACAATTAGAGCAAGAAGAAAATACAATGATAATGACACAGATAAGCCTGAGGTCCCTGGTAGGAATGTAATTGACCCAAGGTTCCACAGCATCTAAGTGACAGTATTGAGTCTCTAGCCTCTTATATGTGATTTCTCACTGAAATCTACTGCCCCATTACAAAACAGGACAGTGCCACCATCCATAGATCTTTGACATCGTGATAATTCATCTTGAGAAGTCTAGACTTCCCATCATCCTCTCCTAGTCGAGCTTCAAACTCTAGAGGAAGTATCCCCAGCATCTGAGAAAATCTATTAAGTAATTCATACTTAAGTATTAGAGATCCAGGTTGTGTGATTATTGTTCGGCACTGAGAGTGCCAATTCTAATACTGAGCACCCAAGGAGGAAGTGAAGGAAAACAGTTGTGTTCTATAATAAGGGGCATTGTGATTTAATGGTTAAGGACTTTCGGTACTGAAAACAAAGCACTAGAGGTAGACTCCTGAATGTGACCCTTAAGATCTGCATACATATCTCAACCTCTGGTAGTATCATAATAAGAAAAAAGTAAGTTAAATTCAACCAGGTGTTTTGAATAGTGTGTGGCAGGTGCACAGTCACCAAACAATGTTAGCTTTTATTTTTATTGTTATTATTGTGTGTGACTAGCTCACTTTAGGAGAAAAATCACTTTTCTAATCATCTTTCAATACTCATTATGTACAAATATTCTCTCTACTCTTTTCCAGGGCAAAGAAAGGAAGAATTAAAAAAGCAAGTGTCCAGAAAGTCCTTGAATCTTTTCAAAGAAGTTCTAAAGTAAGGGCGAAACTTCAAGAGTAGATATGCTTTACAACTAAACCCAACATTAGACCCCCTGCAAAGTTCTCATTGGTTTTTTCCAAATGATCGTGTTTTAGTAATAACCAGAAATATGAGTCCATAACAACCACTTCTGTGGGTCTCAAGAGATGACCCTTGGACCAGAACCACAGCTGGAAGAAGGGGCATCTACCTCCAACTAAGTCAAATGACCTGAAGGTTAGTTAATATGCAGATCCCTAGACAGTGAACTCAAGATAGCAGAAATGCCCAAGAGTGAGTCTAGTCCTAGAATCCCAGGGAACTTGCTGTGCCATAGTCACTTGACCTCTTTGGGCCAGTTTCCTCTTCTGTAAAGTGAAATATTAGACTCAATCTTATCTAAATCCCTCAGAGTTCTAACTTCCTATTCTTATCCCTCCCAGGGGGTGACATTGGTTAATGAAATTACATAGGTCTCAGGTGTAGAATTCTATAAAATACACATTTGTGAGAAAAGGTTTGACTTTGGGTAGTGGGCACACAATGCCGTATAGAGATGATGTGTCATGGAATTGTTCACCAGACAACATTTTTAAAACAGCAGCTGATCTTTCAACATGATTCTAAACCACCAGAATTAGCTTTGATAAATTTGACAATTGGCACCTTAACTTGGGGGAGAAAGTGGTGGTGAAACTGTATGACCAAATACATCAGTTCCAACGACCTGTGGAAGATTCAATCAACACAAGTGCCTTTGCTCCTCAACATCCATCGCAATGACAAGATGCTTGCATATGCCATTGCTGTGGATTTTAATCACATCCAATTCTGCTATAAGCTATTTGAGTCCATCTCTAATTCAGTGCTCACTAAAAGATGGGAGTATGGTATGGAAGTTGCTTTATATTCTCTGTTTTAAAGCATTTTCCCCTCACTTTCAAAGAGGTCAATGTGCATCTCCCCACCTTCTGGTCTTAGGGAACACAAGGTTTACGGATTTTTATGAGCTCTAGATGGAGTTGTAGAAGCTGCCCACTGCAAGGGCACTGTGATTTGTGGGGCATTAATAGCCCTTTTACTCCATGAACTTCAATTCCCTTCCAAATAGAAGTGTATTGAACTCATCACTTTGTATGGCCAAGGAAGGAAAATGCATGCCTTGGTGCACACTTATGTGCTGTGGTTATTGATACTGACTTTAAGATCATACTCCCCAAGGGTCCTCAGGCCCCAGAGAGCTCAGGGCCTTGACGTGGGCACGTTAGGTGCATCGCAGGCCAGACTGAAAATCACGAAGTTACAATACTGCTCTTAACAGCATGAGTCTGGGGTTGCTGCTCTGCTGAGAGATCTGCCCCTTTCATCAGAAAGAAGCAAAATATTGCAGGCACGATATTAAGGTCTCATGTGCGGAAAAATGTTGTAGCAACAAAGGAGCTTTCAACTCGGAGCGTATCTTATTAAAAAAAATAAAAAGCAATATCTAGTCTGGGTCAATATTTTTAAAGGAATTTTATTTTCGATTGCTGCCTCTGAAACCAGCACTAGCAGAACAGAAGGGAAGCTCATGGAGAAAAATAGCTGCCTTGTTCCAAAGCACGCTCTGGAGAAACGTTTCAGCATAGCTCAGCCTCTCCAACGTATTGCCAAAGGAGACCCACAAAGAATCATATGCTTTCCAGGAAGCAAAATGTAAAGTAAGGCAAACAATAACCAGCTGCTCCATAAGTGTAAACTGAGTTTTGAATGTTTGATGAGAAAACAAACAATGATCTTGTGTTAATTGATGCCAGCCCCACCCCACCCCATACCCACCCAACAAACACCCTCACACTGTGGACAGGTTTGTTTTTCAAAATACCACCAGCATCCTTCACTCTTCTGACTCCCAACTGGACACATCTATTGCCAAATGTCTATACCTGGCTTTCAAGGGGCTCCAGGTTGAGCCCCCATTAATTACACAACCTTCTTGTAAGTACCAGTATTCTCACCCCACTACTCCCATCATTATATGCTTGTACCACCCTAAACATTGCATCAACTCATCAGTTAAGCAGCCAAAAGCCACTTTATCGGAGGCACTAACTAAGCCATGCTCTGTGCTAGGGGCATTATTGAAATACAAAGAAATAAGCGATCACTCTTACTATGAAGGGACTTCTAAAAGACAAATCAATGTTCTGGAACAGCGTGATGCATATCAAATTGTCGTTAACAAATAGTAACTGGACAGTTCTAATCAAAACTAAAGTGACCTAAAGGAAATAAATATGTGTTTAGGGAGTTTAGTTTGGGTCAAATAATTCATGGATCTTGAAGTAAATTCTCTTTATCTTTCGACACTCAATTCAAATCCAAGCTCTTTTTCAGTCACTTCAGAAACCTACTTTTTCCACAAAGAATTCTTTAAAACCCCATCAAAAGTGACAGCTTTTTCTTTTCTAATCTCTTAAACATTAAATCATGGTCTATACTACGTGTGTCAGTACATTTTAATGCTCTCTTGCCTTTTTGCCTCAAACATCGTATTTTTCCAGACAGCTTTTTTCAAAAATTTCTTGATATAAAAATTACACATTATAAAAGTTTTCCATTTCAAGGGTTCAATTAAATGACTTTTTAGTAAATATAGAAGGTTGTACAACTACCATAACCCCTAACTTTAGAATATTTTTATCATTCCAAAAAAGGAAACCTCATGACCATGTGCAGTCACCCTCATTCACATTTCTAACCTCTAGTGACAACACATTTATTGGGTTGGTGACAAAGTCTGTTTCATTTTTCCCCATAAAATAAGATGCATTTTTCACTTTTACCCATAACTTGATTGATTTGGATATTTTGAATATGTTGGCTATCTCCCATGTGGTATAACATTGATTGTTCTCAAGTAATGCCTCAACTTGATCACTATTAGCTTCAACTGGTCTACCCCACTGTGGACCATTGTCCAGCGAGAAATCACAAGCACAAAACTTCACAAACCACTTTTGACGTGTTCAATCAGTTACAGCTCCTTCTTCATATGCTGGACAAATCTTTTTTTGTGTTTTCATTGAGTTTTTATCTTTCTTCAAATAATGAAGCATAATATACTGGAAAGGTTGCGTAATTCTATCTTCAATAATAAAATGGCTGCAGAAAAACTAAGCTTGGTAATTTTTTTTTAAGATTTTATTATTTTTAGAGAGAGGGGAAGGGAGAGAGATATCAATGTATGGTTGCCTTTTACCTGCTTCCAGCTACATACCTGGCTGGAGACCTGGTTTGCAACCTGGTTATGTGCCCTGGCTGGGAATCGAACCAGCAAACTTTGAGTTCACAGGCAGGCATCTTATCCACTGTGCCACCAGCCATAGCTAAGCTTGGTAATTTTAAAAAATACACACCGATATGACAGCTGTCACAATATACTCTAATAAAATTGTTTTGAATGAAGTTAAGAGCAACTAAGCACTTTAGAGCCATGGCATAGAAATAAGTAAAGAAACAGGTTTGCCAACCCAGTACTTCTCATCTCAGTAAATTCACCTTCTGTGGTAATTACACATGAATGGAATCATACAATGTGGTCTTTTGCTTCTGTGCTCTTTAAGTTAATATAATATTTCTTAAGTTCTTACACATTGTAGTATATCAGTGCTCACTGCCCCTAACAGCTGAGTAATAATACTCTCTTGTGCAGATATGCTATTTGTTTATGCACTCACAAGTTGATGGACATTTGGATTATTTCCACTGTTTAGCTATTATGAATAATGGTGCCATGAACATTCATATGTAGTCCTTTGTATGGGTTTCAGTATATGTTTTTATTTCTCTTGGGTAGATACCTAGGAGTGGAATTGCTGTATCACATGATATATTTATGCTTAACATTTTAAGAAACTGCCAACTTGTTTTCCAAAGTAGCTGTAACACTTTTATACTTTCACCAGTAATGAGGGTTCCTCGATTTTTAACCTCCTTGTGGAAAATTATGAAAAAAAAATATTTTGACTATCCTGTCAGAATTCTATTCACCATAAAAACACTCCAAAATACAAGCATCATTTTCCACTTTACATAGGATAAAGATGAGGCAAAGAAATAAGCCAAGTTCCTCACAATGAATTGGTCCTAACACAACTAGAAAAATACCAGAAAGAAATTACTAAAATGAAAACTACAAAATAAATAATTACACAAGAAGAACAAATAGTTTCTTCATGACTTTAAAGTTGCTGGTAGTGTCTCATGCTACACATGAAAATTATTTTTATTGTTTTATAGATGTATCATATATAATAAAATGCCAAGAGTTTTTTACTCATTTTAGAGAAGCAATCAATCTGAGCTAGTGCAAGATCAGAATTTATGGAATTTTTGGAAAGAACTAAAAGTAATTTTAAATGCATGCACCTCACCAACCATAGAATATATGCAAACTTCTTTTCACAATAGTAACTGCCATCCATTCTGACCCCTTCTCAGCTTTCCAACATCCTCTGCTCCCAGAATTCATTGCAGCAACCACGCTCCAGAGACCTCAAGATCCCTGGACCTTGCTCATCTCGGTGTTGCATTTTATGTGCTATTTCTCATTGCCTCTTTTTCTAATATATTAACATCCTTTTCATATTTGAAATGCCCATTCAAAAGCCATCCCTCCTAGATTTTCAACCCTAATACTTTTAAACATGAATTTATCTAATATGAATTTTTTACCTTAATGATGGCATTTACTGCATGAATTGGGTGCTAATATTAGTTTCATCTTATAGATGACAGAACCGGGGTTTGGGGAATTTACGTGAACCACTGTGCACTGCCTGAATAAATGGTAGAGTCAGAATCCAAACTCCAAAATTCATGATCTTTACAACTGGGGATTCTCAATCCTCTAGTTTTACCTTATTCCACTATTATTTAATCCTTCCTTGGGTTTTACTGAGTGGTTTCTTTATGGGTCTCTCCTACTCTTGGTAATTGCCAAGAGGGCAAGATTCGCCTTTCATTCATTCCCGTATTTCAGAAGTTTCTAGAACAGGGCTTTGAATATAATAGAGATTCAATAAAAATGTACCAAAAGAATAAAAATGTATGGTCAACAGGATATCAACTAGGAAATTACTTGACTGAATATACTCACTTGTATCTAAGTAGTTGATTGCAAAAGCTCACATCAAGTAATTCTTTTCTTTGTCATTTACATTAAAATTCTTCTATCAAAAACAGAACAGGCCAATTTCAGTTGCATTCTACTCCAACTACCATTATTTCAGAAGTTAAAAACTCAACATTTCTGAAACCATGGCACAAAAACTTATTGCAACCATGAACACAAGAGAAAAACTGGCCCTCAGTTCTTTTCCAAGACAGGACAAACCAAAGTCAGAGAGCATCAAGGCAGTGCTTGGACTCACACAGCCAGCTAGAAGAGACCTTGTCAGGTCTCTGGCCCTGACCTCTCCTCTACCTGATACAAACACCCCCCAATTTGAGATTATGCCAAGTCTTAGGGCTGGCTCTCTGAGGACTGCTTCGAGCTCTTTGCCATTTCTTAAGTGACCTTGAAAGAGTCACTTAAGCTCTCTTTTTCTCTGTTTATAGTGTCCCTGTTTGGAAAGCTCTTGGAGTCACTCTGATTTAAAATGCTCCTTTGAGTGCCAGAAACAAAAAAATTAGCAAGAGGAGACTGGCTTGCAATCATCCCAGCCTGGTTTGTCCCCCACTCTCGCTGCTCTCCCAGCACCAGGCAGGCACTTAGCTATGTAGAAGTATAAAGCTAAGCAGAAGATGATTAACCTTGGTTTGAACCTCCTCAGCATTGGATAATAATTGAATAATTTTTTGTTGCAATCTCTCCTGTGTGTTATTCTCTAGAGCACATGATCACTTCTGCATCATTATTTTGCCTTTTCATTTTGGACAACTGAAGATTTGGCCATGACCTTGAGATTGTATCTGTGAGCAGAGGGAAAACCACAAAGTGCACTGAAGAGGATGACTCTAGAGACAGGGACTAGGTCAGTTTACTTCTATATTTTGCTATAACCAAACAAAAGTGACACTCGCTGTAACCACTCATATCTTGAATGGTTAAAGTAAGTGTTAGACAAGTTCACATATACATTCAGATAGTAAGGAGGTAGGAAAATTCATTGTCAAGTAGAATGGGGAACTGAGACAGATTAAGGAGCAATTTATAGGCAAATTCAGAAGATCACCAGGGCTGAAAGCCCCAGGTGCCTACCAACAGGCAAAAAGGGTGGCAGACAGCATCCCCAGGGTGGCCTTTCCTCCCCCTGGTACATCACTGGTCATGTGGTTTCCTAACCTTACATATTCCTGGTCAGGGGTGGTTTGAATTCTCCCCTGATCTTTCCTCCCCTAAAGATAATATTGAGGCTTCAGTTGTATTTCAGCTCCAGGCCCAGAGAAGCAGTAAAACAGGGCTGTTGACACCAGGACCACCATGGATAACTAATGACCCTCTGGTGCTGACCAACCAACCAGTGGAGACCGCAACCCTGAAAGGGTGCACCTGAGAAAGCTGATGACTATTCTGTAGAGCTCCTCCACTGGGACCGCCCCTAAAAGCCCAGCCTTTGGAAAGCAGATAAAACCCAGAGAGACAGAGAAGCCTATTCTTGGCCCACCATGGGTCACACCCATTCAAATCTCCTTTTCTCCCAAACTCTAAGGGTCCTCACAGAGCTTGCAACGGGGAGAGCAATCAGCTCATCCCAAGCTAAGTCCCTGAACCTGTCTCCATAGCTTTGTTCTGACTTTCCAGTGAGCTATAGCAGCCCTGTCTAGGCTCACTCCTGTTGCAATCATAGTTCCCAGCTGTGATAACTGTCCCCTCAAAGTCACCCATATTCATGCTGTAAAATCTTTCCTGCAAAAGTCAAGAACCCACACTGCCCGGCAGCCCAAGGCAGACCCTCTCCAGGCCTGGTCCCTTTCTGGTAACAGTATGGCTAACATAGTAAAACCAAGTTTTGAATTTTTTTCTTCTCCGTATCTTGAGTCAATGCAGTTGTAAGCTCAATAATAGAATGGTAAGCTGATTTAGGAGGATGTGACCATGTAAAAAAACTCCTGGCTCGTGTTGGTTGGAGAATTATCCTGAAGACCAAAAGGTCATGTGTTTGATTCCCAAGCAGGGGACAAGCCTTTCCAAGGGGAAAGGTTGTAGGTTCGACCTTCAGTTGGGGCACATATGAGAAAGCAATCAATGTTTCTTTCTGTCTGTTTCCATTTCTCCTCCTCCTCCTATCTCAGGTGAAAATGTCCTGAGGTAAGGATTTTCAAAAAAAGGTAAAAATAGGATAAGATATAGGTTTATAGATTTGACCTATAATCTCTTATTCATAAATACTTGAATTTGATGCATGATCTTTAGGGGACAGATCCTGGCATAGTGTTTGATAAACATGAGCATGCAACCAAGATAGCAAGATAAGCAAATAAAAGATAAATGTTACTCACTGCTGCATTAAGGAATGTGCTACAAGTATAAATTAAAAAAAAAAAGAAAAACAGTGATCCTTTTCATATGTTGATGTACAAAAACACTGAACTGCACATATCCACTTTTTATTAAAAAAAAAAATTCAGATTCATTCCAATTTAAACCTCTCTCCAAACGTTACTAAACTTGTATTCCAAACATACCCCAAGTTACTGACTTTATAGGGAATCTTCCCTGGAATGGCTTCACATCTTTCTCCCTCCATGGGTGGAAATGCTGTTTATTCTCTAGGCTCCTACTTCATGCTCACATCTTCCACGATTGCTCTCAGAAATGTTATTTCGCTTCTTTAAGCCACTATAACCCTTATTCTCTGTACATGTATATAGCAACTTTTTCCATCTTTGTGCACATGTGTCTCAAATACCTTATACTTACCACAAAAGACTAGAACCAGATCACGTGCGCTTTCAATTATTCCAAATGCACAATGAGAAGTACATTGTTCTCATATTAAAGATAAGAAAACTGCCAACTGAAAAGGACAAGTTATATGCCCATAAGAAAATTAAACATGAGCCTCAGAGCCACACCCAAATTTATAAGATCTCAAAACTCTACTCTGAACCATTGTTATTCAAGGACCCTCATTTTCTGAAAATGTATCATAGCAAAGTGAAATTCTTTAAAACATGGAAATATTTACTAATAGGCCAACAACCTCCACTATTTATCCTTTCCCATACCCCCATAGTTCTCAAACTTAGCCTCTATCTATCCATCTTTCCTGGGCTACAACCCTGTCAATGTGTCTCATTTATTCACACTGCATTAACATATAAACATGAAAGGCAAAATGACTGAAAGTGAAATTACACATTTTCAGAGATTCAAGATTTCATGAGGTCTATGAAAGTGATCATGGAAAATTAATTAACACAGGCAAACCCTTGAAAAATGAGAAGTGAAGTCGAGCTAACCCAGTTAGCAACAAGAAGAAGCTGATGATGACAGAATCAGTGGTGATTTAAACATTAAAGGATTAAGGAAAACCCCTTGAGAAAGCCCTCACATCTTTATGCGAAGAGGACTGTCTTCATTTAGACAGAGTCTAAAGCACAGGATGCCGACTGTATTATCTTAGAAAGATTGCTGAACACCCTTTCTTTGTTTTTTCTTCTGTGAATTACTCTTAGTTGCAATTGCAATAGAAAAATAAATCTTTTCTATTTTTAAATTTCATTTTTGAAGAGTTTTTGTTTTCTCGTTACATTTCTTTTCATTACCTGCCATGAATTTCTTTGTGGAACACACTACCCAATTTCCCTGCGCTTGGTTCATGGGTTACGGATGAGTAGCCTGCCCCAAAAAGAGCCATGCCATTACCCTAGAATTTCAGAATGACAAAGACAAGTATCCTCTGGTTGCCCAGACTAAAATATGTGCAGCTAGAAATGGTCTGTGGCAAGATTTCTGGCCATGTTCACCAGAGAAGTTAAAAAAGCCAGTCTGTATGGAGACAGATTAAAAGCAGCAAAGAAACAGCAAAAGCGGACAAGGACATTCCTTTGGTCCCAGCATCCAAGACATTTATGCCATGAGTCTTCTCCAGTGAACTTGAAATAATTCTCCTCTTGGCCTGCCCTAATAGCATGTGTAAGGTTACAGTCTGCACCAAGCTAGAGAAACCTCACCAGCCACAGGAAACCCAGAGGACAAGTCCATCTAGAGCCTGCATCCCCCAACATTCCATGCTTGGGCCTCTTCATTGGCCTGCCCCACAATGTGGACAAAATCATTGTGGGTCTTTTGGGCCCAGGGGATGGATACTGGGAACCTGTGGCAAGGTATATATGCCCCTTGAACTGGGCCATTTACTCATGTCCATGTAAGTGCAGAACAAAGCCCTAAGTGGGAAGAAAAAATGGGAGGCCTTAGACCACGGGGTGTGTTTAAGGATCTAAGATCAAATCTGTCATTCTACATTATGATGCAGATATATTAGCCAAGGAGGGACAATAGAATGTATTAGAATTAACAATTCACTAGCTTGATATATAACTGTTAAATATGTAGACACATCAGATATAAGCCTCCATTTTTATTATCCCCTAGATGCATAAATGCCAGGGGCAGGCCTGACACATTGTGATAATGGGTAACTCTGATTCAACTACATTGAAGTACATACTGTGGCCCTAGCACTACACTTGGCTCTGTGTATAACTTCAAACTACAAGCCATGAAGGATGCCCAAGTTCATGAGCTCCCTTCCCAGAAGCAGCAAGATTCTTGTATGTTGTACTAAACCTATGCCAGACATACAAAAGATTGTGTGTAAAACAAAACTAAGAAGATGAGTTAGCACTCTGTGTATGGGTAAATGTCTCTTACAGAATAAATTTTAAAATATTGTTTCATTCTTTAAGAATTACCCCCACAGTCCTTAATTATGGGCAGCAACTATGAACCATGGAACCTAAAAATCCATCAAGTTGTTTTATCCACAGAAACTGATCCTACTAATTTTGCCTCTGCTTTAGACTTTATCTGTATGAGAATATAAAATTTACCACCATTTAAATTAAATCATAGGTATGACCATTTATAATTCCCATTTGATAAAATAAATAAATCTCATGTAATCAAGGCCTAAAGTACCAATTTTTTAACATGATGCCTGCAATTAAATAGGACTTAATAGTCTTACAAAGGTTTTAATCAATTTGTGATTGACACAGAATCCAATCATAGAAATAAAATTAAAATAAAACTAAAGACTGTGAGTGGGAAGATGTAACCCTAAGATCTTTTGGCTCACCTCTGTCACTACCACTTTACAGATGGCAAAATTTATAAACAAAACATGTCATCTAAAAATAATTTATAGGACATTTAAAGATGTTGCAAGCAGGTCAGAAATCAGCTTTCTCCTTAATGACTTTTCAACAGATATTTTTTTAATGTTATAATTTATGCAAATATTTAGCATGCAAATTTTCTCACATTTATAAATTGCTTAAGTCTTGCTAAGTTTCCCTTCAATAGCTTTCTGAAGTTGAGCTCTTTATCTCTGGCTTGGACTATGCCTCCCATTTACTTCACCTTCAGAATAAGTAGTACTGATTCTATTTTAATGGTCATTGTAGGTCCTTCCTGCAATTGTTGTACACTTGTAGGAAAAAAAAAAAATTGATGGTCACCACAGCCAAAGGGAAAAAAGTGCTAATCAAAGATATTCTAAATTTAAAAGATGCTGAATTCCAACAATATTTAAGAATACATACATCCCCACACCCCTGAAAAAAGCTTGTTACAAGGTTTAAAAAAATCCAGGGAGTCATGATATATGGTACTGGATGAAAACTGATCAGCAATCAGGATGTTCAGAGGTGGACCATGTAGCATCTACCCTTGAAGAAATTGGAATAAAATCTTCTTAAGGAGATACTATTTCTAAATATAAGAAAGCACATGAGTAATAAAAATATAATTAGAATAAAAATGAGTGTCACAGAAGTTCAAGTGAGAGAGATGAACATGAGATGGAGTGTCAGAGACAATATTAAAAACAGAAGTGAAATATTACACAAACAGAAATGAACTGTAGAGGCATTTTAGATTTTACTTGTGGGTCTTAGTGCTTCTTGAAGTCTCCTTTTCTTCACCTGTAAAAGTGAGGTCATAAGAGAATACTCACTTCATAGGATTAGTAAGGACAAAGTTAGATGCAGTGCTTAACGTTGTGTCTAACTCCAGTGAGGGTGAGTGTTAGGTTTGCCTAGCACTTGTCCCCTGGCAAGTGTCGAAGATGTCATCATGTTATCAACCTACCTCCCTTGCCTTAGTGACAGTTTCCCTCTAGGTAGCACCTGACTAAAGCTGATTTAATCATAATACCTCACTCCCTAGCCATGGTGACTCTCAAGAGTGGACACATGATCAAATTAGAGTATATTTTTGCACCTGATCATTATGGAAAGAGATCCTGTGTTCTCTAGTGACTAAGTGTCCAGAATTTCCTGTGGGATTTCCCAGCATGCAGGACTTTCAGCTCTAAAACTGGAGAAGTCTCGGGCATCCTGGGAATACTGATCAGCAGCTGGAAAGATATGAACCCCAAACGTCTTGGGGGAAAAGCCAGTCTATAGTAGGAAAGATGGAGACAATGCACGGAGAGGCAGAAATGGGAGAGGAAGAAAGCAATGGTATACCTTCCAGTCTTCTGTATGTTTTCACAGCCAGCTACTTTTTTGTTTCACTCATGTTTGATTATGTGATACAATCGACTTCCCTTTGGGCCTGGCTAACTGGAGTTGGGGTTTCTGGTACCCAAAAGAAACCAAGCCTTAATCAGCAAGCAGAGACAAACAGAGAAATTCCACAATGGCCTTTGAAGTTTTGCTTAGAAGTAAAACATATCACTTACATTCACATTTCATTGGACAAAGCCAGTCATAACAAAAAGGTAATTGAGTGGCCAATTAAAATTTGCTCACCAGAGAAGAAGAAGAGAATCGTTGAGAAGGATAGTACAATCTCATCCAGTTTATGTTACTCGGATGGTTCCCTCTCTCTCTCTTTTTTCTTTTTTGTTTTTAAATCTTCTTTCTGGCAAGTCTCACTCAGTGCTCTCTTGCTGCTCAAATCTCACTCCCACCCCCAACGAGTTTTAGTCTTCCCTTGCTGATGCCCAGTTTATTTCATCCCTTAGTCTCTCATGCCCTGAGCCTCATTCCCCTCTACCTAAATATCTTCAACTTGTGTGAGAAAATACTTTCAGTCTAACAGCTAATAATGCCTCAGAATATCACAAGTCTTAACATTTTCCTGCTAGATGGGGTCTTCAAATCATCTCCAAGTATTTTTAAGCACTATGTTTAAATCGGTGTGCTATATATAATACATGAAATTCTCTTAAAATGCCTATTAACTAGTTGGCCATAAAACATAAAACAAGTATTAGATAAAAATAAAATGTCTAAGTAGCATAAATAGGAAAAAAAATAGATCTACATAAAAGCAGGAAATGATTAATTTGAAGTGATTTTTACAGATGGCAGCTGCTACTGGGGAATAAAACCAGAGAAGTTTCTCAAAGGCTTGTTTACATTCTATTAACAAACCAACAATAGTAAGTGATTATTGATGGGTGTTTCCAGCTCCCCTCTCACTGCCAACCAAAGGTTTGGCTTTGCACTGAGAGGTTGGATCACCTTTCACATCCTCTGCAGAGGGCTCTGCCCTGTCAAACAAGCTCTTCTGGGCATTTATGGTAAAAAAGAGAAAAACAAAGAAGGGAGGGATAATAATAAGTGGATGAAAAAGTTACACTAGAATAGGAATGAAGGAAGTTCAATTTGAAAAATTTGGGAAAAGTACAGGACTTGCTATCTTTCGTGAGGGAAGCTAACTTTGAGAGGAAAATTATCATTTTTTAAGAGCCATTTCTGTGGACGTTGCATCCTCTTCCAAGTGTTGGAGAAATGTATGTCAAGACATCGCATTATTTTATAATTACTTTGAGGCTCTGACACTACTCAGGGCCTGGGCCACATGGGACACTGCTTCCGTAAAGTTACTAAGCACATTTTTACTGAACACGACCATGTGTGGAGTTCTCTGAAGGGCTGAGTGACCAGTGGCAAGTGAATGAGGCTTAGTGCCTGACCTCAGTAAGAAGAATGATACTGA
Organism: Noctilio leporinus; assembly: GCA_004026585.1. NCBI lineage: Eukaryota > Metazoa > Chordata > Mammalia > Chiroptera > Noctilionidae > Noctilio > Noctilio leporinus. Next base: position 22,450 of record PVIW01000527.1, read on the forward strand.
ATTTTCTGGGAAAGAGAAGTTTTTGAGTAAGAAGAAAGCATGGGAAAATATTGGGAGATATTGAAAGGAAAACTTTTTGAGTCAGGTTTTCCAATGCCTCTGAAATTATCCAATGAAGTCAGCAATATGCTCCCTCCAAAACTCATCTAGTTACCTCCATAAGCCACTTATCAAGTGTATTTTACAGGTCAGATGATACACTAAGTACTTTTCTTGAACTATGTCATCCCATTCCCATAGTACGTTAGGTAGATATTCTAGTATTATGCTCAGGTAATGAGTAAGCAGCGGATTGACTAATGCTCCAGTTACTTAACAACCATAACCTACAACCTTACATTATAATGGAGGGCTCAGTGGTTGACTCCATTTTGACCCAATTATAATATATCTGTTTCTAGCCCTCCACTTGAGAAACAACTCACAGAACTACATACAACATATACTAAACCGCAAGAGCTGTTTTCAATTTTAGACGAGTCCCTCCTCTCATTTTATATTTAAGCAAATATCAATTCCATAATTTCTGCAGGAAGACATTTCAGGGTTGGCTTGCTTTGTCTCTGGTTTAAGAAATTTGTGGTGTGTTAAAACATTTGGGTCCAACATTCACTTTGTAGAATGCTTCTAATCTCAAGGTCCCATGACACCAAAGCTACACATTTTACAGCAATTTTTAGTTGGAATATATATCGTTTAAGATAAATATTATTATAGTGGCATTGACAAATTATAAATTATAACCATGTGTTCAAAGATTAACAAAACACCAAGAAATTGAGTAACTTGTCACCCAAATTTACACACAGGGTAAGACATGGCAAAACTCATTGCCCTTCCTATACACCAGGTTCACGGTGAACTCATACATTTGCCTTCCAAGCTATTTATCTGAAGTATCTATTCCCAAAATACTCTCCCTAACCTCCACTGCATCTGACACACTCAACAGATTCAAAGTTCTTTGTCCTCCACCACAAATCTCCACATAAAATCCAATGTATGAATTAAAGTTTGGCAGGTGAGCTACAACACATTTACCTTGTGTTAGAGATGCTGCCCAGGAAATGAATGGATTTTCTCATCTCCCTCCTCTCCACAAGTTACATTGGGGTCATAAAAGCAATTACTATTTGAGTAGGGTGGAAATAGCAATTTTAAATGATTTAGAAAAGAGAATAATTTAAAAAAATAATTACTATCATTTTTTTTTATTTGAAAGAATGAGAGAATAAATATATTGTGAATCAATAGAAGACTTGGCCCATGGCCTCTAATCCTTATTTATCTGGGAATTGTTTATCTCCCTAAGTCCTCTCTCAGAGGAAAAAATAGTAATTATTGCTTAATTAGAGTAGAAGTGGATTTTCTCTTCCAGTGCTAAACCAAGATGACTCACAGCTCTTTATAAAGAAATGTCTTTGGGAAGAAAATACATATTTTTTTTAAAAGCCAAAGAGTGAAAAAAGCTCAAGATGTCCATCTGGGACAATAAGACAGTAAGTACGTGGCTTCTCTAAATGATAACAGAGCCACTGTCACTGGACTCTAAGTGGCCCAGTGAGTAATGCTCAAACCTGTAAGAAATGAAGTCAAGAGCTGCAGGAACCATCCTTCTGCTTCTCATGACTGCAGGGGTGAGGGGAAAGCCCCCAGAGAAGGCCACGTGCTTGACCAGATGCTTCCAGCTAAGCTACCCTGTTGCTAAGTAACTGTCCTCAGAGCCATCAAGGGTCCATCAAGGCATATTCCACCCTACAGAAAGCCTCTTTGTTGTTCCAAATGACAAGTTAATTTCTGCTCACTCATCTAGGAACCTGTAATTCAGGCCCCTGAACTATGTATTCTCAGTCTCGAACCCCAATTGGGGGACCTTCTGTCCCCAGGCCTTACCAGAAAGAGATGAATGTCAGCCAGCCCTGCCCTAGTTCTCAGTCTTCAGGAAGGAATGGTTTTCAGTCCACAGGCCCGTCCAACATAGTACCTGAAAGTCTGTACCTAGGACTTTGGGATATATATAAACCTCAAAATACTAGAGAATAATCATAACAAAACTAAATTGCTTTCAATTTTAGAATGGAAGACAAACACAAACACTACTAGTAAAGGTAACCTGTCATGCTGTTAACATCTTAGTGTGAATTAATTTAAACAAGGAGAAACAGGCACCTGTGAACGGGTATGAGGGAAGGGAGGAGGAGTCATAGAAAGTAGGGCCAATGCAAACTATTTGCCTACATGGTCATTTACCAAGGACCTGGCCTGGCTAAAGACAGGTACCCCTCCCTCCAAACCCACAAAAGCACATTGTGCCCTCCACATGCATGGCAAACATCTTTAGTCAGCCCTTAGTAGTTGGGCAAGGAATTTTAAAATGTTTACCATACTGATCTTTTGGTCTGTGGCAGGTCTAATTGTAACAGGCTTTTCTGAAGAAAACTAGAAAAGCGCTCCATTTCATTTTCTCCCTTGGCCTAGTTTAGCAGATTCTGCCCCACTTAATATTTTCCTTCCTTAGCAGTCTCCCTCCTGCATGTTATGCAGAAGAGCTGCTGAGCTGGAGAAGAGAAACCACATTTGTCTTCCTGCCACCCTCCCAGGAAGGGGGTGTAGAAACCTGAACGCATTCATTGCTCATGCCTCCCCCTGGGCTCAGACTGGCCTGCACAAAGCATGTGGTTCAGGAAGGCACAGAAAGGCATTTCAAATTGCCTGCCACACCCCCACCCTCTTCTTTAGGGCTTGTGTATCCCATCTAGGCCTTTCCGAAGGACAACTTGTCTCAAAGCGTTCATGAGAACATTTCATACTCACTTAGTTCTGTCTCCTCCACCAAGTAATAGATGCTCACGGGATGAAGGCAGGGTGTTTACTCTCATTCTTCTCAACACAGTCCAGATCAAGTGCTTGGCTTTTGGTCGCCCAGTCAGTAAGTGGCATAACTGAAATGAAGACCAGATTTTTATGACTCATAAATTAGAACTCTTTTCTTATTATTCTGTGTATCTCATATTTGGGAATGTTATCTTCCTATCGCTTGTCTGAGACTTACTTCCTGAGATGGCAGCCCTTAATTTTATTTATTGCTGGTTTTGCTTGTAACCTGGTAAAATTCGGCTTGTGTTCCAGCAGCATTGGCATCTCCTGGAAGCCTTTTTAGAAACAGCAGCCTCAAACCCCACCCAGACCTACCCAAGCTGAGCCTACAGTTTCACAAGACCTACAGGCGGTTCCTAGCACATTACAGCTTGAAAAGCCTTCACCAAGTTGCTCATGAAAACTCTTTCCTTGTTGCTCCTAAATTCCTCTATGAAAAAGCCACTGGTCTGGGTGTTCCTAGGGACCACAGGGCGGAAGATTCATCCCACAGTGGCCCCGTCAGACGTTCCCACTAAGGACGGGTGCGCCCACCCAGGCATCCAGCAGAACTCTTCCCAAGAGACATCTCGGTGCTTCAACAGCACAGCGTTTTACTCCCAGGGTTTCCAAATCTCTGCCTTTATTTGACTGGGTTTATTCACCCTCATGATTGTACCAAGGCACCCGCACAATTCCAGCGACTGAAGCCATCACTTTTTGTTCAAGCAACGAATGCTTCTACAGGTAATAATTTTGGCTCTTCCCTAATTTATTACAAAGTAAATCACTAGTAAACTCTGGCACACTGTTAGTCCTAGTGATAACGTAATTTGCAACATATGTCTCATCCAGTCCCAACTCATTTTCCACCCCCTCACCCACCCTGCCAAGACACGACTGCTCCTCCCAAAGAATGTCTTTTGCAGTAATGGATGGGGAGCTACTTGAAGTTAGGGGTAGTCACTACACCAGTCCACTGTGACTGCATACAGGACTCAGGTAATGCAGTCACTTAAGCACATGGCTAAAGAGGAGGTACTGCCCTTTACCAGGGTTCCCTGGTAGGGATTTAGACTGATTAACCTAGAGAAGATTTAAGGAAAAAGTAGTTGTTAAAACAGTAATTTAACAGTAGGGAACATCTGTCTCCAACACAGAGATCTACACAGAGCCTCAGGGTAGAAAAAGGATCAAAGAGCTCTTCAAACAGGCCTATTTGACTGAAGTCCAGGGCGCTCAGTGACAGCTGGTATATCAGGTTAAGGTTGGGAGCTAAAGCTGGTCTTTGAACCCTCCTTTTCTCTTCCTCATTGTGCCTTACTCACTTCACCCCATGTCATCTTCATTCAAATCCTCTCTTCTCTGTCTTTAGGTATTGCTATCCAACTCCTCTTTCTTTCCTCCTTAGATAGAAAAGCTACCTGGAGAAAAGACAAATACTTAATCCCATTCACTTCCATACCTTACTGTCATTGGCTCTGATATTTTTAAGTTTAACTTCTAACAATAGAATCTGGAGATAAGGAACCTATTCAGAGTTCTTAAACTCAATCTCCAGGGGCACCCCAGCTGGCCTAAGTGTGAAGCCACACCCAGATAGGCCCAACACTTCATTATAGAGGAAGTCATTCTCCAACTACTAGGTACATTTTAGACACTATTTTTGGTGGCCGCTCATTTGGGGAGAAGACATTTCAGTGGATTGTTGTTCTACAGTCCTGAGATTCTTCCTCCTGCTGAATTTTCAGTTGACACCTTGGAGTTATAATCTTTTGAATATTAAAGTAAGAAAGAGAAATGAAAGTAAAATAGTTACATTGTCCTGAATTCAGACAGATGAAAGAAAATCAAGACCTCTCATTATTTAGAGAAGAAATACCAACAATGTGAAATTCCTAGAAATTACTATGGGGGAAGGAAGGTTTATTACATGAATTATCTTGTCTTTTAGCATACACTGAAGACATAAAGAATGTCCTTCTAGACCTGAGCCAAGAGGATGGTTTCTGGTTCATGATAGGTGCTCTCTCCTGTGCTATTCAAGGACCACCACCCAAATACATACAAGCAGTGTGCATCCAGCCTGTTGACTTTATTGCTAAGTTTTTCTTGACTTCAGAGCATACCATACTTTTTATTGTCATGTGTGTTCCAATAGACATCCCACTCTGAAGACATATCCTATCTTTCCATCCATTTCTGCTCTTCAGAAACATTATCAAAAGATTTAAAGTAAAAGATTAGTAATATTTCTTCTATTTTGCTCATCACTTTCCCAACAATGACCTTCTCTTCTCTATTATATTATAGGTTGAATTTGCCTTTGAAATTCCACTCACCAGGCATTCTGTGATATGTCATTGTTGGAAGAGATGGCATGGGACTGGTTTCTCATGTCATCTACTTTAGCTGTATATCCCAAGAGGTGATGAAAGGAGGAGTCCCTTCAGCCTAAAGCAACATCATCCACCCAGATCCCCAGGTGTGGAACCTCCAAGGTACTCTTGATGTCCTTTCTCTCTTCATCCCTAAAATTTCATTTTTAGCCAAACCTGATATGTTTCTTCCATTATGCCTTCTTCTCCCAACTATCTACTCTTGGTTGTAGGCTGAGTATCCTGGTACAGAAACTCTAAGCTGGGATGTATATTCAGGATTGAGGACTGGTCTTAGGAGGGAAACTGGATTGGATAAATAGTAAACCATGATGCACCTGAAACAAAGATTTTGGCTGACCATGTGGGAAGCTCTAGAGTTGGGATGGCCCGATAGAGATGTCCTGAGTTGAGGAAGGAGGTCCTTCTACCCCACATTGATCAGTCATTGAATGTTAACTGACCCAGAAAGGAGACATGACCTTAGATGAGTCAATTTCCAGAAAGAGACTCATCTGTGAGCTATCAAGAACCATCACACTTCAGGAATAGGGAGGGCAGATAGCATCTCAGTATCTTGGTTTTAAAGAGAAATCTGGGACAGCCAGTCATTTACAAACTTTCATCTTTTCTGTTGGAAAAAATGTTCTTCAATGAGATATAAAATTTTTAAAGAAAAAAAAAAGAGACCCCAGTTTTAATCTCTGAATTATAAATTTTTTTTACCAACATTTTGGGGAACTAAGATTCTTGCCCTAGTCCATAGACACTACTATTAATGTTAATTCAAAAAAAAAAAAAAAGCAGGCGGAAGGCATATAAAATGGCACACAAAGCAGAATTTTTACTTTAAACATCTGTAGTTGAACAACAGACTTATATATTTTCCAGAAGCATTCTACTGGTCAAATGTCACCAAAACAATTTCAAAGCCAACCTGCCCTCATTAGTTCTCTGAGGCCTTGATTACAAATTTATAAGCAACCTGCCCCATACAGCCAGAGAGAGCACTTCTGAGATGGCCATCCCATTGGCTCTCAGTGTTTCCCACTGGAAACATTAAAAACCATGCCCATCAACCAAAATAAGCAGCTCATCATGAATGTACCCACTGAAGGCCCTATAAATCACAGCTGTCAAAAATGTCACTAGCACTGTAGAAGACAGAAATCAATCTGAAATTCATTCATTTGCCTGAAAAAAGCTTAATCTCATATTGTTTAATAACAACCACAGCACCTCAGGTAGAACAGGAAGCTGCAAGAGATCATCTTGGTTCCTGTGACAGAAATAAATGCCTAATATTAATGGCTTAATCTGCCCTTCAGACCACGCCCATTCTGTGGACAGAAACCCTTGCTCCCTGCTCAGCGTCAAGTTGCCTGTGGTATGAGGTAGAAATCACTTTGCTGTTGCCACCATCTTTCACAGATATTAGTATTATGCTTGGGTGGTTTGAAGACATTTCAGATGAAAAGGACACAGCAATTACAGGGTAAGTAAAGTGCTTCTGTACCTACCATGAGTCCAAGTTTAAATATAGTTTTACTATCATCAAAACACTTCTGTTAACCAGAGATAAGCTGGAACACCTCCTTCCCCTTCACATGACCCCTGAGGCAACAGGTCTTCTATAGCTACAGCTCTCCTTTCAGGCTGCCCAATACATTTTAATCTGATATCAACTGTACAAATACTCAGGATTAGCAGCAGTGCAAGGTATGGGCAAGGACAGGACAAGCAGGGGAGCCTAGACATAGATGGACTGTGATACCATATAGGTCACAGCCTCCTGACTGAGAAAAAAATCAAACTCCTCATTTTAGGTCACAGAGGAGCTCCACAAACAGGCAAAAATTACTCTGACCTGGTTAATCTCCAATTGTCCTCTTAACCCACCTACACCTTCTGATATCATTTCTCTTCTGTGACCCCACTGGGATGATTTAGCTTCTTCATTGCCTGTCCAATGTCTTCCTGGGCATAGGCCCCTCAGGAAATCTTGTTTCTGCTCACATCAATGTATTCCATCAATGTTTTTCAGGGATTAAATTGTGTCCCTTGTAGCATTTAATACTGCCTTGAGTAATGACTGCCTTTTCAAAAGCAGAAGCTGATTCCCAAAGACCTTGTAAAAAACAAAGGTCTGAACCCACTATTTACTGTCACCAAGTTGGGTGGGAAAATTCCATTTACCCACTTAAAGTATTACCACCTTGAGGTGAATAGAGTTTACAGTTCATAATGTGCAGTTCTCTCTGCAATTATACAACTTTGATAAACATTTTAATAAGGTGAGATAGTTTTACATTTTCTGCAAGATAACCTATCTACCCCAGTACACTGAAACTCCTGAAGAATATAAATTGTAACCCATATCCATGGGTGTCCTCCATTACCTAATAAGAACATAGAAGTACAAAAATATTTATTGTTTGCTATCAATTTTGAGCAAAAAAAAATTATACCCCAAATTATATTTATATGTCACATGAACTATTTAAATTAGACTAAGAAGATACATACTGGAAGCTAGGGTGGCTTTTCATCTTTATGGATTGGAGATGCAAGTTTACTGTAAATGAGGTCTCCAAATAAATTCTACATGATACTTTTAAACAAGTATTAAGTTTTTAAAGGTCTCACTGTATACAAATAGGCTTAAAACAATGAACAAAACGACAATAAGTATATACCTAACAATAATTACTTTAAATATAAATGGACTAAATTCTCCAATCAAAAGACACAGAGTGGCTGAATGGACTAAAAACAAGACCCCCATCTATATGATGCCTATAAGAGGTTCACTTCAGATGTAAGGACACAGACTGAAACTGAGTGGGTGGAAATTATTTAATACAAATAGAAAAGAAAGCTGTGGTAGTTATATCAGACAAAATATACTTTAAAACAAAGACTGTAATAAAAGACAAAGGCACTACATAATGATAAAGGGGTCAATCCAAGAAGATAAAACACTTGTAGATATTTATGCATCCAACATAGGAGCATCTAAATATATAAAGCAAACATTAACAAAATAAAGAAATAAACAATTGTACAATAATAGTAGGGAACTTTAATACCCCATTGACATCAGTGGATAGATCACCCAGACAGAAAATCATTAAGAAAACATAGACCTTAATTGACATTTATACCAGATAAGAAATTTATACAGAACATTTCATCCAAAAATCAATGGAATACACGTTCTTCTCAAATGCATATGGAACTTTCTCCAGGATAAATCATATGTTAGGCCATATATATATTTAAAAATACATATAGGTATTTAAATATGTATTTAATATATGTATTTAAAAATTATACTAAGCATTTTTTTCTGACCTAAGTGGTGTAAAACTAGAAATTATAAGAAAACTGGAAAATGTACAAATACCTGAAATTTTGTAAGACCAACATTACCTTGACAATTAAAACCAGACAAGGATGCCACAAGAAAAGAAAATTAGCAATATCTGATGAGCACACATGTAAAATGCCTCAATTAAATATTGGCTAACCAAATTCAACCATACATCAAAAAATAATAGATCATGATCAATTGGGATTTATTCCTGAGATGCAAGAATGGTTCAAAAACTGCAGATCAATGTGATATACAACATCAAGAAGATAAAAGGTAAAAATCATCTCAACACATTCTGGCATTTGACAAAACAATATTGACTTATGATAAAAACTCTCAATACAGTGGGTATAAAGGGCATGCACTTCAACATAATAAAGGCCATATATGACAATCTGTAGTTAACATCATACTCAGTGGTGAAAAGTTGAAAACTTTTCCTCTAGAACAAGACAAGGACACTCAGACAAGGACACTCACTCTTGTCATTTTTATTTGTCATGATATTCAAAATGCAAGCTAGAGCAATCACCAAGAAAAATAAATAAAATGAATCCAAATTAGAAAGGAGGAAGTAAAACCATCAATATTTGTAACTATATTATATAGAAAACCCTAAGAACTACCAAAAACCATAAGAGCTAATTAATAAATATAGTTAAGTTGCAGGACGTAATTTTCCATAGTTGTAGGCAACCTAGGGAGTGGGAGACAATATTTGCCAACAATATATCTGATAAGGAATAATTATTCAAAATATATAAAGAACTCATACAACTCAGTAGCAATAAAAATTAGTTTAAAAATGCACAGAGGATTTCAACAGGCATTTATTAAAAAAAACATACAGATAGCCAAGAGGTACATGAAAAGATGCTTAACATTATTAATCATCAGGAAAATGCAGTTCAAAATCACAAAATCACTTTGTAATTGTTAGAATGGCCATTATTAAAAAGGCATGGAAAGACCAGTGCTGGTGAGGATATGGGAAAAGGAAGAAATGACAAGTGCCTGTGGGAATGTAAACTGGTGCAGCCATTATGAAAAATAGTAAAGAAGTCTCTCAAAAAATTTAAAACAGAACTATATACGATCCAGTCATTCCACTTCTGAGTACTAATCTGAAGAAAATGAAAATGTTAACTCAAAAAGATATTGCATCCCTCTGTTCAGTACATCATTTACAATAGTCAAGATATGGAAACCCAACTGTCAATTAATGGATAAAGAGAATGTGGAACATATGTATACAACGAAGTGTTATTCAGCTATAAAAAATTAAATCTTTCCATTTATAACAATATGAATGGATCTTGAAGGCATTAATTATGCTAAGTAAGTCAGCCAGAGACACTAATACTGTACAATCTTGCTTTAATGTGGAATCAAAAAAATAATAAAATTAAAGCAATTAAAAAAAAAAAAAAAGCTTATAGATACAAACAATGTATTTGTGGTTGCCAGAGGCAGTGGTGGTAATAGGCAAAATGGAAAAAGGGGTCCAAAGTATGAACTTTCAGTTATAAAATAAATAAGCTATGTAGGTGCAATGAACAACATGGTGCCTATAATTAATAGTACTGTATTGCATATTTGAAAGTTGCTAAGAGTAAGCTCTCATCACAAGAAAACTATAATAATGTATGGAGCTAGATGATAACTAGATTTACGTGGTGATCATTTTTCACTATACAAATATTAAACCATTGTTGTACATATGAAACTAAGGTAGCATTCTTTCAATTATACTTCAATGTTCAAAAACCCAAATGTGTCCTTAACTAACTTTAATCTAAAAAATTTAGCCACTGATTTTTTTGTTTTTGTTTTTGATTCAGTGGCTTATTCAACTTCTTAATTAAGCTCAGTCCAAATGTTGGAAGATTTCTACATATAGCAATGGACATAAAGCTGGAAAATTAATCTTAAAATGGGAAGATTTAAGAGAAACAAAAGACTTCACATGAATAACATTGTGACACACTACCCATGGGATGGCACCATGCTGGCACTCACATTTCCAATTCTGACCAGTTGAAGGCTTACAGACAAGGTTTCAACAAAACCAGTGACATACAAATTTCTTATCAGCAATGCTAGCCTATAGTAAGGGCCATAACTCTCAAGAATGATTGTGTAAATAAACCTGTTTTCTTTATTGAACTAGGTGATTGGTAGGCTCTAAGAATATGGTATCCAGAACTTTATTTTTCATAGAGTACTTATGTGTGTTTGCATGTGTGTTAATTACATGTGGTAGTGGTGAAGGTAATATAAAAGAGTAATGATGCCAAGGTGTGGGCAGAAATCCTTAAACCTGAGTAAATAAGGAATGCTAGGAAAGTCCCACCTCTCAAAATGTCAGTCCTGTGTATTCCACCATTAGAAATATCATTTTAGGCCCTGGCTGGTAGCACAGTGGTTAAGGCACCGGCCTGCGAACCCAAAGGTCACAGGTTCGATTCCCCAGCCAGGGCACATAACAAGGTCGCAAACTAGGTCTCCAATCAGGTCTGTGGCTGGAGGCAGGTGAAAAGCAATCATACATTGATGTCTCTCTCCCTCTCTGCCTCTCTCCCTTCCCCTCTTTCTAAAAATAATGAAATAAAATCTTAAAAAAAAAAAAAAGATGAGTCCTCTTTTTGAAAAAATCAAACACTCCTGAAAAGATAAATGTCAATATAGTCTACTCATTATCTAAATTATATTAACAAATATTTAAAGTTTCTCTGCTATTGACTAGGAAGGATCATCAGCAGTACTATTTTACTGCAGCATTCATTTTCTATTGCTGCTGTTACAAATGATCATAATTTGGCAACTCAAAGCAATGCCCATGTATTATCTCATAGTTCCCTAAGTCAAGTTCAGCTGTTTTACTCTTCTGGGTCTTACAGGCTAGAATCAAGGTGTCTGTAGGGTTGTCTTCCTTCCTAAAAGCTCTACTAATTCAGATTTTAGGCAAAATTCCATATAGGCCAGAGGTCCTATATCCTTGCAAGCTGCCAACTAGGGGTGTTCTCTGTTCTCAGCATCTTGAGGCGGCTCCCATTCCTCTTCCTCCATCTTCAAGTCAGGTGGGCTGAGTTTCTCTCTTGTTTTGAATCTGATTGTCCTATCCCACAAATCTCTATGACTTCCATTATGCCTTATGTAATTTCATCCAGCCCACCCAGATGACTAAGTAGAAGCTCCGTATTTTAAAGTTAGCTTATTGATAACTCAATTCTACTTGCAAAGTCCCCTCACAGCAGTGCCTGGGTTTGGGTTTAATTTAATAACCAGGGGATAATAATACTGGGTTACCTCTTTGGAATTCTTCCCAACACAATTAAGGAAGTTGGCATGTGGGGTCATTGGATTCCCAGTGGAAAGGTAGGAAAACTTTAGGCAGGAAATCTAAAGCAGTGACAAATGGTGCATTTGGAGGAGAAAGAGAAAAACTCAGGTCAGATGGATCAAAAGACAATGTTAGCCTGTTCTGTATATTTCTAAAAGTGTTCTGCCTCTGAAAATTAATATGCCATCACTACTTATTCTTTTTTTAACTAAATTTTCCTAACATGGAATTTCCTTCTAGAATGCTTTGGTTTTATCCTCTGCTATATCCTTGGAAAGCATAAAAATCATGGTGATGAAAAGAAACTGTCAGAGAGGCCACTGCATCCAGCCACCTCCCCACCCCATCCCCTTTCTCCTCAATGACATCTGTAGCCAATGTAAAATCTGAAAACTTTAATTTAAAAGGTACCGCCCACCATCTCCCCACCACACAATGCCACTGGTAGTGGAGGCACACCAGCAGATGACAACGCTGCCAGGTGATCTCCCGGCCTGTGTCTGAGCACTTCACTGAAGAGGAGCTTCCTAGTTCATCAAGCACCGTCCCATTGTTGGACAGCTCAAGTTGTTAGGAAATTCTTCAGTAATTTCCAACCATTAGCTTCAAAACTACGCATGTGCCCCTCGATAGCCTAATCTTTCAAAGGTGGGATCCTGGCTATCAGGTCTCCCTTCAACACAGTCTTTACATTTTTCTAGGCTAAATAGCTGAAATTACATCTTTTTCTTAGATGACACTATATCCCCAAAATTTCTCAATAAATGGCTGACCTTCTCTGTCACACAAGACCTAAAATTAAGAACAAGAAAAAGGAAGAAGGAAGGAGGAGGAGGAAGAAGAGGAAGAGGAAGGAGGAGGAACAGGAAGACTTCAGATGTGATCTATAGTAAAGTTTTTCAGTAAAGCATCACTCAACCCTTTAATCTCAAAAGCTCCCCTCTTTTGCCTTCATTTTCATTTTCCTGGAATAACATCATTTCCTGACAGTTTTCACTTTACTAGTCATCAATCATCAAAGGGAATTGTATATACGCAAGCTAATTAAAAAGTGACAAATAATGAACATGCTTCAAATGAATATCCCTTGTTTCCCCTTGAATTCAATATTCCTAGAGTTACAATCTATAACAGATATGAATTAATTCCATAATTTCTAGTTGCCAAAATGGAAAAAAATAGACTAGGAATAATCATTCAATATACCAATGAACTTTTTTTTTTCTCTTCAAAGTATTTTCAAACATTGGCTAATCATTGCTTTTACTTAATTGGGTATTTGTGCCTAAAGAAATAATAATTAAAAAGTGTACATTTTAAATAAATCAGAAGCTTCACAGAAAAGTGGCTCTTCTTTATTATTCATTTCTGATGCTTCATGAGTTTTTATTATAATTATTTGTTTTCCTTGGTCTTTAAATGAACAAGACATGCACACTTTTCAAGAAGAATCCAAATTATGTTATCATTGCAAGATGCAAGACAAAAAAAATGTCTTGCGAAGCTGGGCATGTCTTCTTTGCTTCAGTCATCCTATCTGCCTAAATCCGTGTTTCCTTCTGTCTGCAAAAGAAACACCTTCCCTTGCCCAATTTTCCACACAAATCCTAGTCCCTCTTCCACTCCAGGCAGAGTTCTAGCCCCATGTCCTAAAGAACACCTTTCCTAAATGACAGCCTATACAACTCCATTGTCAAGATGTCTTAAGCAATGATTTGGTAATGCCATTTTCAGTGGTAAAAATGATAAATGAGATTAGGGTCCCTCTGAAGCCTTGGTGTATGAATTTTACCAGCTGATTTGGGGGTGGGGTGTTAGGACCTAGTCTCTTTTTGAGGTAAAACATTACCACTTTAGCATCAGAGAGATTTTCATTCTAGTCCTATCTCCACTTTGAGCCTAATTTTATCATAAAAACATCATTAATATACATCAGAGAGAACATGAAAAGAGAAGGTGTTTCAAAATCTTGGCACATGCCCTGGAACTTAAATCTTAGCAAGGAAATTACTTGTGGTGTAATATTAACTGCAAAAAAAAATACTAGACCATGCAATTTTAGATTAGGATTCTTATTTTCTTGCATCATTGCTTCTCTGCATACATAACTAAGAGTCTAGAACATCTCAGGGCTATTTAGAAGACATTTGATTCTCTGGTCCTAGGAGGCCTGGCTAGTTTGCAAAAGAAAGCTTGGGTACAGGGGGATAGTTGAAACAGAACTGTGATTGTGATCTAATCAATTCAAGCAACCTCCATATGCCCATCAATGCTCAGAACACAGTGGCCTAGGCAGTGCCTGTAGTGGATGGTCATGGAGGAGGACTTGCTCCCTGTCTGAGGATATGTGTAGTATGCAGAGTACATGTAGGTCCCTGGCATTGGAATATGACAACCTGCCTGTGTTATATTAATCAACAAGAAGGCTGTTAGGCTCACCTGCCTCTGCCTCTAAGGCCCTGGCAACCCCGTAAGCAAAATCAAAATCTAAGCCAGTAAATGCCCCAAGGTGAGGAAACCGAAATGCAAAAAAACAACCAATCACAACAGCCACTAGCCTTTAAAACTATTGCCAATCCATGTCCTAACTTTGCTGCTGCGTCTTCTCTGTATGTCTCTCCCTAGGTCCTCACCACTTTTGGTCCATTGCTGCCTGGTTCAAATGGATTTTTTCCTTAAATACACTTTGAAAATGTTAATATGCCTCAGTTTATCTTCTAACACAACAGATGTGGAAGTCTTTTGGAAAACGGTGAAAGTCAGATAATGACAGATTGTCTTTCTTCCTTTCTCCTCTAATCCCCTTTTTTCTGCATCTCTTTCTTTACAGGAATTCAGATGTTATTGCTTTCTCTCTAACCCCTGAACATTTAGAAACATTAAAGTTTCTCATTTACAAAGTAAAGAACAATTTAAAAAAGTACACAGTGCTAATGTCCTAACATTTATAAGTAAACTTTGAGAGCAGCGATTTTATTTCTTCACAGATGACATCATTCATTTTTATTGCGGCAACAGTTTTTGCACGGGCACGGTTTTAACATAATTTTTATGAGTAACAAATAGGCTTGTGAGGTGGTTTGACGTGTCTGCATTTCATTAAACAAAATCTCGGGTTGTCTTTCCAGCGAAAGTACAGCTGTTATGCTAATACTGAAAATATTAAACATTAATAAGTCCCTGCCAGGGGGAAAAAAGAAAAGCTCTTTCCATTGTTTTCCTCATCCTGAGTTTAATCTTAATAAAGTTTCTCCGGAAACATCTATCTCCCCGCAATGCCCGTGGGGAAGAAATCGGATATGCTAGCACCTGAGTGCCACACATTTATTTTTTTCAGCAGGTCTGGGCTCTGCTGTGTGATCTGATAGTAGTGGAGACTCTCATTACAAGTTACCCAGCAATATTGCCTTATGGAGACAGATTAGACAGTACATCTTCCCATGTGCACAATGCCCCAGCAGGTGGCCACCGCTCTAGCTTGAGTACATTACAGAGTTAATGGGAGTTGTTCCCTGTCATTTTCACTTATAGTGTAATATCCGGTGGCATTATTTTGCCATGTGTCTTCAAGAGCCAAATATGGCATTCTGAACACTACCAAGTTCAACAATGCTGTTAGGAAATGAACCAGAAACAACAGAAGAGAAAATATGAGCATGTGAACACAGGAGAAATGAGGTAATTCTGAAGCAGACTTGAAAAAGATACCCACGGTTTGAGACCGAGTCATGCAAATTGTGAAGTGGAAAAATGTTGAGTTTCTTGCTCCCTTTTCATTGCCTTTCCATCACTGCCAGTCCCACCGCTATCCCCACCTGAGGGTACTCCAAGTTTGCTTTTAAATGATCAATGTATTTACACTGCAGTCAAATGACTGCATACCATACCCATCACAGGGTACTCCACATTAAAGAGACCTCAGAGAGGGCAGTGGATTTCAGCCAGGAAAGGAATCCTTAATGCACGAATTCCAGACTGTAGTTGGGAGAGGGGTTCTGAACCAAACCAGGAAGGTTGGCAGGTCAAATTACATTGAAGCGTCGATTGTTTTTTGTTTTTTATCCTGAACTCACACAATCCTCATCACCATTTTTCACAATACAACACTGGAGTTCTGAGATTGTCCATAATTACAGTTTGAACCAAACCTCTGAAGTTATTTGATCCCTGTTACTTTCTTCTTCTTCTTTTTGGTATTGGCAGTTCATGAATGTCAGCATTTTCCAGCCTTGGTCACTCCAAAACAGGGGTGAGATTCCTTGCGCATTGAGTTCCCTACAGAAGAGTCTTGTTGAGCAGGCTTTTCTGTTGTGGCTAGAGATGAGGAAAAGATTGGAGATTGGCCAGAATCCAAGCTGACCGCTAAGGCATGCCCACAATGCATGTTTTCCTTCTTAATAAAGCAATGAAGCAAACTTTAAAACCTTTCCTCTTCTCCTTCAAGATGGTTTCAGAGAGAAGGGCTCGAACAGGAAAGTCAATTTCATCACGTGATTTCACTTGAATTGAAAAGAAGCTACACATCTTTCCTCAGGCATGTGAGGAATTATCCAATAAAATGATTGATGTTAAAGGAAAACCAACAATGCTATTGTTGGCTCTAAAGTGAAGATGCTCCTCTGCCCTTTGAAACGTTCTCTAAACCCTCAACAGAAAGGAGACAGAGACAGGTAACTGATTTGGAACTTCTTTTCTCATCCCTTACCGTACCCTCAGATTCATTTCCAAAATGGCTTAACCCAAAACGAAAAAACTTAGCAACACCAATGTTCCTAAAGTCAAAAACATCTCCTTTGTTATTAGTCTCCAAGTTGACAAAATTACAAGCACTGAGAAAAAAATAATAATCCTGTTGAACACAGAAGGGATGCTATGATAAAGGTGAAATGAGATCTTAGCCCACAACAGCTCACAGGGTTAATCAGGTCAGGCGGGGATATGAGAAGCAGCTGGGGCAGAAATCCTTCCTCCAGATGAGAAAACTGGGGCAATTCAATCCTGGTCAGAGGCTCCTTCTGATACCAAGCTTAAAGGAAAAACTGGAAGTAGAGAAGATCAAGAAGTGACAAGTGACCTCCATATCCAAGGCCAGGAACTTGGGAAAGGTCCAGGTTTTGGGTCGAGTATAAAGACATTAGCAAAAGTGATGAATCAGCTGTATAGAGTTCATAGGGCAGCATTTAACCCCTTACTTGCCAGAGCAAATATTCTTTCAGGACTAAGACATTCTCAAAAGAAAAAGTTTCCCTTTTCCAAAATTCCTATAATGTCCCATGACCCCTGAAGCATTTCATGAAAGTGTTTGGAGAGGAAACTCCACATCCACTTCACTTAAAATGCATACTCTAGGTTCAATTTTAATTCTCTTCAGTCCAACTAGGTGATTCCATTGGGCCCATCTATGTGCTCTAAAGAGCATAGGAGAAATTGAAAACCTAGTCCCCACCTCTGAGGAGGTTACAACAGCTGGAATAAAAGGTAAGCAAATTCTCAACAAAGATTATGATCCTGCTCTCCGTAGGTTGC
Source organism: Noctilio leporinus (assembly GCA_004026585.1). Lineage (NCBI taxonomy): Eukaryota > Metazoa > Chordata > Mammalia > Chiroptera > Noctilionidae > Noctilio > Noctilio leporinus. The sequence goes on from PVIW01000527.1 coordinate 39,929, forward strand.
CTGAGGAAATCTCTGTTACCTTCTGGGTACCCACAGCCTCTTTCATCCCTGTCCAGCTGGCTTCACCTTTCAAAATCCACATCTTTTAAAATGAAGCCAAGTTGGACAACACACAGGTTTTTATAAAAATTATCCAAAACTTAGAAAAAAGGGGAAAAAAGAGGACTGCGCTTACTTGCAATATTATACTGAAGCACTAGTAGGCCTTCCCAAAGACTATTTAATTCTCTAAGATAGCATGACTGTTTTAATGTAGAATTTATTATTAACTACATGAGAGGCACTGTTAAGTTACATGTTAACTTGTAAACATCTTGTTTGATAGAGGTACAAATACTTTGTCTGGTAAATAAGATAAACCCAAAATTAGAGTTATAGTACCCTGAAATGTATCCAAATTAGTCAGCTTACATTAGAATGTCTTTCCCTACTATTTATGTCAATACATGTTCCCCACATGCCCAATGAACCAACTGTAATGTCTTCATTATTTCCTAATAATTTGGTTAAATAGTTGATATATGTTTAATCTTTGAGAGTTTTTAACTTTTGTTAAAAATAATGAATGTACCACAATCCATATGTTCATTGCCATGTTGTTTATGAAAGTAATTAGAAACAAATGAAACGTCTATCAGTAGGAAATGGGTAAGTAAATAATGATATAATGTGAAATGAGTAACAATGTAGTTATTTACATTGATGATGTTTATCTCAAGTTGTTAACACTAAAAATAATTCAATGATGCTGGAAAAAGCAGCTTTCAGAGCAAATAGTATACATGGTATGATTCTTTTTCAGAAGTGTATAAACGTATCTCTATGTGTATATGTATTGAAAAATGTGTTGAAGGGTATTCACCAAGATATTCACAATCATTGTCTCAGAGGTGTAGATTTCATATAACTTTTATAAACAAGTTTGTGTATTTTCTTTGCACCTTTTTGCCTATCAAAAGAAGGTCACCATTTTTACAGGTTCTTTACCAGTCAACCTAGGTGTCATTTCCCAAGTGGGGAAAAGCATGGACCTATCACAACCTGTGTGGAGTGGAGCTCTGTCTCATGACCCCGTGAATACTGCCTGTCCTTCTGGGAGAGCACCTCCAGGATGTCAGTGCTCTTACCCAGCCCCCTTCATGCTGGACCACAAGCCCCTCGAGAACCATAGGGTACCCAGTTAGTTCATCTGTGTAGCCCCCAATGTGTCGTAATAAACAGCTCTTTTGTGTTCAAGGGATAGCCTCTAAGTCATGTAGGACTAATTTCCAACTTAGTCCCATACTGTTCCACGTGTTCTGACTGGCTACTCCCCTTGATTTCACAATGTCACCCTAATAGCAATCCCCATCTAAAATTTGGGCATTTCCCCAAACCACAGGCAGTGACTGGAACCTGCCTATAGCTAGTCTAGATCATCCTAGCCCTTCACTTATGTACCAAGAGCCTCAGAATGGTGCTGTTAAGGTTCCTGTAATCTGTAAAGATACTTTCCTAAACTGACTCCAACGACCGCAATAAGGTTTGCTGATTGAGTCTGTAGCTGTTCTGCACTGGCTGGATCCCAGGCATTGATCAACGGCTGAACTCCACTTTGTGGCAGATACTGCAGTTGGGACTTTTATTCACTCGCTTATTTATTGAACATTGACCACATGCCAGGTGCTTGACAGGGCTCTGAAGATTCAAGTGTGAGCAGGATGAGTTCGTTCTTTCCATCACTGAATTTATAATCTGGTTAGGAGAATGGTAATTTCCTTAATAATTACAAGTGCACCACAGGTTCAGAGAACAGACTACTTCTAACTGGAGTGCTGGGTGCTGGACTATAGTCAATTTAGCCCTTTCCCAAGCTCCATAAGCACCTCATGACACCGGTTTATTTCCCCAGTTGTGTTACAGAATTTCCGTATTACCTCTGCATCTGAGATTCTTTATCAAGTATCAAGGGCATGGGGAAAATGTTTAGTGTGCATCCACCTCACACCTTCTCCCTTGGATTGGGTAGTTAGGACATACCAATTCCTCCAAAATGTATGTAAAATATTCCTTATAAAAAGCAAAGTTAATGACCCAATGTCCACCCTACTAGTATTTAGCAACCATGGTATGCCAGACTCTGTGCTAAGAGTTATCCTGCAAAAGCTCATTATCTGTAGGACAAATAATTGTCTTTTTAAAACACATCTGTAGCGAAATAGCTCCATAGCTATCTCCCAGGTATGTTTGTGATCAAAGTTCTTTTTGAGAAAGCAGACATGAGGATAGAATTTGTCATCCATTAAGACAGTAAAGTTAACTGAACCACTTGGGATCAAATAAAACTCATAACTCAGGTTTCATTAATATTGGATTCTAACCTATGTATTTACATGAGCAATTCAGTAAGCTAAAATCTTATCCAGGGATAAAAGGATGCTAATTACATCTTTCTCCATATGGGTACACACAAGACTTCTCAGTGTTATAAATTAGAATCATTAAGACAGAAGTCTCCATGTGATTTTTGACACTATCCTCTGAACCAAAAACCAATCTGTCACTAAGCCTTCTTGATTTTTCTCCTAGATATATATATTTAATTTCCTCCATCTCCAATGCTAAAATTCTAGTTCACAATACCCTCTCCTCATCTCTCTCACCTGGACCACTAAATTAACTACCAAAGAAATATCCAAGAAAAACCTTCTAGGCCCCTTCTGTCTGTTCTCTCAAATGCACATAAGATTATGTCACCTTCTACAGAAAATCCTAAAGACTGTTACACTTAACCAAGAAGCTCAGTAAGATTGCAGGATAGAAAATGAACACAAATATCAGTACTGTCTTTATATACTAACAACAGATTAAAAGAAAAAATGATCCCATTTATAATAACAGCAAAAATAACAAAATACTTAGAAATAATTCAACCAAGAAGGTGAAAGATCCCTATTTTGAAAACTAAAAGGCATTGATGAACAAAATCAAAGATGATACAAATAGAGAGGTTTCCTGTTTTCATGGGTTGGAAGAATTAATGTTGTTAAAATGTTAATACTATGCCCTGGCTAGTGGCTTAGTGGATAGGTGCCAGCCTGTGAACCTAAGTCTCACTGGTTTGATTCCCAGCCAGGGCACATAACCATGTTGCAAGCCAATCTCCAGCCAAGTCTGTAGCTGGAGGCAGGTGAAAGGTAACCATACATTGATATTTCTCTCCCTTTCTTCCATCCTCCCTGCCCTTCTTTCTGAAATAATAAAATCTTTTTAAAAAATATTAATACTGGAAAAAAATCTGTAGATTCAATGTAATATCAGGATTCCAATGATAATTTTATATAAGTAGGGTGGGAAATCATGAAATCTATTTAGAGCCACAGAAAAATGCCAAACAGACAAAGCAATCCTGAGAAATAGGAACAAAGTAGAAGGTGTCACACTTCCTGATTTCAAATTATACGTATTATAAAGCCATGGTAACCAAAACAGTATGGTACTGGCAGAAGACATGTAACAGAATCAAAAACCAAGAAATAAACCTAAGCATATGTGATTAATATTTGACAAGAAAGCCAAAAATACTCAATAAAGAAATGATAGTCTCTTCAATAAATGGTGCTAAGATAATTTGGTATTCACATGTAAAATAGACCCCTATCTTATATACCATTAACAAAAATTAGCTAGAAATAGATTACTGACTTAAATGTAAGATCTGAAAACATGAAACTTAGAGTGATGTTTGTCAATTACATCTAAATAAAACTGGAAAAATAGATTTTCACCACCCACATAAAACTGCAAAACTGGAAAAGAATCCAAGTTAACTTTCAGCTACAGGATTTTCACTCCTCTCAGCTTGAAGATAAAAGGACCAAGAAAATTGCAGAGAAGACTTAAATTTTATTTAATAATTCAGATTTATTGTTAATAGTTGTGTGGGTATAGCAATTCTGAAACAATTCATTTGTATTGTAGAATTGAGCCAAGGAATAAATATATTGATTTTGTTAGGAGTCAGGCTTCTCATGGTGAGAGAGAGAGCTAAAATATAAAATGGTGAACAGCAAGAATGATATGAAATAGCTATTTTCCCCAATCTGTCCACTGAAAGGACATGAGTGATGATACCTCAGTGGTCATGTGCACACCTAGCTTCCAGATCTTCAGTATCTGTATCTTTTAATATCACTTCCTACTAAAATATCCAGGAGTACCTAGGTATGATTTATAACCCACTGAATAAAACTAGAATTTATGAATCCATACTGGCAGAAATAAATAGTAGAGAAGAAAAAACTCTCACAGTAAAATATTAACTAGTAAATGCAAAAGGAATAGATGCTAAACATTATCTGGCAATCACTATAATAGCTTGGTTCAGGCAAGAGCCATGGATGTACTATAAAGAACAGGATATTCATATAATTTTAAATAATCTCCTCAGAGGTTTGTTATTTATTATGAAGGGGTAAATAGTAACTGTACAGTAGGGAAACTTGGAGGACATATCCAGGCCTTAGGTACTGACTGAAGGTAGCACCAATATAGGAGCAAGTTGCAATCACCTGCCACCTGATAGGATCAAGGATAAGGACAAGAACACAGCCTCACCTCTGGGTTATTCCTGCCATCTGTGCATAACCTGAATCTAATGAAGTATGAGACACCCAAATTGAGAGACATTCTATAAAATACCTAACCCCTCTTTAAATGTCAAAGTTGAGAGGACAAAGGAAGACTAAAGATGATCCAGATGAAAGAAGGCTAAAGGACAACTGACATGCAAGTGGTGCACTTGGATTGGATCCTATACCTGAACAACTCTTAATGCAGAGGACAAGTAAGACAATGGGTAAAATCTGAATAACATCTGTGTGCCAGATGAAAAAACAAAACCAAACAAACAAAACCCTTCAAGGCCTTTCCAATGGCCTCAGACAAAGGCCATGATCCATAGTATGACTTGATAGGTTTTGCAATCATCCAGTCCTAGCCTTTTTGCAACAGACCTCACACATTTCCCCACCTGCCAACCCTATCAGGCCAAGGTATCTTTGTTCTTGACTTCAAGGAACCAGATCCCTGCCCTTTCAAGTTATTGGATTGAGTAGTTATTATGTGTGATTCTCTCCTATCAGCCTCATGATGATATTTTTATTTACTCTTTAATATGGTACCTGGAAGCTAGGAGGCATTCATTAGTATGTGTTTAATCAATGATTGAATAAGTGAATAATTGGATATGTCCATTGAGTTTTAAAATAGACAGATTCTAATGAACTGTTATTTTCCTTTGTACCATAAAAACTTCTGAATAAATGTCCCTTTGAAAACTTTAATTTTTGTTTTGATTTTTACATAATATATAATCACACTGAATAAAGTGAGAAGCAATATTTCACAAATCAATATTATATACATTCATTACTCAAAGTGAAAAGCACTTTGAAGAGAGATTTTGCTGTATTCCAAAATTTGTTTTTTAAATGTCAATTCATCTGAAAAGTACAATGCAGTATCACCTGACATTATTGCCCTGTAATTGATTGCATTAAAAACCTTTAACCTGCAGAAATACAAAAGTAACCCATTATGTGATTCATATCCCTCTGAATAAAATAACTGAAAGAAGGTAGCATTTGTAAAGACTACAAGGGTATTCCTTGGAAGTAATGGACCATTCCTAATTCAAGTAATAGCACCTGAGAGAATATTAACCTTCCAGTCCTTTTAATCAAGTGCTTTGTTAATATACAACACTGACAAAATTTAAAAATTAAAAAATAAAAAACATGAAGAGAAACTGTTCTAAAATTCTGTTACAGAAAACTTCAAAAACTTCAGGCCTTACAAAGCTTACTTCGTTTTAATTATTAATGTGCAAGCTATTTATCACTGTAAGTGATCTTTATGCCCTTATCCAGTAATTAAATTCCACAATTCCTGTCCCTCAAACCAGGAGGAGAAGCTGCATCCGTCCTCTTTTCTCACTTTCTTTTACAATAGGGCATCTCTCATCTTTTTCTTTTATTTTTCCTCAGCCCCTTTACCTGTTTCCTCATTAATCCTATTTCCCTCCTTGGACATGAAGGCAACCAATAAGAGGAGGAACCAGAAACCTTACTATTTTACGTGAAGTTGGAATTAGTGGAAGTGGAACCAGAACAGACGAGCTGCATGGAACATGTGATTGCTTCTTTCTGATATCTAAGCACTGAAATGGGAAACATGTTTAATGATATGCCAACAACAGCAACACTTCTGCTGGTGAAGCTAAGTTCTTGCTTATAACAGCAGTGTGTGAAAATCTGCTGGAGGTAGGGGAAGCATACTGTAGTTGTGCTGACTAGTTACTGCAAGGGTCTAACAAGGAAGCAACCTGTTATCATGAAATAAATAAAATTAGTTATTTTCTTTTCTAACCAGCAACTGGCTTGCTTCAGTTTGGGAAAATAACTATATTGAAACCCAAAAATGGGATGTTTACCCTTGTAAATAGTGAACCAAAAGAAACCTTAATCTGCTGTAGTTGGGGGATACTGAGATGCTATCACAATAAAGTAAAAAGTTAAAGAAAATGTATAATCAGATTCAATGAAATCTCAGTACACAGGTATTTGGTGTCTACACTTTACATATTTTTGGCAAACTGAAAAAAAAAAAAAAAAAAAGAGGGAGAGGAAAAACCCTAACAATTTACATAGTGAGTGATCTCCCCAGCTAATTCCCGTCTATGACCACATGCCTCAAAGGGTGCTTCAGGGAGGAGCCACGAATCTGCTATTCCTCAGTCTGGTCTGAGTGCCCTTAAATTCTCATGGTTCAGTGCAAGCATCTTACCACCTGGGTTAGACTCTGGGGAGAAGAGATATGCCTTTTACAATATGACCCTAAATGTAAGCTGACCACTACATCTGGTACTCAATTTAAGAAGCAGCCATACCCTGGCTGGTAGCACATTAGATAAGGTGCCGGCCTGCAAACCCAAAGGTTGCAGGTTCGATTCCCTAGCCAGGTCACATAACCAGGTTGCAAACCAGGTCTCCAGTCAGGTCTGTGGCTGGAGGCAGGTGAAACGCAACCATACATTGATGTCTCTCTCCCTCTCTGCCTCTCTCCCTTCCCCTCTTTCTAAAAATAATGAAATAAAATCTTTAAAAAAAGAAGCAGCAGCAGTAGCAGCCGCCATATGCTTCTTAATGCTCGGCGGGCGGGGGGGGGGGGGGGCGGATAAAATAAAATAAAGCACTGTTGTATTTAGCAAGAAATGGAAATGGTGTGCCTATTTCCAATCTTGACACCTTCCTGTAGGGCCTCTGAAATACACCACTCAAATTCACATGCCTGACCTAGGTGTTTGGTTGTCAAATTTTCCACTCTATCAAGTTATTTGTTAGGTTACTGTCACCATGAATGTCTCACAAAAGATAAGAAATGGATTCATTCATTTGGACCTATAAAGTGTGAGTTTAGGAAAAGTGAGATAAAGGAAAAATCAGAGTTCTTATCCTAATTTTGTCTTGAGTTATATCTTGAAGAAAGTTATTTGCCTTTCTTGGATATGGCTTTTTCTTTGATTAGTATAAATTTTCCTCCTCTGTGTGTTAATCAAGATCATAAAGACTGATGACAGTAGAAAGAGCATAAATACTATATTCAACTAATAGATTAGTGTATCACTTCTAGGAAGAAGAGTAAGGATTATTTTTCTAGGTCATAGAACATGGTGCTTCAATCAGTAGTACTTATTTAATTTTTCACTTTGTTATTTTCTTTTCCATGTATGTTTAGTGTTTGTCTAATTCTACCAAAATAAAAAATAAAAATCTGCCAAGATTCTGTTTGGTATTTAATTGAACCCATGGATAAACTTGGGAATTGACCTCTTTACAGTATGGAGTTTTCCAACACTGGGCTCAATAATTATATGGTAAATTCTGTTAATTTCTTTAAATGATCTCTCATTATGAAGATAATACCTAGCTATTATTCAGTTAATACTAATTGATGCTTTATGAAGAAAACTGAAAAATATCATTTTTGAAAGTTTGTCTTCCATTAATTTTTGCAGTAGATAGAAATACAATCCATTTTTATTTACATTAATATGTAAAAAGAGACCTTGATAAATTCACTTATAATGTCAAACTTTATTCTTTTGGGTTTCACACACACATATTTATGTCTCCTGTGACAAATGGCGGTTTCATTTCTTTCTTTCCAATCTTCATGCTTTACATATTGGAGTTTTTTTTTCCATTTTTACACTGCCTGGGACCTCCAGTAAAACACTGAATAAAAATGATTCCCAATGTCAAGGAAAATCTTTCGGTGCTTTACTATAAGTATATATGTTGTTTGCTAGTATCTACTGGAGTGAAAATATGCATACCCTATGATACAGTAATTCTAGTACTCCCAAATATATGTTCACTAAAATATTTGATATTTATAATAGCAACATTGTTTATATTAGCCTCAAGCTAGAAACCACTCACATGCCAACCAACAATAGAATGGATAAATTCAGGCAGACACACTCTGAAATACTAGATAGCAAGAAGAATATAAGATTAATCTTATAAGAGGGAGCAAAAGAAGGCTGATACAGAAGTATGCCCATATCTAAAAGGTGAAAATGAGGTAGAACTAGTCTACAATCTACAAGTCAGTCTAGTGGTGATTATTGAAGGAGGTGGTGAAGGAAAAGAACAGGAGAACTTCTAGGGGGCTGGAAGTGTTTTGTTTCTTGAACTAGTTGCCAGTTACATAGGTGTGTCAGTATATAAAAATTCATTGAGCTTAGCATTTATGGTTTGGGCATAAATCCACACTTGAAAATGCAAAAAGGAAGCTCCATTGATTTCCACATAAAACCCAAAATCATAAGGCCCCTGAGGCCCACTGAATGCACTCCCCACCATCACCATCTGCTGCCACCCAACTTGTGCTTGTCGTTCAAGCAACATACACACAACTCCCTGAATGGTCTATGTACTTTTTCCCCTATTCATCATTTCCCCTTGATAACATTTTATCAGAGGCGGCACAGCATAGACATAAAAGCACAGATTGGGAGAACTCTGCCTGAGTTTGAATACAACCTCTGTCACTACTTAGTTCTGTAATCTTGGGCAATTTACATGACTGTCCTGTATAGGGACAGTAATAGAGTTGACTGTTAAGAAGAGATAGGAATAGAGTTGCCTCAAAGATTGTGCTCTGTGCCTTATCTGCACAGTTGACTTTGGGGCCCCTACTCTGCATTTCTGTCTCAGTCGGCTAACTTCCCTACCACCGCTCTAACTGAACTGCTTTATAGATATGTATGAGCTTACTAGAGCTACCTTATTAAACCACTGACTGGGTGGCTTGCACAGAAATTTCCTCACTATTTTAAAGGCTTAGAAATATGAAGATGTCAGCTGCACTGATGTTGTTCCGAGGCCCATTTCCTTAGCTTGTAAATTAACTGTTTTCTCCTTTTGTATTTACTTGATCTTCCCCCTCTACATGTATATGTCCTTCTTTTTATAAGGACACCAGTCATATTGGATTAGGGCCTCACTTAACCTTATTACCTTTAAATACACCTTATCTTCAAATACACTAGCAATCTAAGTGGTGGTTAGCACTTAAACACATAAATTTGGGAAGACACAGTTCACCCATACCAAGGTATTTATTTATTAGCCTCCCTTCTTGTTATGATTTCCTAAAAGAGGTTTGTCATATTGCCTGTGTATTCCGTTCCTAACACAGCATCCAGCACCCAGCACACATAAGACATTTTTTATTAAATTTATTGAGGCAACACTAGCTAACAAAATTACACTGGTTTCGAGTGTACAATTCCACAACACATAATCTGAACACTGCCAACTAAGAGCTACAGAGGGAAGTTCATACAAACAAGCTCATGGGAGCAAAACTCATAATTTCTTGAAAGGCGCTGATGAGCTCCACTCAATCAAGTTAACAATTAGAGTTGCAAACAAAAGTCAATGAGTGCAATATACTGATTCAGTTTGGGCTGACAGAGGCATTGCTGTAACTCTTAATCACTCCAAAGCAAAACTTGCTTTTCTTCATAACAGTTCTTTGAGATTAATTATCCAGCAACTCCTACTTCTGCGCTTTTTTTGGCAGGGGGGTGGGGGTGAAAGCTAACAAGAATGACCTGCATAATTTCTTCTCTTTAGTTTTAATTTAATTGTATTTTAACAGGGACTTTGTTAACATAATTAAATTATATAATAAGGTATAGATTTTAAAAATCTTCTCAATTTTGTTCCTGCTGTTACCTCAACTGCCCTCACACACAGTTAGATCCCTATTTTTTAATTGCCTTGACTTCCAGTTTATTAGTGCCAGCAACCCTTGATGAAATAAGACAGTGGGGCAGGGGAGGAGATTGGAAGAAAGAGATTGTGGGGGCTGTTGGAGTGACGTTCAGGGATTCAGTTCTGGAAATGCTATATATCACTTTTACCCACATTCTATGGTGCAGTTTCTGCCATCCATTCCATGGAGATGCGAAGAGAGCTAGAAAATGTTGTCCCTAGCTGAGCATCCACTGCTCAGAAACTACCCTACATTGGGGAAGGAAAGAAAGATTCTTTGGAAGACAGCTGGTAGGTCTTCCAGACAGGGATAAATTGCTGTGTTTCTATGGCTATTGCTTGAGTTTAAGTGCTTTACTTAAACTGAACTTGACCATGTAAAACTTACTTTAGTTAAGCTGTGAAACTGAATTGTGTTATTTAAAAAAATAGAATTACTTCCAAGGACCACCTCTTCAAAGTTGGTTATCCTTTAAGCTCTGTGGCCTCAATGGTCTTATCTGTAAAACCATAAAGTTGAACTACATCTTCCAAACACCAACTGCATGAGTATGGGATGTTATAGTTTAATGTGCCTTGATGTTGGCCACACAGCCTGTATCTACAACAACCGCACACTAACTTTTCAGTTACTCCCTCCTCCTTTTCCTGGGGTCTCCCTAAGGACTGTGGCCTTGCCTTCATATGAGGTTCATGTTAGAAGTAAAGATTGACATCTCCCTAAGCTCTGCACTGCTCAAATCAAACAGCTTCCCACTTTGCTGTTGTTTGAATTAGTGAGCCAGAGTCTTATCAGAAAGGAACTTGAATTAAGCTCCACAATACAAGTTTATAAAGTGTCTACTCTGTGTCAACACAGGTACTGGAGGTACAAAGATGAAAGACTAAATTTGAACCCAGAAGGAGTTTATGTTCTGATTTAGGAACTCAACATTCAAGGGGAAAAAGGATAAACATAGAGCCCCTATTCCAAAAGAGTTTATAATTTATTATATTGGGTACTCCTAAATGAACAGGTAATATGAAACCACAGATGATTTCTACCAAGTTGAGTAATGGGAAGAGCAAAAGTGCCAATGGGGACAGTGGGAGGCCCAACCTGAGTGGCTTTTATAACATCATAATGGGGATCAAACTTTTTGTAAAGTAAAGCATGAAGGAAGCAGAAGCCCCAAACAGTGATTCCTAATCATACAAAGCAAACTTGCACTCTCAGGGAGCTAAGGTCAAGGCTTCTTTCATTCCCACCTGTAAGCAGCACCTTGGTGCATGGTGGGGAACACATGGTTGTCAGTTATTGTTTTTCTATTAGGAGAGAGACTAAAACCCATGTCATCCAAGAACATCTTTTGAATGATGGATAAAACACACACACACAAACACACAAAATCAAAGATCGTCTGTGCCCAGAATTAAGAAAATTGCCGTTAACTTTATCTCCATCTTCCTCCTGTTGACACAGTTGATAGCCATGAGCATATAACATGGTTTTTCATTATGTAACTTATAATAAAGCCAACTACATGTAATTGTGGTACTAAATTCTATTAAACCCAAGTTTAGGAAACTATCCACACATACTCTCTTCGGTCTCCCTGTTTCTCAGCAGCCATCAGGTAACATAGGTTACACATTTTTTGAAAACAAGAGTTAACAGTTGTGTAACTATGCAGTTTGCAATATTGTAAAAAGAAAGCCAAACAAGAATCACTGACCACAGTTTTCAGACAAACTGAGCTACAACTCTGTTATATTACAAGCCCAGTTCAAATGTTCTAAGTGAAGAAGTCAGGACTAGAACACAAGTCTTTTGGTTCCAAGTTCAGTGTTTTGTTTCGTTTTGTTTTTCCTATCATCTCTCAGTATTGGGAGGGCCTCTCTTCTACACTATAGCAGAGAAACCAGTGGTCAACAGAACAGTACCTAAAGCACATCAACATTACAACACATTTGCCCAACATCTCCACATGAGGCCCAATACTTGAAAAGTATCAATTAGACCTAAAAGAAACTGAAATTTTCTTTTCAAATTGAATGGTCAAACCCCTTCAATGTTAAAGGTGATGACACCAAGACTCAAGGACTGTAGGTAACTTACACAAGAAAGAAATGAAAAAGCATCCCCATCTGCTGGTCCTGACTTTGCACCAAACCATGAACTTGCTGGATAGTTTGTCACACAGTTTACTGCTCCAATTCCTACCTGTTATTGTGGATAATTATTTAAATCAAACCACCTATCTCTTTTGGGTGCAGATATTTCCTTCTCATTGACACTTCCTTCCTAACCAGCTGCCCACCCTCCTGCTTCCTCACTGGGTCAATGAGTGTGATCCTCAGAGTAAAAACAAACATGCCGGAGGTTGGGGGAAATCTGGCTAGGGAGCCCCAAGTGCAGGGAAGACACAGCAGCTCATGTGAAGTACGGACTAAGCACAAGTATTTTAAAAGCTGCTGAACACAGACCAGAGTACACAATAAGCAGATCAGCCTTGGCCACAAGTGGGACAGCTACAAAGGAAGCATGTTTTAAGGGATCTTGAAATATGGCCTCCACTTGGAAGATACCATTATTGCAACATTACTATATTCAATCATGAGAGACTTGTTTCTTTCATTACATTTCTAATACGCCTGGGACGATGGGGTGGAAGGGTTGGGAAATACGTTATTTATACCTTAGTGGGGTGCGATTTAATGAAATTGCTCTCCTCCTAACACACGTTTGCGCTCAGCCCCCGGGAGGGGTTTAATAGCTGTAACTAGAAACATCAGAAAGTAATTTTCAAAGGTGGGCCGGTTTGGAAAGGGCCAGCTTGCCCTAGGGAAATGCAGCATGAGGGCTAGCAATAAAGAAGGTTGATCGCTGGGAGGCGGGTCACAGAGATGAGACATGAGGAAGGGAGAGGGTATCTCTAAAGTGGGAGAGGAGAGCTAGAAAGAGGTGGGGGGCAGCCCACGGCATGCCCAGTGAGGTCCCCAATTTTCCAACTTTCAAATCTATTTCTTACGTTAGGGTAGAGGTCTCTGGAACTTGATGAAGATTTAAGGCTTCCTGCCTCTTTATTTTCCTCCTGGACAAGGTCTGTCAGGCACTTTGCCCTCCCACAAAATAAACAGGAAGGTTTATGAGGGGGAAGCCAAGCAATCTAGTCCTGTCAGCGAAGGCGGCGTTGTCAGACGCCCACACACACAAGTCACTCACGGTGGCGGCCAACTGGGAAGGAACGCTCTTAAATTGTGATTGGCTTTCTTGGCCTCGGGGGATTTTATTAACCTCGGTAGCAATGAGCAATGGTTTTCATTTGAGGGCAATTCCTTTTTACTGAAAGAGTGTGGCTGAACCATGGTCATGGGGTCAGGGGTCTCGAGCTGCTGAAGCCATCTCGGTAACTTTGTTGACTGATGAATATATGATCCCGCTAAAAGATAAGCTTGACCATATTTCTGACCTGCTTAAGCTTTCAGGGACTTTCCGTTGCTGGACAACGGAAGATATAGTTGTCCAGCAACGGTAGACTCAGTGTACCGGCTAGGGTTCAGGCCTCATGGCTAAGCATCGCTTGCCCCCACCCTCCACCCCTAAAGAGACTACCCCCCACTCCCCTCCTCCCACAGTGAATGTCCAGAAGCTCCCCAAGTGAATGAAACATCCTTCTGCCTTCAAACACCATGTTACTCTGTCTAGAATGAATTTCCCTTCTACATCCTTTAATTACTAGATCAATGGTTGCATCCTGCGGTTAGTGATATGCAGGCCATATAAAGACCACCCAAGTTCAAATTCTCACACCTATTCACTGGCTGCTGAAGTTACTTAGTCTCTTATTACCTTGACTTCTTCCTCTACGATGTGGGAAGTAATAATAATAGCACCTCCTTCATGGGATTGTAGTGAGAATTCAATAAATTAATCCACATAGGGCATTTAGAAGCATGCATAGGATTTGATGAGTTCTACATAAACTGAGCCATGATTCTGGGGTGCTTCTAACTAACCTACTTAGGATAAGATGATAATGAACTCTTCTCTGCCACCACATTACTATCACATCTGTCACATTGTAGAGAGTTTGTCAGTGAATACCCTATTTCAATCCAAAAAGGCCATTCAATTGTTTACTTTAAAAATTATTATTCAGTGAGTTTATCTTCTCATGGGCTGTGAACTCCTGGAAAGTACAGGCCTTACTTTAGTTTTGGGAATCTAGTGCCTGCCTAGACCAGTGCCTGGAACATACTAGGTGCTTCATAAAGTTCATAAAATGGGTTATAATTATTCAAGAAGAGCATGTGGATTAAGCACGGACCTGAAAATGAAAAGGCTGCTGGCTATATTCCCAGTCAGGTTGCATGCCTGGGTAATGAGCCAGTTCCCCAGTTGGGGGCATATGAGAGGCAACCAGTTGATCTATCTCTTGCACATAGATCTTTCTCTCCCTTTCTTCCCACCCCTTCCCCTCTCTATATAATAATAAAATCTTTTAAAAAATCAGATTTGTATTCAAAGTTTTTAGTATAGTGTCTAGTATATAGTAAGGCCTCAATACATGGCAGCTACTACTGTATATTATGTTAAAATCTTATTGCAATGTAATTACAATTTTCTATTCTAAGTATATAGTATACTTATTAGAATCAGAATTTTTTCCCTCCTGTCTTCTCTATTTAAAAATACTGTTACAATAAATCTCTTTAAATTCACATTTTTTTGTTTACCTTCATTAAAATACTATTTCTTTAAAATATATCTTGAACAATAGAAAGGTCTTTAATGTATTGATATACATTATCAAACAGCTTCCCAGGACTTGCACCAAATTTCCCACCAGGTTTGTCTGGGATTGTGCCTCTTTCTGAACCTTCACCAGCAGTACATTTTTTTTTTTTTAATTTTATTGTTGTTGTATTACATCCATCCCCTTTTTGCTCCCCTCTGTCCCCCTCCCCACACACCCATTCCCCCTAAAGTCAATCCCACCTGTTGTCCATGTCCATGGTTCCTTTATACTAGGTTCTTGTCTAAACTGCTCTTTTTTCTTGCCTCTACCAGCAGTACATTTTATTGCTGACATTTAAATCTTTGCCAATTTGGTGGGTAAAATATTCTCTTTACTAGTTTTTAATTACCAGTGACTTTTTCCCCATATTAATAATTTATTTCTTCTCTGCGTGTCATCTCTTCATGATTATACTAAAACACATTTTGTCAGCCAAAAAGAAAGCAATGCTAAAAAGTGTTAAAGATGCACATACATTATCTGGAAAGTAATATCACACATCGACTACCTTGTTAATATTTTCTCAAACATGTCTTATCCCATGTCTCTTTATTTCTGCCTTTTCCAGGGCTCTCTTCTGGCGTCACCTCCTCCAGGAAATTTTCCTGCCCTTTATACGATGTTCTTTCTCCAACTAGAGGGTGCCAGGATGGGGTTCTTCTCCTTAATAGTCTTCAATCTGCAATGTTATATTCAAGGCAAGGCTTTGCAGCAAGTACTTACTGATTGGAAGACTTCATATTGTCAGCTCCCCCCATCCCCCACCTCCCACCAAGTTCAAGGTAGGGACTCCATTTGACTGAAAGAAAAGCTAGATAAAATAGGAACACTGTCTGAAAATGTTTCTCAGACCAGGGAAAGAACAGACGAGTAGCATTGTGTGCAATGAACATGCTGGGTCTTGAATTCTTGGGATTTTAACAGGCTTTTGTTGGTATCACTTCAACAAATTCTAAGGGGCATGCCTCTATGCAGGAGAGAGAGTGTTTCTAGACTTTGTCCTGAGTTGGGCTTGAGTAAACTAGATGTTCATCAGGGGGAAATGTGTGTTTTCGTTTACTGGCTTTTTCTCTTTTGGGGGATGGAGGAGAGTGCAGAGAGACCGCCCTTGACCCTGTCATCCAGCTGAGCGTGATCTGTGTATTGCAGTGCACATTGCTGTTCCTAGTGGACTTGGCAGGGACAGTTTGGGGGAAAAGCTGTGGCTTCTCAAAGGTACTAGCAGCATTGTTCATGGCAGGGACCCTTATGATTCATGAAGTCCATGCAGATTTGCTTTTGAACAGAGTCTGGTAGGTAGGTTCTTGTCTCAGGGACAGATGCCATTAAGATTTGATAACAACAGAGAAAATCAGAGTCAGCTGAAGTATCCAGTCTTAATGTAATGCTCCAAAGGCCAGAGTCACAGTCTATAGGGTTGGCTGCTTCTGAGGGTTGAGAGGTCGAATCTGTTCCAAGACTCTTTTAAGAGTTTCTGGTGATTTGCTGGCGATCTCTGGAGTTCTTTGGTCTGTAGTCACATCGTCCTGATCTCTGCCTTCTCATCCACATGGCATTCTCTCTGGGTGCTCTCATCGTCAGTTTCATTACCAATTCAGACTTAGGGAAGAGAAAGATAAGCAGCAACTCTACGGCCAACTCACAAGATGAAGTCTACCCCCTCCACAGGCTATACCATCTGATACCCAAATGGCTTTCATTCTATTTTATTGATATCATAGCTTTATCAGTATTCAAAATTTGGTGGTGCAGTTTCAGTCAAGTTTAAAGACCTGAGAACTCAAATAAACAGATGGTGAAATCCCAGTCCAAGGCCACAGATTGGAGGATGCCATCCACATTGGCAAGGGCCATCTGCCTGTCCCAGTTTACCAATTCAAATGCTAGTACCTTCCAGAAGCACCCAGAAATCATGTTTAACCAAATTGACCAGATTATCTTCTCTTGACCTAGTCAAGTTGATATGTGAAGTTAATCATCATGGTTCCCTATTATCTGTGACCAGTTCTGCTAGATGCAGGGAAGTAAAGGGGAAATACATGCTCCCTCAAGAGCTATGGCTGCTCAAGACCTCTCCATTGATCACCTCTGTAGAACAATCAGATAATAACCACAATGCTAAAAGCCATTTTTAAGCAACAATCATCTCTTAAGTGTCAGTTCAGTAGGTTGAATGAGAGGAAATTAATTAGGTTTGATTTTGCCTGGCATGTTTACTGGTATTCTAGGACATGGGGGTCAATTGGTTAAGATGGTTAGGGGCAAAGGAACAGTGAACGCTCTGAGCTCTGCAGAAGCACTGCCCTCCATGGGTCCTCAGAGCACATAATGGAGCCAAGGCCTAGGTCTGAGGTCCACAGAAACTATCACAACTCCTGCATGCCAGGGAACTAAATTCCAGATCATCATATTTAACTTCACAAAACAGGCCAATTAGTGAAGGGAGAGAAAAATCTATCAATGCCAAAACACTCTGTAGAATGTAGGATGATTTCATCTAATGAATTTCTCTAACAATTGTTAGTTTTAAATTATCAATCAACTGGTAGAAAAGCTTTGAAGTAAGAAGTGGATTGTATACATCATGGAATTTACGAGTCAGCATTAAAAACCTGACCACTAAAGATGACTTCAAAATAACAATGTAGTGCAGTATGACTCAGCTGCAAATGCCAGGCCAGTGCAGGGTTAGAGGTCCGATTCTGCTTTCTTCATGAACTATGCAACCCTGCACAGGTCACTTAACCTCTTCTGGTCTCATTTTCCTCATATGTGGTTGCACTCTGTTAGTTGGAAAATTTATTTTAGAATCCTGACAATCATTCTAGTTCTGTCCTTAACACAGAACATTCTCTTGTTTTTTTGTTCCTTAGTAAACTTGTCTCCAATGATGACAAATTTTTTTTACCTAAATGTCATATACTATCATGGCTGTGTAAGTGCTTGGAAAGTCTCTAAGTTTTCAACAGAGGTCAAGTAATGCCATCATTATCATCATTTTTAAAGCTTTCAGTTTTTCAAACAATGGGAATTCAAAATTCTGCATGTCTCTTGGTTTTATCTTTCAGGAAATGGTCATGGTTTTGCCTGGATTCTACCAAAGAGATGCAGGGTGAAGAGCTGGTTAGAAGAAACTTACCAGTTTAATGGCCAGGCTGTTTCTACATCAGCAAAATGAAGACAACATTTCATTACTTAACCCTTGTCCAAGAGCTTTTTCAAACATTGTTTTCTCCTGTCTTCATATTACTGGAGGTTCTTATCCACTTGTTAGTGATCAGAATGCCGAAGCACTAAGAAGTTCAACTATTTTCCTAAACTCATCTATCTTTTTAAAAAACCAGGAATTAAACAAATATCCTAACACATGATTTGCCCTGGTCAGGAAATGGCAGGGCCCCTGCTGTCCACCCTTGATTGCCTCTCTTCCCATCACCAATGAAGCTTTCCCCTACGTCCTGGAGGACACAAACAATCCCTCCTCAAAATTTCTATCATTTTCTTTATACACTTTTAATAAAACACATTCACACATTTATTTATTATTTTCCTTACTGGACTATGAGGTTTTAAACCCAAAACCCAGAGTTCTAACCATAGGCCCTGACATAACAGTTAACATGAGCTGGGGCCATGCAAATGGTCAAGGAATAAATGGCTAACAAAAGGGCTAGCAAAGTTTGAAAGAGTAAGGAACAAAGAAAGGGGTTGGGTGGGTAGACAGGAAGGAGAGTGGGCGTTGGAAGGGTAAGGGAGAAGCAGGCCTGTTGGTGCTTCTGTTTCAAAGCCAAAACACACACTGTAAATGTTCAGCTGCTGACCGCCTGACCACATGCTGTTCACCTTTAATGAGAACAGTTGAGAGTTGGTGTATTTGCAAACATTCCCACCCAAAGCTAGCAAAAATGAAGAGGGTGGCGCAGCTTTCTTTTAATCACTCACCATGGCTGTCCAGAAAAACACTTATTTTTCAGAGATAAAACATGCAGTACTTTCATTTCCTGGGGTAGAACAGTAATTTAACTAGAAATGGGGAACATGAACAACAAAGACAATGGCTATCATCTTGTGCACATGCATAAGCAAGAAGTAACTCTGTGTGTATGTGTATCCTTAGTAGTTTTCATATGAGAAAACTCAAATACAGCTCATGAAAAATTATGAAGTATCACATTCATTTACTCTCTTCTCCAGCCACGCTTCATATATAACACAGTACCTGGCACATAGTAACCAGTTAGTAAATAAGTGACTGAATTGACATGCATAAGATTAGAATATTATCTTCTTTGAGCCAACATTTTCTTGCTCTGGAGAAATATTACTCTTCACACACTGATACAGAAGTGATGTCTCAGTTTCCCCAAAATTATTAGTCTCTACTAAGACTAGGTCAAGAGTTTACCTGAAAAAGCTACAGAATTAATGAAGCAAAGAACATCTTATTTGTGCATATTCTTACACAATTGTTTAGGAAAATAAACATTGAGTTGACCATACTGCAATTGTTTTTACTTTGTGTCATCGATATGCCTTCAATAAATTTTTTAAATTATATTTTGAGAATCTACTATGTGCTAGAGCCTGTGTGGAATGCTAGAGATACAGTAGTAAGACAGATGTCATCTCCACTTCCATTTTAGTGAAGAAAATGAAAAATAAATTTCCATACTTATGATTTTTAAACTACAAGGAAAAGTTATAACCGCATTTAATTCACCTACCTGTGTCTTTGATACTATATTTTATATCCCCTTAATTCTCCACCAGTATATAAAAAGTTCACTTTTGTCTAAATTAAAAATACTCTTGTTTCCCTGAAAAGAAATCAAGTTGTTCAGCTCTTCACATCCTTGAAGCCTGTACCTCACTGTCAAAAGCTATAAAACTTCTATTATACCCCATTTCACTGAAGAGAACCTGCCCCTCCTTGCAAGCTGGTGGAAAGTTAAACTGTATTGAACTACCTTCATACCTTACATCAACTGGTAATATTCCAAAACACAGGATCACCAAGAAGTATTACAGTAACCAATTATCATGTCACATCTACTGTTCAGTCAAAAGTGATCATTTAAGCAGTTATGACAAAAACTTGCAGAGTAAACTATATATAGTATATTTACTCAGGTGGAAGTTTCTCATGAATACGTATAAATGGGTTATCTTGTTTCCCAGCTGACATCAGGTTAGAAATAGCTAAGAGGGTGCAGCCATATGTAGACAATTACAGCAATAGGAAGTGAAATAATCTAAAGAATAATCATGTTAACAGTCACTGCGTGGTCACTGTGTGCAAGCATCTAACTATACCTTTGACTTTCACTCCTCTCAAGCCTGTGAGGCTGTATCACAAGGGACCTACCACTGCTAGGAATTGTACATACACAGTTTTCAATCCTCACAGCTCTTTGGTATTAATGTGCTCAACTTGCAATAAGGAAACTGGTTCAGAAACTAAATAACTTGTGGCAAGTTTCCTTAACTAGCAAGTAACTAGACCAGAATTTAGACCTGGTCCAAAATGAAGTGATCATACATCCCAGCTTGAATGGGGCAGTTACATTGTACTCCTGTTACATTAATTATATATAGTGTTCCCTTGTACTCTCAGCAGTTTCCAGGTTTAGATGATGAGTCATAGGGTCCCCATGACACATCCTTTCCACCAGCCACATCTTCTCCACCCCATAGTGGCTTTCAGTGTCAACACTAAGGAAAGAGAAATGTCACTCTTCAAAAGAACTTCACACACATAAAATGCATGGAAATTCCAAAACATTCAAATTGATTACTCCCAAGAAAAGGAATCCATTAAGCAAATAATACCTATAAAATGATGCTGCCCTTAGAAGAAAGGAGTAAATTAAACAAACATAGGAATGTGTAACAAATTCTAAAAGGAATTTTCCTCCCAAACTGTAGAAGTTCTAACTTTTGAGCCTAATGAAGATAAATTTGGGTTGTCTAGAAAATGCATTGTTTTTCAATCCTTCCTTCCTTTCTTAGTCATGCTGAAAAGGATTGTTTCATTTCTCTCCCACAAAATACCCCCCATTCAAAAACAAAAATGAAATAGTCCCCACTCAAAAAGAAAAACAAATGGAAAATTCTAAGTCTTGTCTCTGACATGTGATAGTTTTTGTTCAAGAACTCACAGTCCACTATATAATTTGGGGCAAGTTACTTGCCCTCTGTGACATTTTTCTCATCTGTAAAATTAGGACAATAAAAATACATTGCTCACTAGAATACAGGAAGGATGGTATAAAATAACACAGGTAAAGAGCACACAAGTACTTAACAAGTTTATGTATAGTAAAATTAAACTTTATTAATATCATATTAAGGTTAACAATGGTTTCAAATCCTTTTCTCTTTTCTTAAGATTTTATTCATTATTTTTAGAGAGAAGGGCAAGGAGGGAGGAAGAAAGAGAGGGAAACATCAATGCATGGTTGTCTTTCACCTGCCTCCAGCCACAGACCTGGCTGGAGACCTGGCTTGCAACCTGGTTAGGTGCTCTGACTAGGAATCAAGCCAGCGACCTTTGGGTTTGCAGGCTGGCACCTATCCACTATGCCACCAGCCAGGGCCCTTTTCTTCTTTGAAAAGGGAAATCCGAGTAGAAGAAACAATCAAAATCTAGCCAAAATAATATTCTCACTTTTATTTATAAAGTATACCCTAAAATACACTTAAAATTTAAAGCTTAAGGGGTCCCTAAAATCCATCTAATCCAAGTACCTCATTTTATAGAAAAGGGAAGTGGAACCAGAGAAATGATACACCTTCCTCAAGACACAAAACCAACTGGTGGAGAAGCTTAATAGGGAGTTTGTGCCTAAGAAGCCCTGACTCAGGAAAAGAGCATGGTGGTGGCTAACACTCACCATAAACTAAGGCAAGTTCACTTAAAATTTCCGAAGGTTGCTATTCTCAGTTAATAAAAAATGGGATAAGAGTTCATTGTCAGAATATTCCAAGAACTGAAAGAAGTAATGTGCAAAGAGCTCAAGTCACTGGCTTCTGCACGGTATAGTGGACACAGGAAGCGGCTCAGCTGCCAGGGAAAAATCTGTTGTGTCTACCAGAGTGTGACATGCACAGATCCCACCACACAAGAATTCCACTTCTAGAAATAAATACTATGGGCAAAAATATGTTCACAGTAGCTTTAGCAGCAACAAACATAAAAAACGTGAATCTCTATCAAGGGGGAAATGCTCGTTAAAAAAGAATTGAGTTTCTATAAAGTAGCACCTTAAAGCCTTTTGAAACATTTTAAATTAAAAGTGAATGCCGTTGAAAAACATGTGGAATGTGGTTGTGTCAAAAAATACATATAAATGTGTATATGAGGTCTATCCTGAAAGTATCGAGTCATATCATGTTTTAATTATGGCACAATACTTTGGGACAGACCTGTGTGCGTGTGTGTGTATAATGTATGTGTATACATACACACACACATGTCAAATTGTTAAGAAGCCTCTTAAGATCGCTGGTATTTTAGGGAAGAGGGAAATCAAGATAACTTTTACCTTTTATTCTCTATATCCCCATATCCTTGTCATAAGAATGTATGCTTTTAACAAAAATAAGTTAGACTGTCTAGTGTATATATAATTTAAATATTTCCATCTGTCCATATACCTCTTAGTGTTACAATTTTAATATTGTAATTGCTGTTATTATAACTTCAGATGCAATTTCAGAGCATAACCATTGTTTCAGGGTCTACTCTACCCTATCACAGTGCATTTCCATTGAGCTTGGGATCTGACTGTTCACTTACGACCTACACTAAAGGCCTATATCCCACAGCCTGAGCTAAGGGAGGACCAAAGGTTAACAAAAACACATAAAGGAAAGATGGGGGCAGTGTCCCTTATCTTTGTTGTGGTGTCATTTGTCTCCCTGTTAAACAGCAATAAAGACAATAAAAGGAAATCAGCTGTGAAAACTGAAAGAGCCCTATCTATTCATAAAAAGAGTTCACACGAGAAAAGCCTTTTAATGGGTTAAGGGCCACACCATGCAAAGCAATGAGCAGGAAAGGGACACATAAAACCCTTGAGACAATTCATTAACCACAAATTACTGTAGGCAACTCAAACCCTCTCCCCCAAATCATGTTTATGCTCTGACCATCATAGTGATGGATGCCTTCAAGCAAATTCTCAGACTTCCGTCTGTGCTGCAAAGGCAGTCGGCAAAAGCAGTCTGTTTGACAATAGGATCTTCCCTGCTGATCTGAGAGTCTATAGGAGAAAGGTGGCCCTATAATGGGCGGAAGAAGGACAACAAGGTACAGAGTGAAGACCAACAGGAACTTTCATTCATCTGCTGGTGGAAATACAAAATGGTACAACCACTTTGGAGGACAGCTTGTCAGTTTCTTACTAAGTGGCCATCCAGCAATCTCGTTTCTAGGTATTTACTCAGATAATTTGGGGTACACACAGCCACACAAAAGCCTGCACCTAAGTGCAGCTTTATTCATAATTGTCAAAATCCAGAAGCAACGAAGTGTCTTACAGTAGATAAATATATAATCAAACGGTGGGACATTCATGCAGTCAAGTATTATTTCATGATAGGAAATGAGCTGCTGTGGCTGGTATGGCTCAGGTGGTTGGACTTTTGTCCCAAAGATCGAAAGGTCAAACCATTTCCAGTCAGGACATATACCCAGATTGCAGATTTTATTCCCAATTTGGATGTACAAGAGGGCAATCAATCCATGTTTCTTTCTTTCTGTGTCTCCCCTCCCCACACTTATTCTAAAAAAATAGTGGGAAAAAAGTGTCCTCAGTTGAAACTAAAAAAAGAGTAAGCTTTTCAAGCCATGAAAAGGTATTGACAAATTATAAATACATATTGCTAATTAAAAAATTTGAAAAGAATCAGAAAATACTACATGCTCCATATAATTCCAAGTATATAACATTCTATAAAAGGAAAAAGTATAAAATAGTGAAAAGTTCAGTGGCTGTCAGAGGTTCAGGGAGAAAAGCAGGCAATTTGAGTAGATGAAACACAGTTTTTAGACTGATGATGTTATTCTATATGCTACTGTAGTAGTAGATATATGGCACTGATTTGTCAAAACCAATTGAACTTTACAATATAAAGAGTCCCCCTTAATGTATGCAAATTTTAAAAAAGTCATTTAGGCTGTTAGGGGGATATCCCAGTATAAAATATGTGACATGATAACACAGTGTAACTGTATGACCCATGTATGATACAGCCTCACTGAGTGGGGTCTGGGCAAAGTGGGCTGACCCAGGCAATGTTAAAAATTAGTCCATAAGACCAAAGGCAAAGAAACTGCATAAGCACTGTACTCTAGCTGACAGTTATTTCCCATAGGGGTATGAGTTAACTCTGATATTGATATACATGCACACTGTATTTGAACAATAAAGCAAAATGAGGACAGGTTTCTCACTATGGCTATTTCAGTTGTTAGGCAAAATGTTTGTTGGTGATTGATGTGGCCAAAGCCATCTTAAGAAGTTGCTCTCAGTTATGGCCTACTTGCCCCTGGAATGCTCTGACATAGATGCCCTTTGTTTACTGCTTCAGGATATACAGCTCTTAACAACACGTGTCACCTGGTTCCAAGCTACCTGTGTTCCTAGAAGCCCTACATTCTAAGACCCCATCTATCTCCTATCAGTTTGGAGATCCATCGTCTTGCTGCAGCTCAAGACCCTGCCTCTGTACGTAAGTTCCCTGAATAAACTAATTCTGGGGTTGTCAGCCTTTCTCTTTAGTTGCTCAGCCCCTACCTCCTTTAGAGTTTGGTTTCAGTGTGGGGAATTTTCTTAACAATTTACAAAATAGCACATGGAAGAGGCTAGAATGATACATAGGGGAATGGGCTGGAATTAGTGATATCAGCATGAACCTATTCAGCTATAGATACAGGTGGTTACATATGGAAATACATCTGGATATGCACATATAGATGGGCTAGTATACACATGTATATTTTCTTGCACTTTTAGCTGACAGTACCTATAGTAATAGGCAACGATAGGTATAACAGTATAACTAATACTTAAATCTTGGTTTCTAATATGGTTCTCAAAAGAAAGGTACCAGATGTTTTATGGAGAAATAGCTAATTCAACAGATAATAGGAAATATTGCTACAGAAATGGAATCACATGTAGTAGACATAAATAAAACAACTGATCATTATGGTCAAGAAAATAAATGACAAGATAAAGATGTTTCACAAATAACTTTACAAAAATAAAATGAAAATTTTAGAAAAAACAGTTAAAAAAAAAGTTTAATAACAAAGTAGACAAATTAGAAAGTTGACAAAAGGGATAAAAAATGAGAACATAGGTCAAACAAGCATCCAGACTGAAACAAGAAAAGAAACATAAGAGACAAATGACAAATGGAATACAACTTTTTATAGGAGAATAGACATGTAATCAAGTACTTCTGAACTAAAGACAATTTTGCCCTCCTCCCACAACATTTGGCAATATCTAGAGGCATTTTCTTTTTTTAAGGCAGACTGCCACAGGCGGTGCCTCATTTGGATGTGTCTGGATTCTTGGAAGCTGGACTACTACCCTACGTTCTCCGACAAAGGGACCTTGAGAGCTTGTTTGAGGATTCTAGCAGGGAATGCAGCTACTTGTACACCCTTGACTGAAGAGTGGTCTTCTTCTGTATTTGGGAAGTTCATCCTCTTTGATCAAGAATGCAGCTTTGGGAGGGACACACATGGATTAGTGAGGTACGAAGGTGACACCTGCCTAGCCAGCCAGATCAGCCAAATCAACTCTGGCGATCAACAGGGGGACAGATGTCGCAGCCAGATGGCCCTCACATCTGAGACATATATTATCACAACTTCTAGGGATTGTTACTGGCACCTAGTAGGGACAGGCCAGAGATATTATTAAATATCTTACAATGAATATGATAGACTCACATTAAAAATTACATGGTACAAAAATGTCAACAAAGCAGATGTTGAGAAACTATTATATAGAGTCTGAGAAAGGAAAATAGAATCTGGCCGAAGCAATATTTAAGTAAATAATGAGTAATATTTTTCCAAAATGATAAAAACATAAGTACTTAAAAGAAACCTAAATTTCCTATTAAGTAATTGAAATATATGGACTTATTTAACCCTGATTCATAAAGGCAAATTATAAATAGAAATAAGATAATCAGGAAAGTCTGAAAACTGAACCTTCAATAGTGTAAAAACATCATTCTTAATTTAAGGTGAGACAATATTATGGTTATGCTTAAGATTCATTACTTATCTTTTAGCAATATATACTGATACAGTCATGGATAAAATGATTTCAAGTCTGAAACTTACTACAAAGTAATCAGAACAAGGAGCGATAAGAGTTAGTAGGTATACAGATGAAACAAAGCTAATAGTGAATTACTCATTGCTGAAATTTCAGGTAAGGTATTTGGGTACCCCTAATACTATTCCATCCATTGTTTATACATGAATGGGCAAGTAGGTTTACAGTTGTATGTGAAACAGAGTTTATTCTTGTAGTATTATTATATTAACTTGCATGTATTTGTCCATACAAACTATAAACCTACTTTTGCCAACCCCTGTATGTTATACTCTTGCACAATAAAAAGTAAATAAATGCCCCTAGGCTTTTATAAGTGCATTAAACAACATCTGAACTTTCTAGCCAAAAACACTACTTATCCTTGACCATACAACCTACAAGTCAGGAACCCAAGGACTTCCCTTCCACAAATTTAGGTAGTAAGATTAAGTTTCCTTTAAGTGCTAATATTCTGTATAAAAGAATGCAGGTGTCACAATCCCATACTGAGACTGACCTGCTACCATCCTCAGAATCATGTATCAAAACTCTACCTCAGAAGTGATTGTTCTTCATTACTTTGCCTTATTCTTGTAGATCCTTCAGATGTCCTTGTTCTGCCTCCACTAACTTCTTGCCTTACTATAACTGCAGAGTTTTCCTTTTTGATCCTCATTTCCTATTTCTGGGCCTCCAACATACTGCCTTCAGACCAACCTGGTCCAAACCCAGCCTTAATTCCTGCCCTGACTTTAGTTTTCCTACTCAGTCCTGATCCATGATCTTGCTTTGAAATTTAGCAGCTTCATATACTCCCACTCCAGATTTCCCACCTGCTTTCAGATTCCTACTACTAAGATTGCAACTTTTAGTCATATAGGCTAAGCCTATGTTATGCAATTACAGAAAATATTGGTATATTTGAGTGGGACTCGGTGTCTAACAACCTTCGTTCATTGGCTTCCAGTTCCATCAACTCTCTAGGTTCAAGACTCCCCACAGTAGATGCTCAGCAGATTTATTAGCGCTGTGTATGTGCTAATTCCAACTAAAATTTTCTTGGGAAGAACTATAGAGCCTTATACTGAGGTATTCAGTTTATAAAATTGTTTATAAAATTGTTAAAAATACAAACATTTCTTCATCATTTCCTATCCTTCAAATACACCTCTCATGCAGATTGGCCATTCCTATTTTCCCTCAGGACCACAATTGCCCCTGGCTCCTCATGACCACAGTGACCCACCTTCTTATATACCAGAAAAATACAACCACACTTGCTCATTCTGAGGGGCTCTGTCTTCAGCTATTTGTACTTTTAGAGTCCATTCATCAACATTCCTTTATATTAGCTAGCACAATACCATGCATACACCAGTTATTTGATACTTATTAACTAGTTGAATGAGAAAATAAGCTAATACATAAAAATACTTATGTCCCTTTAAAATAGGACTGAACCACTCACTACAAATCAGTGATGTCAAATCACTGCCCTACACAGTAAAAGGTATGAATTCATTAACTGAGGTTCTACTTGGACGGAGGCCATTTTCCGAAAGAATGTGTCCAAACTCCCCTTCATTATTGGCACTTGGCTGTGGTGCCATGTTGTGATCTCTCCAGAAAGCAGTTGCAAAGAGTGCCAAAAATGAACTGCTATGAAACCTGGTGGGACTTTCATTTCATCCAGTTTCCAGATTGTAAAGTGATTGCTTTGGGTTCCTACCATTTCCCATTCTCATTATACACTTTGTCACCAGAATGGATTTATGTGGTGCCATATTCTGCACACATTACAATGTTTGTCAAGATAATGAATAGTCTGAAAGTTTGAATTTCCAATATAGTCAATGAATTATGAAAGTGTGTCTTAAAATATTTCCTCACTCTGCTCACTTACCCAACAGGCTCGACTCTCCCTTTTCTCAAAAGCCTAACTGTTGACAGGAAGAGGCCTAAGAGGTCAGTGAAGCCAAGATTAGAATATTGAAAAGGTCAGTGTGGTGTGGCCACTTCTTTCATTTGCACCACGTATTAGACATTAAAATTCTAGGTTCTTATTCTTATGACAAATGAGAATAGAAAAATAGCGTAAAATTAATTGGCAACACTTTTTAAAGTGACAAATGGTTATTAATTTCTTTGGTATTTATTACAACAACATTAATCATGAAAAACTCCTTGAATGTGGAAGTAACTGTTATGTGCAGTTCCATAGGCATTTGGTGGCATTTTAGCATTCATTAATGTCCATTTACAATGAAGTGTTACTGTATTAATCCACTTTTCCATGACAAAAGCTGTAATCAGTGGAAGACAAAGTCTGCCACCCTTGTACACTTTCCATTTCAATTATGAAGCCAACTTATGTCTAGACCACGTTAAGACCAAAATTTTAAGTGGGCTTCTGATTCTTATGGCCCCCTCCCCCTGAGTCCAAGGTTCATAGAATATGAAAAATTGGGTGACTCTGGATACCAAAGAACATAATACATTTTTTAAATTACGTCACTGAGTTTTTGCTTTAGCTGCAGGCTACTCTTGCCAACTCAACAATAAAAAATACAGGATTCAATCTTAGAGGAAAGCTATTCCATACTTCAAACCCTAACAATAGTCTTCTTGCAAATGATTAAAATGGAAGGAAAATATCAAACTGGCCACCAAAAGTATAACGTGAATGAAAAATATTGCAAACGTAAAGCTAAGATGATGGTCTGGTAATTGCTTAAATCCAACATCCTTTCAGATTTCATAGCCCTTGTTCATTTCCCCTGAATCCAATTCCAATAAAGTTTTCTATTGGAGTACTAATGAGCTTCTTAGTAACACAATATCCTCTTCTTGTTCCTATTGACAATGATAGTAATAATATCAGCAACTAATACTATTAGATGCTATTGTAGGCACTGTTGTAAATAACCTGCATTAATTGATGAATCCTCTCAAGAACCCTTGGGAAACAGCATTATCACATTAGTGTCCCTCTTTCCTACAGATGAGGGGAGGAAACATAGGGCACACATCTAGCAACTGGCTGGGCTAAGATTTAGAATCTGTGAGCCTGACACTCCAATCTACCTATGAGAAATTACACTTCACTGCCTCTTACCCTGCCCAATAGGCTGCTTGCAAGAACATGGAGTAAGATGGTGAACTTAACTGAGAAACCTTTGCAAAAAGGAAGCTCAAGTTCCTAAGAATGCAGGGAAAACAAGAAATTTGTCTCTAAATCTGAGCCCTCCAAAAAAATGTACTCTGCAACGAGTACCAGGAGATCCTGCCCCAGCAGCCCCAGGGCAGCTGGATGACAGGGTGTAGGGTAGCCAAAGCCAACAGAGCAGTTGCGGCAACATCTGCCTCTTCCAGGTTCCTTCAAGTTGGGGAGCCCAGGGGCTGCAGTATTCCACACCCCAGGCCACTAGCAAGAAGAGTGACGCCTGTCCTGTGCTGTGCGTTGGGAGGGTGTGTTGGGAGGGAGGTATTCTACTTGGCACGGTACTTCAGAAGCCAGCCGCTGACATGGAGGAAAGAACCGACCAAGCTGCTACAGGACATCATGCTCTGGGTAAACAAGCAGCACTTCGATCTCCAGCCAAGCCGGGCACCCAGGTTCAAGTGCCTGCTGTGGAAGGTCCCAGGCAGTGCCCTGAATCTTCGCCTTCAAAAGTGTTGCAAGTTTTGGAAGCGCCCTTTTATTAGCACCCAAGCTACCAGCACAGTGACAACTCTAACAATTCCTGCACCTGCGGCAAAGCAGAGCTCCACTATTTCTAAATACTTGATATGAAAATGTTTGATTCGATGTTCATCTTTTCCCGTTACCACAAAAATATCAATATCAGCCCATGAAAGGAAGAGCTATTAGAGACTCAAATGTCATTTCAACTGTTGGCGAGGAACCGTAGAATAATGGCCAAAATTGTTTCAAGGTTTGTTTTTGTATATGAAACCAGTTGTGGAATAAAATTTACTTGTGGATAAGGATGAGCAATAATTTGAAGATAGAATGAAAAATTCTTCATCAGAAAAGATGTATGTATCTAGCCAATTCAAGCATTAACCCTTGTATTGAAAAGTTATACCCATGAAAGCAAGCTCAGGTTTCTCAAAAGGAAAAGAATGTATCTGGAATTTTATCAACATTTTTTCTTCCATTGTTTAAATAATTGTTCTTATACAATATACAGAGAAGGAAATGTCCCCGGACCCCCTTCTGCACCTCTAGAAGGTCCGGAGGTGCTGCTCGAAGCCATGAGCACACAGCCCAGCAAGCTCTCAAAAACATGCAAAACCATCCTAGGAACAAAAGAGCTTTCAAGTCCCCCTGACTTCCCAAGGTGTTTTAAAATGTTTATCACACCCATGAAGGCTTGCTAAAAGTGATCCATGCCCACCAGATTAAAAAGTAAACTCAGCTGAGACTAGGCAATCAGGTTTTGAAGCTGACAGGCCTGGGAATGCTGCCTGGGGCCTGACAAAGCTCCTCTTTGAAGGTACATCGCTGTGCACCTCCAAGTACTGGCATCCTGGCTGGGGAAGCAGCTTTGTTTTCATGCTAATTCCACTCTCCAGGCCCTCCTGGAGTCCTGTGATGCTGGGCATCATCAGCACCATGACCTGGGTGAGCCCTTTAGTCACAAAACAAATGAATGCCCACTCTTGTTACATGTGAACCTGGGCTTCCGCAACCCAGTCGGCACACCTGCCTCACATTCCCGCCTGCCCTCTGTGGGCAGAGGTGATGAAATCTCCTTGCAAAGCGATTTCCTGCCCCCACAATGCTTAGCAGAAAATTTATTAACAGAAAGTTTAGATGGCATATTGACTTCTGCTGTGTAGTTGCTGAGTCTTATTGTACAAAGTATACTGAACCATAGTGAAACTCAGTTTTCTCATCTGTAAAATGGGGACTTACCTATTCCTATAATCTTTGTAAAGAGGAGGAAAGTTCCTAAGACTGCAAGACTCTCGATATATTTTAACCAATGACAGTTATTATTATTGATGGTTGTTGAAGCAAACATTGAAGGTATTTTTTAAAGTACTAGCTTGTTTCAAAAGTCCTAGTCCTACCTGCCATAAGATTGTCACAAGATAATGTGTTTAAATAAAAATGAGTGAAAGCAACCTGTTTTGTCACCTTTTCTCTTTGGCCTCAAAATCTAAGGTGCGTTGATCAGTTTATTTGTAAACGCTTCCACTCTCAGGCCCTGGGAAGATGAGGCCATGATAACCCTCTACAAGACTGACTCCAATTTTCCCCTGAAGTGGGTTGGGATTGGGCAGATTTGAGGCCTATGACCTCTTCCTTCACTGATCTCAGTATCCAGCGCTACCTACGCCCTGATCCAGGACCAGCACGCTCTTCCTATATTTCTCTTCGTTGATGCTTTCCCGTTTTGTGCTTAGGAGTTGCCAATCTCCTTCACATCTACTCCTAAGATTCATTTACTATCAATACATTTCCTGGCTCACTGTTTTCCATGTTCATCAATGACTTCATTTCCAGATTCCCTGACCCGTGGCCTACCACCAGTTGTGAAGCCTTGAAGTCTTTGTTCATTCATTTACCAATCACCAATCTAGCCCATCACTATGGTGCAGGGGACTGTCACCCTCTCCCTCCCCTCCCCCCATCCCCTTGACAGGAGGGTCCTAAGAAAATCCTTTGTTCTTTGAGACGGTGAGATCCAGGCATAAGCAAGTGGATGACCCTGAGCTGCCACATAACTGGTTTCTCCTCCCTCTTGCCCTAGTTTTAACTAGCCAGCATGGAAAGGCACGAAGCCTGCATTGTAGCCTTCAAAGAAAAGATGAAGTATAAAAGTTTATGAAGTGTTTATGTAAAAACAAGTGTTTTTGTTTCTCTTATGCCTAGCATAGTGCCTACATGTTGTGGATGCTCCATAAATACTCCATGTACAAATTTAAGTTAATGAATGCATTAATAAAATTCTAGTAGGAAATATGTCAAATTGGCTGTCTTTGAGTGCTGGAAATAGGAATGGTTTACTGTTTTCCCTAGCTTAGAGAATGGCAGTTACCTTTTACAGATGGGGTCCAGACAGTGACAGAGGGGCTGTGGGCACTTCTGGGAGCTGAGCACCACTGGCTTCTTTTCATCTGGCACTGGTTACACAGGTGTGTTTATTTCCTGGAAATCAAGATGTACGCCTAGACCAGGGGTGTCAAACTCATTTTCACTGGGGCCTCATCAGCCTCCAAGTTGCTTTCAAAGGGCCAAATGTAACTTTAGGACTGCATAAATGTAACTATTCCTTAACAGTTAAGCTACTGGGCAGAAACAAGGAGTCAGGCTGGAAAAAACAAGGTGGAGGGCCAGATTTGGGCCACGCGCCTTGTGCTTACCACCTGTGCCTTAGGTGCACCTCTCTAAAGGCATATTACATGTCAACAGAACGTTTCCTTCTAAAACTTAAAAACTATGCTTTTCAAGTAAAACACTTGAAAAGAAACAGGATTGATTTTAAAGTTTTGCTATATTGATTCTAATATCCTGTGCAAGGAAAAATGAAAGTATGAAAATTAAGGAGAAAGTATCCTAGTACAACAGTTGCATAACACTTGGAATGAAAGCTATTAAGTTGACAAGAGTAATTATTACGATATTAAAACTCAAGATTTCAATCTTTAATAAGTTATGCAATTATCTAATATACCAGTATACTTGAAATAGGTAATTTATAAGACTTCTGATCTCTCTCTCCAAACCAGTATCACATGTTAAGAGTTACAAAAGCCTTTTAAAAAAAAAAATTTCACGTGCCCTCATTAGTAGAGGAATGCTTTTGCCAGAGTCTTCCAGACCTTGACTTCATGTCTATCATGTTACATTTTATAATGGTGCCAAGTACCTCATTTCACTTCAGTCCCATGGATGTATAAACATGTTATCCCATAAACAAACCCCCAACCCCAGACACTGTACCTGAACAACATGATTAAAAGCAAGCGGGACTGAGGGCTCCTTCCAAGTAGAGCAGGCTGGGTGCAAACCCCATTTCCCACCAGGGCAGCAGGTGCTAACAGTTGACATCTAAGGTCAAAGTGATCAAGGCTGAGGTGGTGCTGGTCTCCAGCTGTGAAGGCTGCGCTAGAATCTCCCATGACACGGGGTAACACGGGGTAACACGGGAAAACAGCAGAGGGTGAGGCCTCTTTCTTACAGCGAAAGCTCCACGTAAAGTCCAGGTAGCCTGGCTTCCCTTTGCCAAAGAAAGGGAGACCCAGCGTAAAGAACACTGCTGAGTTCACCTGAGCCTTTACACAATCGACAGCCCCCTGCAAAACAAACTTGTGTACCAAATATGGAAAATTATCCCTTTTTAGAGATACTCAGACTTACGGCAACTTACGGTGCCCGTATGAGTCCGGGCTACAATCTAAGCTTCATCCACCACTGACAGTCAGAAATGTTTGGTAGTTTATTAAAAATTTTTGAAGTAGGCATATTGGCAAAGAACGGGGGAAAACGTTTACGAGGAAACAGCGGACACTTGGGACACACAATACTTCGCTTTACCAGTAGTGGAAAATAAAAATAAAAATGAGGGTAAATAGCATTTTACATAAAAATTAACAAAATAATTACAAAACAAGTCATTTAACTTAGAACCCATTGTCAGGCCAAGTCTACATCACTGCAAGCCTGGAACCTACGGACCACCTCTTTGGAATGCGCAGTATGGATATGAGGAGCTTGACCCACATCAATGTCTACTTTAAGAATTTCTAGAAATTTATATTAAGAAAATAAGTTCTTAAAGCAGTCATTGCAACACTACCTAAACTATATATATATATATATACACACACACATGTTTAAATCTATACTTTAAAACATTTTTATTATTTTTAGAGAGAGAGAAAGAGAGGGAGAAAGACAGGGAAAGAAAATTCAATGTATGGTTGCCTTTCACCTGCCTCCACCTGGCTGGAGATCTGGCTTGCAACCTGGTTGTCTGCCTTGGCTGGGAATCAAACCAGTGACTTTTGGGTTTGCTGGCTGGTTGCTCAATCCACTGAACCACACCAGCCGGGTAAACTATGTTATTTTTGAAGTAGTTTAATAAACTATTAAACTCAATAAGATGTAATTTTACAGAGTAATGGCAATGAACTATGCAACTACAAGGAAAATGTTTATAACATTGTTAATTAAAAATTTCACATGACAAATGCATATATAATTCCTACTATTATTTACATAAATGATACATACCAACTAACAGTAAAAAAAAAATTATATGCTAAAATGGAATCAGCTATTCTGTTAGAGTTGTGAATTTGGATAGTTTGTCTTCAAAATCCATTTAGCACAATTTATGCTAGTGCTATAAATTTACGCTCATGCTGTACTTTACAAGACAATTAGGTCTTAGGCATCGTTGCGAATTCTACAAACAGCAAAACACATCTTGTGTTATCACTAGTCTAAAGAGACAATGAAATCAAAAGGTATTTTGTTTAAACACTTAGAAATGGTAGGATGATGACCAAGTCACTTAACCTCTCCAGGCCTTGGCTTCCTTATTACAAAATGAATATGATAATATCGTCACTCCTCTCCCACAGACTTGAAGCTGCTCAAATGAGCTGATACTCATAAACGTGCTTATTGATCACATTGGCTTAGTCTATTGAGCCGCTATACAGTGAAATACCATAAAATGACTTAGCAACAAAATACAATCATCACTCACCATTCTGGAGGCTGAAAAACTCAAGGCACCGGCAGATTCACCTTCTGCGAGTGCTGGCGTCCTAAACAGCATTCCTCTCACTGTAACCACACTTGGCGAAGAGGAAGCAGGGAATATTCCCCAACTGCTTTTATGAGGACGATAACCCATTCACGACAACCGCCAACACCTGGTCTACCCAGGTGGCAAGCGAAAATTGCTGATCATCCCAACACCAACCAATTATGTGACCCTGATTTTGTAGAGCTTCTAGAATGTTAGCCTATATGAGTCGACGTGTGATGTTTTGAGCGCAGGTGGTAACATTGCCACAGTACTCAGGGCTCACGCAGAGACGCTGCCTTCACATGTGAAAGCCATTTGGGAAAAGACAGACAAGTAAACAATGATGCCAGAAGGGCAGACACGGTTGCAAGGAGATGGTAAATCAGGCCAGAGGAGCAACACTTGAAGAAATGGGGGATTGTTTGGTAACCAAAAAGAAAGAGAGAGGAAGAAAAAAAAAAAACAATATGATTACAGGATTCCATCTTGAAGTGCACCTCTATTGTTCCTTTGTCATAAAGAACTGCAAGGTGATGACTGGGATTCCAAATCACGTCAACTTCTTTCTAAGAAGGAGGGCAGGTGCTGGTAGGCGGACATTTGCAAGGTGTGCCTGGAAGTGAAATTGCCCTGGGGAGTGCCAGGGAATGAATGGGCGGCATCAGCTATGGTCCTACTGAGGATCTCCAGGGGTGCAGTTAGTGCAGGGTACTTTGTAGGGTCCTATTGCTTCTTGATTTACTCAGGAATAACCTACCTCTTTAAAAAGTGATTGGAATTGCAAACGTTTACATTTAATGAAGAGCTAAACATGGACTGGCAAGGTTGTCATAATGCTAAGGACTTCCTACAAGTGAGAAAATTAAAGTATACACACAAATGCCTCATTTGGGTACTGGAAATATCAGGGAGGACATTTTGTAAAGTACATGATTTTTCTAACCACTATGCTGTACACCTGAAACTAATACAAAATAATATGGAATGTAAACTGTAATTGAAAAAAATCTTAAGTATATATACATTCTTGAAGATGTTAATATCACTATTTTAAGGAGCTCCATTATAATCACAGCACAATCTGGAAAGCCATCTTTGTAAAAACGATTTTCTAAATAAACTACAAATTTCAGTTCAAGCACTATTAAAACAACACAAATTCCAAACTAATCAAGGCTGCATTTGTGGTGGATTTTTAAAAATTATTTTAAAAATATTTTATTTATTATTTTCAGAGAGAGGGGAAGGGAGAGAGGCAGAGAGGGAGAGAGACATCAATGTGTGGTTGCCTTTCACCTGCCTCCAGCTTCGGACCTATCTGGAGACCTGGCTTGCAACCTGGTTATGTGCCCTGGCTGGGAATCGAACCAGCGACCTTTGGGTTTGCAGACTGGTGCCTTATCCACTGTGCCACCAACCAGGGCTATGGGGGATTTTAAATGTGTTTGTTAGCTTGTTGTTTTTCACTGTGACCAAAGAACTTCAGTGGTCACTAAACAATGGCTTGAAGAATGTAAGTGCTTTACATTTCTCCAGCTGAACAGGCAGCTTTTTAGCAAGGATCTCCGCCCAGATGTCAACATTCTGTAACTCCTGGCTGGTTACCTAGTGGGATGTAAAGCACTTGCCATCTGAGCCAATGAATCCTGGAAAACAAACAGCCTCTAACTGTTAACAGAGGCATCAGAATGCTGGAGGCTCACAGAGAACTTCTCTATGGCCTTACTGAAGATATTTGAAAATAGAATTCATAGGCTTTTTTCCCAGTAGCTTCCTGGGCTTTCAGATCAGACTGAGGAGGCTACAAGAAACTGCTTGAAAGAAGCCCACCAATGGCATGGTCCAGATGGTGAGCTGATTAAAGCCTAAACAAGACACTTGTTATTTGAAGTCCTATATGTCTGCTTTATTAAATCAGTCAAACCCTTTTCTTTTTTTCCTGGATTAAAGAAATATGCATGGTATAACTTGGACACATTCATACAACTGAACTTTTTAAATAAATGTCTTTCCAATCAAAAAGTTCACGATCAAGATTCTCATTTTATCCTTCCTGGCTCCTGTGGCTCTGTGGATTGGTGCTGGCCTGCGACCCCGAGTCACTGGTTTGATTCCCAGTCAGGTCACATAACCAGGTTGCAAGCCAGGTCTCCAGCCAGGTCCCCAGCTGGAGGCAGGTGAAAGACAACCATACACTGCTGTTTCTCTCCCTTTCTTCCTACCCACTGCCCTTCTCTCTAAAAAATAATGAATAAAATCTTTTTTAAAAAATTCTCATTTTATGATTAAATCCTGACTAATTGCTTTGTGAGGGTAGGGAGGGGTCGCATTTCTCCAAGTAAACTACTTTAGTAAATATACAATTCTTTTAGGAGTTGA
This sequence comes from Noctilio leporinus, assembly GCA_004026585.1. Lineage (NCBI taxonomy): Eukaryota > Metazoa > Chordata > Mammalia > Chiroptera > Noctilionidae > Noctilio > Noctilio leporinus. The sequence continues at coordinate 77,539 of PVIW01000527.1, forward strand.
ATTTGTCCCATGTGCTCTAGTTATATATTCTCAAAGTTTGCGCTGGTTTTATGGTAAGACTGGAAATTGGTTCAGTGTTTTGGATGCCTTTACTAACTGAATTAAAATAAGCAAATGGTGGGTAATTCAAGCAACATGAATTTCTTGAGCGCTGGTTACACATGCTTGGCTTGGTGGAGAAGAGAGAAGGGAAAGGAAGGGGAAGAAGGAATCTTTCCAAGGAATCACTGTGCTGCCTACTTTTGCCTCCATTGTATGGTCTTCCCATCCATCTTATGTGGTGGCTATGATGTTGCTCATTTCCCAAAAGGGAAAACTAAGGTTCTGAATTGTCAGCTTTCAAAAGTGACTCACACCAAGTTTTCAGGGTGTGACTCCCTTCCCCAGGAACAGGTTAATTCTAACAGAAGGCTCCAGAGAAAGCACTGTTTAAACCCACAGTTGAAGTAGCCCATTTTCTATGCATAGAACTTCTATCTTCCAAAGAGAAACCAGAAGGTTACTTTGAATTTACAAAACAAATTGTAATAATATCATTTTGGGAGCAATTTTTCAATATCGTTCAGGTGATATTGATATAAAGTAAAATACACTTATTTAAAGTGTACTATTTGACCAATTTTAACCTGTAGACACCCATGAGACTATCATTACAGCCAAGAAATGAATAGCCACAATCATCCTCTTCAAAGTTTGCTTGTGGCATTTGGAATCCTTCCCTCCTGTCCCTCTCTCCACCCCCAACAATAACTAACCTACCTTTTCTCATTATAGATTAGGTGACATTTCCTAGGATATTGCAGATGGAATATTACAGCATATACTCTTTTTGTATGTTTGGTTTCTTCATGCAGCATAACTATTTTGAGATTTACCCACATTGTTGCAGATATCAATAATTAATCCGATTTTATTGCTAACTAATATTCCATAATATGGCTATTCTAGAATTTGTGCATTCACCTTTTGTTTCCAGTTTGTGGTTACTGCCAATAAAATTGCTAGGAAAACTTATGTGTAATTCTCTGTACAAATGTACACTTTTTCCCCAACCTGCCCTTGGGTAAACAGTTAAGAGTGGAATGGTTGGATAATATGACAGGTATATATTTTCTTTCTTTTTTTTAAAAAAAGGATTTTATTTATTATTTTTCAGAGAGAGGCAGAGAGGGAGAGAAACGTCAATGTATGGTTGCCTTTCACCTGCCTCCAGCTACGGACCTGGCTGGAGGCCTGGCTTGCAACCTGATTATGTGCCCTGATTGGGGAATCAAAGACAGGTATATGTTTAACTGCAAAAAAAACTCATTGCATTTTTCAATGTCATTGCACCATTTTATTTCCCAGCAGTATTATATGAGAGTTCCAGTTTTTCTACATTCTTGCTTATACCTGATATAGTCCATCTTTTTCATTTTAGACACTTTAATGGGAGTATAGTGTTATCTTACTAAAATGTTAATTTTCATTTCCCTGATAACTAATGGCATTAAAACATCTTTTCATATGTTTGTTTGCCTTGTATACATCTTCTGCAGTCAAGTATCTTTGGGATCTTTTGCTCTTTTATTTTAAATCAGGTGTTTACCTTTCGTTGAGTTGTAAGAATACTTTATATAATCTATGTCCTTTATTATATATTTTGCTCTATTTTCAAGGGGAATGTGTCTTTTAATCCTCATAAGTGTCTTCTGAGAGCTGAAGTCTTTCTTTTTGATGAAGTCAAATCATTTTTAGTTTAATGCTTTTTCTTTCATTGATTTTGCTTTTTGTGTGGTGTTTAAGAATTCTTTGCCAAACTCAAAGTCACTATGATTTTTTCCCCTCTGTTTTCCTTTGAAAATTTTATAGGTTTAGCTATTATGTTAAGAAAAATAATCCATTTCAAATTAATTTTGTATAGGATGTTAGGTAAAAATTGACTTTTTAAAAGATTTTTTCTTTGCTTGCTTCTTTGTTTGTTTATACATACCTATTCAACTGTTCCAGGACCAGTGTTGAAAAGATTACCCTTACTTTATTAAATATTTTTGGCATCTCTGTCAAAATTATCCATACATATGTACATCTGCCTCCATAGAGAAACCCCAAGTTTCTTATTTTAACCATCTACAAACCCTTACTTAAAAAAGTACTTAAGAGCCCTGGCTAGTGGCACAGTGGATAAGGTGCTGGCCTGTGAACCCAAAAGTCACTGGTTCGATTCCCCAGTCAGCGCACATAACCAGGTTGCAAGCCAGGTCTCCAGCCAGGTCCGTGGCTGGAAGCAGGTGAAAGGCAACCATACATTGATGTCTCTTTTCCTCTCTGCCTCTCTCCCTTCCCCTCTTTCTGAAAATAATAAAAATCTTTTAAAAATTACTTAAGATGATATTGTACAATATAAAATAGTTTTACAGCACAATGTAAAACAAGTCCCAGTAAACAGAAGAACATTGAACATAGTAAACAGAGGCCACTGGAGATAAACCAAGAAGTAAAGAGAGAGCTGTAAAGAAATTAAGAGAAGATGCTTGGAAGACTCTCTGTCAGATGGCAATCTTAGTGGAACGTTGTTTCTCAACAGGGAACTACTTTGCTCCCTGGGAAAATTTGGCAACACCTGCAAACATTTTTGATTTTATAACTGGAGTGAGAAATGCTGCAGGGATGTAGTGAGTAGAAGCCAGGAATACTGCCTAACATAGCACAATGCATAGCACAGCCCTCCGCAACAAACAAAAAACAAAAAACAAAAAACAAACAAACAAAAAAAGAACACCTGGCCCATGGTGTCAACACATTGTACTAAGATGGAGAAATTCTACAGTTCTTAATCCTGGATCAAGCCATGCTTACTGGCTCTACATAAATGACATCTACACAATTGAGGGTCCCTAGGTTCTTTTAAAGTTACAGAACAGACTATGAAAATATAAGTTTGGGCACTAATTTTTAAATGCATTTTTCCTAGGCGAATTCATTAATTATAATGTTATATGAGGTCATGACCCCTTTGCTTCTGAACCTGCCATATTTGCTACACATTTGATAAGTCTGGCACCAACAAACTGGTTCTTTGAAAAGCAAGCTCAAGTCCTGTCTTCCAGTTGAAATAGGGAACATGTTTATTCATACTCATCACACCAAGAAGGAAGCAGCGAAAGCCATAACAGATATATGGCGAGAAGTCTGCCGGGAGACTTGGGAACCTGAGAATACACTCCCAGCTGGGGTACTCAGGGGAGCCTCCCCACCATGAGGGGACGTGAGGTGAACCGTGACAGTGGGTAGGATTTGAAATGAGGCAGAGCGAATCCCAGGAAGAGTGGAAGGCATGAGCCAAGACATGGTGATGAACAAGCAATGGGACACATAATATGACCAGAAATTTAAGATGAAGAAAAACATCAGGAGCAGTATGTTTTTCATTCCAGAATGTTATATGCAGAAAGAATATTTAAATGTTTCCTCATCAGGGAGAGGTGAACCAGTGAAAAGCACAATTCCAAGTCCCAGCACTCCAACACATTCTGCCCAACCTATCACACCCTTCATTTCCTCAGTGGAAAATTTAAAACTTAAAGAAAAAATATGGCTTATTTCTTTTAAAAAGTTAAACACTGCAGATGAAAAAATAAACAAACGTGGCCCTGGTTGGTAGCACAGTGGTTAAGGCGCCGGCCTGCGAACCCAAAGGTCGCAGGTTCGATTCCCCAGCCAGGGCACATAACCAGGTTGCAAACCAGGTCTCCAGATAGGTCCGTAGCTGGAGGCAGGTGAAAGGCAACCACACATTGATGTCTTTCTCCCTCTCTGCCTCTTTCCCTTCCCCTCTTTCTAAAAATAATGAAATAAAATCTTTTATAAATAAATAAATAAACAAACAAACGCACACGGTTCAAACCACTTTTCTCCACAAAGCATTCCTTGACCTTTTCCAGAACTTGACAACTATTCTCCTGTGAACACTAGTTCTATTACAGTGACTTAGAAGGAAATACCTAGGACCATTAGCCACCCTCCTGTGGGTTTAGTACTGCCTCCTAAATAATCTTCTCTTTCTTTTTTCGATGCACATTCTCTACTGGTTGATTGACAGTACACCCTAAACAGCTACACATGTACAGAAAAATATTTTCGTCCAGAAACAGTTTTTGTTGTGTGTCCCATCCAGCAGAGGCTGGATACTATTAGAATTAAGGTTATGTCTTAGACTAATCTGTATGTGGTTTGTCTGAAACCAATGTGCTAGTCTCCTTTTTATAGCTCCATATCAGGTTTATGTATAATTCAATCACTATCTTGGGGCACACTATTTGATGATTACAATAAAAAAATCTATCTTTGTTGTTCTTTGTGAAGGTACTTTCATTATTACATGTCACTCAGTTACAAGGGTTTACGAGACCATTCACACCCAAAGGACACTTGAAATGTACAATTTTTATGACAACTAAATTCCAAGAAAAATGAAAGTATTTTAGAAAGATATTAGGATCCTTTCCTTGGTCTTTGATTGATATTAATTGGGGCAGTAAAAAGGGTTTTCTTTTGTATAGCCCTGCTCTTACAAGGTGCTAGAGAAATGAAGCTGAGGAGCAGCATTCCAAAGAGCCAATGCCCACTCATACCAGCCGGAGCCCCAGAGCTAAGAATGAAAAATGAGAACAAAGCAAATGATGTTTTATCCAATGTACAAATATTTAGGTCAATTTCACCAATATTTATTGGACACTTTCCACAAGACTAGGACTGTAAATGTATATGTGGTCAGAGGGTCTCCTTGGTTCCTCCTGTGACCTTTAGTTCCCCCACCAAAGGATCATTCTTTTGAGTCATGGGACTAATTTGGTTTCCGGGGAGTCACTTAAAATGTAAGCCGCTACAGTGAGAGAAATTTGACTATGAAGTTCATATTAGAGTATTAGATCAATATTAAATTCCTTGATTTTGAGAACTGAACTGTAGTTATATTAAAAAAAATAAAATTTATGTTCTTAGGAAATATATGCTGAATGAATGAAGAGTCGTGCCCTCTGCAAATTACTTTCAATTGGTTCATTAAGATGATAATAATAATAATAACAAATAATTATAAGAATAATACCATGGATGTTTTATATTACACGTATATAGACAAAGCAAATGTGGGTTAAACAGGTGCAAGACATATGGGAGTGTAATGTAATATTCTTGCAGCTTATCTGTAGGAATGAAACATTTTTTAATAAAAATTTAATTGAGCAGGACTAAGGGTCTGTCTAATCAAAGAAGAACCCATAGAAAATGGTACCCAGATGGTATCTAAGGGAGCACTTGGTCCCTCGATGCCCCTTAGCAGTCTCTCTCTGGACCAAGATGCTGATGTGTTGCATTTCCTCCAGTAGTTGTAAACTTCCAGCACATGCCTCAGAATCCCTACTTCTACCCTTCCTGGTCACTCTTATCACATGAATGAATGGCATTTCTTCACCTTTAGATAACCTATTAACAACAACTATTCTAACTTGCTGTCCCAGAAGGGATGTCCCTACCAACACACCCTCTAGAGCCAACCACACATTTTATCTTCCTTCTCCCGGGTGGACTCTATCAATGGTGCTCCCCCGACTTCCCTCCACCCTTCCTTTTGACCCATCACTGGGGCCCAGTGTGTGTGTGTGTGTGTGTGTGTGTGTGTGTGTATGTGTGTGGTGTGTGTTGTGTGTATTCTCCTTTTACGGTTCTTAAAGTTAGCAGTGGGATATACCCTACCAAGCATCAGGAAAAAAATGAAATGAGCTAAATTGAAATCACATGTATCACCTGTCATGGACCTCTACAAAGTTACCTGAAAGAGACAGAACCGTTCTAAGTTCATAAGGACTTGACTAAAACGTGATTAGTAACATTAACATAGCTATAGAAACAATGTGGTGAATACCTAAAAGGTTAGCTCAGAAATACAGCGGAGGAAAAGCGACAGTAGAAACAAAGGCAGACCAGTGGTTGCCACTAGGGTGGGGGGTGGGGGAGGTGATAGAAACTGACCGCAAAACTGCAGGGGCAAAATGCTTTAGGGTGACGAAAGTTCTGTACATGTTGATTATATTGCTGACTACACAACTAGACGCATTAGTCAAAGCTCATCGAATTGCTTTTTAAATTAGTGAATTTTACTACAGGTAAATTCAACGCAACAAAGTTAACTGCAAGCATTAAAGTTATCCCATATCCCAGGGTTCGTTAGTAGTAACAAGATTGGGAGACATGCATCACAACTGATTACCACACACCTGTGGCATGGCACCCCCTTATGACGCTGAGTATGAGAGTGTGATGTGGGCTCTCCTGCTGCATCTCTCAGGATGGGCTGGGCGCTCCCAGCCCTGCACAGAAGCCTTACTGCATAGTATCATAATAAGATTATCCTTTACTGGATTTGAATATATTAAGAATTTCCCTCTTGCTTAGCGTGTACTCATGACATTATAGCTTTTACAGAGAGCTGAAAGGACACACACACAAAGCTTTTATTTGTTATCAGATATTATCTCACCCATGCTGGGCTTCACATTTCCAACAACATCTGTGAAATTCTGTCCTTGGCAGTCTTCCTCTATTGGGGGGGTGGGGCAGGTTGTGTGTGAGTGTGTGAGTGTGTGTGTGTGTGTGTGTGTGTTGAGGGGGGTGACAAAGAAAAATGTGGTCTAATTGCATCCAGGATGGATTTTTCTCTTTTGTCAGGCTCAAATAACAAACCTAGGAAATTCTCAATCCTAAAAGCCTGTCTGTTAGCATCCGCTTCCCCAGAGGCCAAGAAAATGCTTTCATTTAGCTCACGGTTGCTGCAGGCAGCCACACGCCTGCCTGGGAACATACATCATTTTTTGCAAGTTTGAAAACGACTGCGAAAGGGAGGCAGAGCTCTGGTTACATGCCCCATTGAAGAGCCCAGGGCCCCAGCTACAGGCATCAAATAGGACAGCAGCAGCTCTGGGGACTCATGAATTCCGTTTCTGTCTGACATTCTCACAATCCCACATTGAGTCCAAAGGATCTTGGTCACCAGCTGAGAATGCCCATGGATGATGGCAGGGACCCAACCTTGGCTCCAGGGAGTCATTGTCAGCCCCTCACTCAGCTTCCCCAGGCTGGACGATGAGTGATTGCCACCAGAAAAAGGTCGCTTTAGAGAAAACAGCTGCAGAAAAAGCAGGTCTTTTCCTCCCACCTCAGCATCTGGCTGAGCTAACTGGCCTGTGCGGCCTGTCTACCTCTTAACTTCGTTCCATTCCTGACCCTGTGTCCCTGACCCCAACCTGCCCCTCTCCCTGTCGGCCACCCCCACCTCCACGTCCCCTCATATTCCGGTGGCACAGAATTTTTTCCCCTTTGGAACCATTTTTATTAACCATCTAACCAACAGAGGTGGTCAGCTTGAACCAAACAAGCTAAAACAGTGCCCCCCAAAGGCCTGCCTCATTATAACACAATAGGGCAAAACCAGAAATGACGGCAGTTGAGTCTCAGTTCTCTTCAGAGTAGACCAACCATGTTACATAGGTGCCTCGTTAAAAACTGACTAGCAATGCACCACCACCGCAATCCCGGAGCGTAGGAATCTTGGGGGCTCTCCACATGTCATTCGTAGAGCCAGCCTCTCCCTCCACTATAAAACAGGTCCCAGCTCTTGCGGGAGGAGGTGAGCATGTACCTTTAGTGATAGCACCATTTGTGTACTCACCAATGGAAACTTGATGGGGAGGTGACTTGCTTATTTACTCCCTGAATCTGAGATGCCATAGTCTTTTTGGATATCTAACAAGTGTCCTGGAAGAGAGGTGGCGGAGGTTCCCTTAATGGGAGTTTACAGGGTAATGGTGCAGGGCCCAGGCCTCAGCATGATCCCCCGGCACCCCTCATAGTCACAAATATGCTCATAGACCTCTACTAATACCTCCATCCGCACACAGCACTTTAGCATATCATTTCTGGTATAAAATGCAGGAAATTCTAAAGGGAAAAAGTGTCCCCTTTAGACCTTCCGCCGGAAGCACTGGGACAAGATAATGATAAGAAAGGAAACAGCCACTCTGAGATGTGAATGCTTGGTGGTCAGTCAGGTTGGTACACAAGGTATAAGCCACCATCACCAGCCCTCTGACCCCTGCTTCTCAGCAAGTGCAATTCAGCTTCAGGCCTCAAACCAGGTACAAGTGGCTAGGGAACCCAACCCACCTTCACCAAAACAGTCTTGCAGCAGATCCCATGGTGACCTGAGCCCACCTGCATGGGGAGAGGGACATCAGACCCCTTCCTGGTATGGAGAAGACCCAGGCTTCACCTGTAGGAGAAGAAATTTGTCTGAAATGGAGTCCTATCAGTGGAAAAGACCCACCACAACTTGAGACACATCGTTTTCCTCCCCTGCAGGTTAGAAATGTGTTCAAATCCTTTGCCTTGTGATGGAATACTACAATCATAAACATTTTCACTGCATCCTTGTGTCTTCCCTCTAGAGACCAGTTCCGTCAAATCAGGCTGCGTTTATTACACTAAATGTTCTTGGACTTCCTTCCCGACCTCAACGCCAATGGCCAGGTATGTACTAAAGCCCCACCTTTATCTTCCTTGCAGTTGCTCTTGAGAAACATCAGTGGATCCTTTTGTTCTAAAATATCAACACAGAATGTCTCAGCCAGTGACCACCACCATCCTCCCACCACAAATGCCATTTCTCCCCAGTTGCCTGCAGCTTCAGTAGGACAGGCTTCCTCACTTCCCCTGTCCACTGTCATCATTCCTTATACCTCTTCTCCCTCTTTGGTTTCCTCCCTTCTTCCTCTGGTATGAAACCCACCTCCATTTTTTATGGCTCGAATAAAAGTCAGCTTCTGCATAAGGCCTTCCTGCAATTTCTTCAGCTGACACGTCCTTCCCACCTTTCCCGGCACATGGATGCATCTGTTTTCTACATGATGTAGGTTAGCATTTCATTGCTGTGCATTGTATTGCAGGTGTGTTTCCCTGTCCTTTGAAAGGTGTCCTGTACCCTCTAAACTAGGAACAAACAGGAGGCTTCCCTGCTGATTTCTAGGCTGAAACACATTATATCCAAATACTTCTTTGTACCTGAAAAATCTACTCTCCGAGCGATGCTCCAAACTCAGCAGTCACCTGTGACTTGACCTTTTTCCCTCTCTTCTACACTGCCACTCTACGGCTTTGACAAATAGAGTTCAGCTAGAATCTCCCTTCAAACCATATTTAAACCTCCACCCTTCCAGCAATGCCTCCAAGCTGGGTTTCTCTAGGGCCGTCAGCTTCACTAATTTGTAACCAATTTTGATTTACTAAATGCCAGCACTCAGCTGGAGGACAGATGGGAAAGCCCCAGGCCACTGCTGACCTTCTGACAGGCGGAATAAGATAACCATACAGGATTTCACATTCAGATTATCTACAGAGACTGGGTGGTAGAGGGAGGAAGGAAAACATACGGACCAAGAAGTGGTTAAAGGATTTATGGATTAACAGAAGGAAGGATTTATTATAACCTTCAAAGCTGATAAGAACCATGCTGGTGCTTTTCTGAAAACTTGAATGTCATTCTAAGGAAGCTAGTTGGAGCAGACTTTCACCCTCTGAAGAGGTGGAATGAACTGTGAACAATAAGAGATTTTGCTGCTAATGAGGTACAGGTGGTCTGCTATCGCTAAAGCTTTGTGAAAACCCGTGGTGAGCCGGGCGGCTCAGGCAAAATTGTGCAGCATAAGGTGTTTGGTTTGGTTCCTCCCTAGCCTCCTCCAGGTGCTCAAAGCTGTCCTAAATTCTCTACCCACGCCCTCCACGGGCATCTCCCGTGCTATCCATCTGCTCCCTTTCACGCCCAGGTACAATGCACACTGTTAATGGTGGAGGCATGCCTCGTGTGCTTCCCAGGGGCACATGCATTGGACCAGGGACAAGACTGACAGATAACCCAGGGGAGCGACATATTTACAGTTGAGTTTCCAAAAGATACCTTGGCCAGAGAGTTCTCTAAATGCAAATTGCATTGCAGACCATCTGGATGTTTTGAGACAGCCCTGGATGGAAATAGGTGGGAGTGGGACAGGCAGGTGTTGGAAGCAACCCTGAGGAGCAGCATCAGACAGGAGCCAGTAGGAGCCCACCCAGGAAGAGCCGGGACTTGGATGAGTCAGGACAGGCTACTGTGGCAGAGATGAGCTGGCCTGCTGGGCAAGCGAGCAGGGAAAATTCTGGGGAAGAACAGTTTGGTGATGAGTCATGGAGATGCCGTGTCTGCGTCACAGCTTCTGAGGAGAGAGGTCCCCTGCCTCTTCCAGACGGGTCCCTAGAAAACTCATAAACAGAATTCACTTAGAATCTCCCTCCGAAGTCTAGTTAGACACCACCCTTTCAGCAAGACTCCAGGCTGGATCTCTATCCAGCCTCTCTTTATGGTGGGATGGCCAGAATTGTGACAGAAAACTACTGAAGCCTTCCCCCTGCCCTTTTTAAAGTAAAACGTAAGTACTTTCTATTCATGTAGACTCCCCTCAGAATGCACGATTTTATCTTCAGTTGCATTCAGTCTTCCTTTTGCTACGAGCTTTTTCCTAGTCACCATGGGCTAGAAATGTTTCTGCTTCACAGATTCCCTAGAAAGATGGCAGTGTCCTGAGAGGTTCCATGTGTGCAGGAATAAGGTAGAAGGGGTACAGATAAGGGATAAGGCCAGGGGTATTTGTGGACTGGAAAATCTAACAGCTCTGACGGAACACCTTCCTTCTTACCTCATTGAATCCACAGAGCAAACTCAAACAGCTGGTGTTTCACATCTTATTTACAAATGGAGAAACTGAGGCTCAGAGATACTAATCACCTTGCTCAAGATTAGCCAGTAAGCTGGTGACAGTGGCAGGATCTGAACCCACACCGATCAATACTCTAATCTGTAGGTTTCTGATGCTGGAGAAATGGAAAGAAGTCATTTGGAAACATATAAGAGGATGTTAGTTTAATAATAAGAGACCATAAACCCTGGGTAATATATTAAAAGCTATCTATCTGCTGCTTTAGAAAAATCTTTAGTTTGACATTACCAACAAAAGAAAAGACTCTCAGAGAACAAATTTTATACTCTAGAAGGTAATGCTTTCTCTTTTTCTGTTGTTTTCATTGTTAGGTTTGCTCATTTGTTTGCCTTACTTAAGTCCCTCTAGGTATGAGAGAATGCCTCCTGCTTAATTGAATGACAAAATAATGCCCCTGCTGCCATTTTTATTTATGGTGCAATCTGCTCTGTCCCCACAATGCACCACAGACTCTCCGCCTTTTCAGAATAGGCACCTTCTTAGCTTATACAATACGCCCTTTCCTCATGTTGTCACTAGGGTCTGTGCTTTCAAGCAAAACAATATATAACAAAACTAATTTTCCCATAGGCTGATATAAAGAAGAGCCAAGTTCCTACATCATCTTCATCGCTGTTACAATAAAACAACGTTGAAGAAAAGGACATTATTTGAGGACCTGCTGCAAATGCTCAATGGCACCTTAAATATCTTTATTTCAGCACTTTCCTCCTAATTATTAAGTTGGGGGGGGTGTTTCAAGGGACTTTTTATCTTCATCGAATCATTCGCTATGAGCTGATTCAAATTATCCAAAAGATTGCAAGAAAAATTTGCTTTTTGGGTAGTATTGGAGTTATGAAATAACCTTAAAACTTCATTCACCAGACCAACATTAAATGAAAACATCAGTTTCAAGTGAATTTAAAAAATTTTTTATTTTATTTAATTATGTATTTTTAAATATATATATATATTTTTTAAAGATTATTTATTATTTTTAGAGAAAGGGGTAGGGAGAGAGGCAGAGGGGGAGAGAGACATCAATGTACAATGTATAGTTAGTTGCCTTTCACCTGCCTCCAGCTAAGGACCTGGCTGGAGGCCGGGCTTGCAACCTGGTTATGTGCCCTGACTGGGAATCGAACCAGCAACCCTTGGATTTGCAGGCCGACACCTTATCCACCATGGCACCAGCCAGGGCCTTCAAGTGAATTTTTTAATTCATGGTTGGAAGAACAGTTTGTTAGAAAACAACAGTGACTTCCTGACTGGATGTTCAGGGCTCAAATGTGCAATCACTCCACATTTAGGAGCTCAGAGTACAGGAAGGGGTTCATCTTCCTAGCCAATAAGGTGCCCCTGGCAACATCTAGGGTCCCTGTATTCATGACCCAGGGCCAGTATTCATGTCTTTGCCCTGAGGCCAAACTGTGCTCTCTTCCCTACCTCCCCCCACCCCCACCCCCACACACATAGCACATTGCCATATGAACCTCTTAGGAAAAGTCAGCATTTGATAAAGAAAAGCCAAGTCAGATATAAGTAATAATATGACGTTACAGAGGAGCAAGGCTGAATCCTGAACAACTGGTGTACCATGGTAACATAATTTAGGGCAGCTATAGGTAAAATAGGTCAGCTTCAGGAAGCCATGTAGGGTGCTCCTTGCTGAACAGAGAACTACTATGTAAAACAGAAATCAAATAAAGAGTGCAGACAGAATGTTTTATCCCACTTGAAGGTCAGTCAACCCACCAAGTGCTATACCAAGGATATTTCACCCTGTGATGTCAGTACTGAGAAATAAAAATTAGTGATCTTCCCCTGGGCTGTGTCCTCCAAGTTTGTTATTGAAATAGTTGCAAAAAATATGTAAAAGCCCTAATCAGAATAATGTAATGGCTAGGGCTGTTAATCTAAGATACTTTGGAGATGGGGTATAGTGTAGCCTGAATTTCTGCTTTTTTTCTTTGGATTGATGAACAGCCACAAACTTTTTAAAGGAAAATAATGTCTTGTCGCCCTGGGTTCCATTTTTCTGCTGCCCACAGAGGATGTAATCCAATCTTCCTTGTTTGCTCCATCAGATCCCATATGATCTGGCCTCTCCATAAATCAATGGCTCTCCTCCAGCAACTTGCCCTCAGGCACACCAGATTTTCTGGATCCTTTTGGATTCTGTGACTTGGCAAAACTGAACTAGCAAATTTCATTTCCTCCACCCCCCTTTACATTTTACTAATTTAATCCATTGGCGTGACTGGATAGAGGCCATGAGGTAGGAATCTTTGTATTTCTGGCTCCAAAGGTCTCAGAACTTTCTAGAAACTGCTTGATATGTTTTCAGTATATTGAGTATGAGCTAGTAATGAAGTCTTCCCATTGCGTTCTCAGCCAAGAGGAATCTAACACTTTCAAGGCTTTGAAAAACAACCTACTTCCCCATTCACTGTATTAACACACCTGTTACTTGGCTAAGGATAAGACCAAATTTTCCCACATATTCTAAGAAGTATCATTACAAGTCTTTAAACGGGGAAAAAGTTAACCTTCCTCCAGAGGCTGAATGGTGACTTCTCATTTGATGCTTGCCTATGATGTAAGCAAGAGCGTGGAGAACCACCAGTGCTTAGAGTCCATGGTTCCAGTTACACTTAGGCAATAAATACATGGTGCCAAATATCAAGCTCTAATTACTTGCTGCAAAGGGGAGCTGGATTGAAATGGCTCATGAGGAATTTTAGCTTGTTATCCTGGCAACAAATCCACAGGTCAGCAAAGATTCCCTGAATACATATTACGTGTCCGGTGCAATATGGGGCCAAGCACCAAATTTTTTCTTATACTGGGTGTCCCCAAGGTTCAAGAACTAAATGTTTTTTACCAAAATGATAGGGAAACAACTTTCTTTCAGATGACACAAACTAAGGTACAAAGACAAGTTGATAGTGTTTACATTCTGAGAGTATTTTGTAGAACGCCCTGTGCAATGCTGAAGAAATTTACAGACTTTGGGCAATAAGGCACACCCATATCCCCATCATTGTCCTCTGGTGGAAGAGGAAAAATCAGTTCTCTTTCCCTGCACCTTGTCTTCCTAAATCCTGCAGAAGGTACATGATAGTAATCCTTTCAGAGAGATTTTATCACGGTAGGAGAGGAGCACTGCCAGTGCGGTGGCATTAATAACTATTAAAGAAAGGTGAGTGGAAAGCTAGGAAATCTATTCCAACCAGCATCTCCCCAGAGAAATTATCCTCCAGGTGAGAGTCGCCCACACGTCTCCTGGCCACCGGAGCCCTCCAGGAAGAAGGGCAGATGGGCCGATTAGGCCTTCCTCCAAATTAATGGCAGATTCTCTGGGCCTTGCTTTCTGATAAGCTAGGCAGGTTGCAAGTTCTCTCTTGCAATAGGAAAATAAAATTGGCTTTCTCAATGATGTGCCTCCCCAGGGTCTTTGTGATGAATCAGCTTTCATAGATTCCTTCTTTGACCTTAAGGACAGACACAGCAGATAATTTTAATAACGCAGCCTTCAATAGATCAAGAGTATTGCTTCCAAAAGCGGAAGAGCTGAAGAAACTAATTAACATTGTTTCTTTGGGGAGGGAGCTGGAAACGCAGTAAGACAACGGAGCAATTTAACCAGAGCTTGGCCAATAAAGTGCTGCCTTAATTTTTCTTTTTCTTATCTGGCAGCTTCACACTACGCATCGCAAGCAGTGCGTTTAGCCTGGCATAAGGAACCGTCACCAGACCACCACAATCAATGGCTTCCTAATGAGAACAGCCAGCTGAGTGGCCACAATAGTCACAATCAATACAGAAGGCAATGTGAAAACAGCTGGGATAGGGTATTACTCTAATCACCACTAATCAGGGGGTGTGGAGTGTATTCCAGACACCTTTGATAAGTAGACAGTATCGGAATCTTTTCAAATAATTACATAATGAGGATGTATGGACTACAAGGCCTGGGATACATAAAATAGCAAGGACTACAAACCACATGTCGGTCTAAAATGAGGAGCCTCTATCTTGCCCTGCTCCTGAAATATGATGCATCAAGCCCCTGTTTCACCTTACCAGATACAAAGATTTGAAAAAAGAAGAAGGTACACATTCATTCAAAATATCAATCCATAACGACAATGAAATTGCACAAAATTCTACTACCTCCCTCCCAAGAGCCAAAGAAAGAGACAGTGACTGAGATTGGTCTGATTTCCACACGACTGACTGCAAGTTCCCCTCCGAGCCTGTTGAAGGGCTATCCTGCTTCCCCTCAGCTCTCAGAGAATCATCAAGCTGGGTGCCCGTGCCTCTTCTGCAGTCCACCCAGGCAGCAGCACAAAAGTGAGGGGACACAATTCTGCCGTCAGCCATGCCACCTTTGGCAAGTCACCTGACCTCTCTGAGCCTTCATTTCCTCGTTATGAAAAGGAGGACTTGAGAAGCCTCCAAGCTTCTCTTAGACCTGAAACCACCTCCATGTGGTTTCCATTTTCATTTGAGTATTAATTCTCTTCTCCACCTGGCAGGCCTAGCCCTGCTGCCCCTGCAAAGCGGGCATGAAGCCAGACCATTATATAGCTCGAGGGAAAAATCAGATAAGCAGTGGAAGGCCAGAATACGTTGGGTATTTCCAAATCCTGCATTTATGTAATGGGTGCCACAGGAACAAAACATTCAGAGAGGCTGAAGGGCTTCTTTTCTCGTACTTGTGTTTTGGCACTGCTCAAATCAGAGCAACCTGCATGACACAGCTAGCCTTCATTTCAGTCTCGATTTCTCTCACTCAGTCATGAAAACAAGCACCCTGGCTGTAGGAGGTCACAAACAAGTGAGGACCAAGGGCATCACTAAGATACTTGGAATATATACCCCTTTTCCCAGCTGTTTTATTTCTGTTTGTATCCAAAAACTGGAACCAAACCTGTACCTTGAAAGAGCAGGGGGAAAAAAAAAAAGACAAAAGAAATCAAATAATCCAAGCATTTTGACGCAAATGGACTTGTGACACATGAAGGTCATCCCAATGCAGGCACCATCTCTCTGCTCTTTGATGCCATTTGGACCACCGAATACTTCCTAAGACAATGTCACTTTCTGAACTCATTTTCATCAACCCTAAGAATTGTACCAGAGTTCTGTCATTACCTTCCATTTAAAATGATGCCATAATTTCAGTCACTTTTATCCCCAGCATAGTTGTGTGACTTTGAGACAACTGAGGCTTTCCAACTCAGAGGTAAGGAAAGCAATTATTTTGTTCATAATGTGGTTAGGGAAATAATATTTGCCTTAATAGCTATCATCCTTGGAAAGGAGGCATCCTATAAATATATATGTGTGGATGTTACTACATTAGTATTGCAAATGGGGCCCTGGCTAGGTGGGTTGGGGTGTTGTCTGTGCACCATAAATGTGGGTACGATTCCTTGGTCAGAACACATATGGGTTTGATCCCCATTCAGGGCATGTATGAGAGGCAACCCAGGATCTTGATGGATGTTTCTCACATCTTCCTCTTCCTCCCACTCTCCCTCTCTCTCACCATTAAGCATATCCTTGGGGAATGAATGAATGAATGAATGAATATTGCAAATAGGATTCATAAGAGGAAGCTGAGCAGAGCAGATATAAACAGAACAGAAAGCTTGACAAGACATTCCATCACCAGGCATGACTCCTTGCTGTTCTTTAGCTTAGTCCTAAACTGAGCCTTAATATTCACCAGACTTCTGTGATTTGGACTGTAACTTAAAATATGAATAATATTGACTCAAACTGAAGTCTCCTGGTTGTCTATGAGGGGTATTTTGCTAAGGAAATAAATATAGTAAAGTAAGTTTCTGGGGACTAGAATGACATATATTTAAACAATATTTGTAAATTACTTCCAAGCATTTCAGTAGCACCCATTTATGTACAAACTGAAAACTGGAAATCATTATTTTATTTCTTTTAAAATAAATCTCCTATGGAACGCATGAAAAAATTCCTTTGTTTAAATTTCTCTTACTTAATAGTAAGCCTTAACTTTTTTTTAAATTTACATTTCAACTTTAGCACTAATATTTTATCTTATTGTAACTCACAAAATATTGGAGATACAATGTCCTAATCCCCTGTTGCCATGGAGATGTTTAAAAATGTCTACAGGAAATGTCTTGGTGGTCATGTCTCCACACAATGATGAATTCCATTTTTCAACAAGGACTTCAACAGGGAAGTAAGTTTTTTTTTTTTTTTTTAAGATTTTATTTATTATTTTTAGAGAGGGGAGCGAAAGGAGTTAGAGAGGGAGAGAAACATCAATGTACTGTGTGGTTGCCTTTCACCTGCCTCCAGCTATGGACCTGGCTGGAGACCTAGTTTGAAAACCAGTTATGTTCCTTGGCTGGGAATTGAACCAGCGACCTTTCAGTTTGCAGGCCGGCACCTATCCACTGAGCCACAA
The DNA here is from genome assembly GCA_004026585.1 of Noctilio leporinus. Classification (NCBI taxonomy): domain Eukaryota; kingdom Metazoa; phylum Chordata; class Mammalia; order Chiroptera; family Noctilionidae; genus Noctilio; species Noctilio leporinus. The sequence goes on from PVIW01000527.1 coordinate 94,828, forward strand.
GCCAGGGCAGGGAAGTAAGTTTTTATGCAAAGTGGAGTCTCCTCACCATCCAAACCCCAAAATGCCACCATTCATAGAGAATGAATCACAAGAAGATTCAAGTCACAGAGAATTGCATGGTGGAGTTGAGTCGAAGGCAGCAATTCTAAGACTCAGCTAATAAAGGTTCAATATTTGAAGGCCGTATTTTGAAGGTGCTCAAGTACAGACCATGCCTTAACAATAGGGCCTTTACATCAATAGTAAGAGGCACAAGCATTAAATCACAGAATAGAATAGCATGCCCAGCATACTCAGATGAAAATAAAGCATGGGCTTACACTGCCCCTCACCACACCAGTTAGAATCATCACCAGTCCCTTAAGACAGACCAACTGGGACCAATTTCAGGAGTTTTGCCTTCCATAGGTGTTGTACATTGCATATAGTCATTTTTCTCCCTCCTAAGAACTTTTTATTATCTCATTTGTCTTGGTTTAAAAAAAAAAAAAAAGTCCTCCATTTGGTTTAGTTGAATGAGGTAACTCTACATTGATATTGGAGGCAAGATTGTGGTATCTGTATACCAAGTAAGTCTCTTGGCAAATTGTTTTAACCAGCTTAATTTCTACTTGGAAGTCCAATGGGTTTCAGTAGCCCATATCATATTGGTACTATATTCAATAATTTTCACAAAAGCATTCTAAGAGAAAAAAAATGGTAACCTCTATTTATATTTTTATAGACCCTTCCTAAGGTTTACTTTTGTGTATGTTTTATAATGTTCATATCAGAGTAGTGAAGTGTGTTATGAATAAATAAGCTTAAGTGGGATACATTCAGAAAGTGTTTAGTGCTGGAATCTACAATTTAAAGAACTAGGAGATCCTTGCTCTGTATATAAGATCCTTAAGACAGAATTACACTTAATTTTTCTTTATATATTCAGAACCTGGCTAAGTTGATAGAAAATAATTGACAGTCTATAAACACATGCTGAATAAATGAATGAATAAAGTAATAAGTGAATATGGCCATGATCTTTATATTCCTATATTCTGTGTCCACCCATCTTCATCAAGTAAGCACAAAACATTTCAGCACCTGATCATAAGCAAACAACATCAGTGAGCCCATTCATCAGGCTCCCTGTGCAAGAGACATAGCCTGACCTCATCAGCCTCTCTTGTGTCACCAGAGCCCTTTGGAGGAAGGAGGCACTGATATTGGCTAAAAAATGTTGGCTTTCCTGATTTGCAGGCCCACCATTCACAAAGCCTTTCACTTTGTCATACTGAGTAAGTAGAACTCAGTTGGAGAAAATATGGCCAATAAGAAGGAGGTAGCTGTCTGGAATAAGCTGAGAAAACATCCAGCCCAAAATATGCCCTTCTTCCCACCTGGCATACACCTGGACTTGCCCACTCTGCCTTGTCTCTGGGTTTGTTGCAAACACCCTAAGCAACAGGGTGTTGCTTTGCTCCCTTAGTTCCCCTGCCTCTGCTTTTGTTCTGCCTTCCCCACCTGTGATGGTGCCTCAAGAAGGAAGGTTCGGCTGAAATCAAGAACAATGAGGACAATATTCATCAAATGATACAGAAAGAAAGCTAATAAATATTGTGGAATCAAGAAATGCATGACACAGAATTGTGTCCATATTCTATGGGGAAAGCATATATAAAAAGAAACACTGGAAGAATAAACCAGATGCTAATTATTAAATGTTTACGTGAAATTGGTGAGAAAAAAATTAAAGCAAGCTTTTCTAAATATATATTCTGTATTGTTTTGACCTTTGAATTAATGTGAATGTATTAACTTTTCAAGAAATTGAATTAGAAATAAACACCTCAAAATGAAAAACAAATGGAAACAAATTAACGTAACCATAAATAATATTGTTAAAAGCAAAAATTTCATTCAAAGGACAGGAAAACATAACATTTTGACTGTGAATACTTAGTGTGAGGGAGTCTAAACAAAAAAAGAACCATGCACACAGAAATAAATCCCTCTGGCCTGGCTGGTGTGGCTCAGTGGATTGAGCACCAGCTTGTGAACCCAAGTGTCACTGGTTCAATTCCCAGTCAGGGCAAGTAACCAGGTTTCAGGCCAGGTCTCCATCCAGGTCCGTAGCTGGAGGCAGGTGAAAGGCAACCATACATTGATGTTTCTCTCCCTTTCTTCCTCCCTCCCTTCCCATCTCTCTAAAAATAATGAAAAAGATCTTTAAACCAATAATAAAATAAATCTCTCTCAGGAATTTTACTCTTCTCTATAAAATTGGTATTTTCAAACTCTTAATATATGATAAAGTAAGTAATTATGTTGATGTTTTAGAAATCTACACTTTCAGTATAAAAAGAGAGAAGATATAAAATAAAAAAGAGTAAGTGAGAATACTCTCATGTTAACCTTTCAATTTAAATTATGACTGGAAGCTCATGGGTTTTTACACAGCATTTGAAGACCCTGAAAGGTTCTGGAATCAACGTCACCTCAACAGCAGTATGTGCGGTTCCCCTTTAAAAGAAACGAAGGCTGATCCCATTCTGCGGGAGGAAAGAAGGAAGGTGAGCCTGGGCGCTTGTTGGGTCAGAAGGCAAAGGAGCCTGCATGGTCCTGTGCCAAACAGAACCAGGAGCCAAAGTGGAAAGGCTATTAACAGTCAAGATTGTGACAATCTGGACCTCAAAAAGAATAATGAGTTAGCGGATAGAAGCAGAATGAATCAATGAAAAGTCAATGAGTATATCATGATACTATAAAAAAGAAAGTCATGGAACTCTCACTTATCATCATTTGAGATAAATATTAACACAACTCCTCCAAAAATGGAAAAATAAAGGGTAAGAATTAATCATTTATCTAGTCTTTCTGGTAGTAACTGGGTTTCAGGGTAATTACATAACCACTTCATGAGAAAAAGCTCTTTACATAGGAATGTCAGCCAGCAAATAAAGAAGGAGTGGTGGAATTTAAAAGACATTTTAGAAATGCTAATTAAATTGATTGCTGCAGGCAAGAATTATCAATTGGTGTCAAAACCAGTAGGTGAATGAATGGTTTGAACAGTAATACACTCATATAGGGAAAGGAATACCATACAGATTACTTTCTAGTCCCAAGAGAAGAAAGCAATTCTACAAAGAAGAGACTACATTGCCCTTATTTTATTTTATTTTCTATTGACTTATTATTGTTGTATTATAGTTGTTACATTTTTCCCCATTGCTTTCTCCATCCTCCTCCCCTTTCCCCCAGTCAATCTCCACCTCCTTGTTCATGTTCATGAATCTTTCACATTAGCTCCTCATTTAAACCCCACCCCTTCTCTCCCCCCACTTTTCTTCCTCCTTCCTCTCTACCCCCCACCCCTCTGGTCACAGTAATTCTGCTCCTTCTTCCCCCACCCCCCACATCTCTGGTTTGTCTGTTTGTCTGTTTGTTCATTAGTCTCCTGTATTAGGTGAGACCATATGGTATTTGTCTTTTGCCACCTGGCTTATTTCACTTAACATAATACTCTCCAGTGCCATCCATGCTGTTGCAAAAGTTCCTTCTTTCTTTCTACTATGTAGTATTCTATTGTGTAAATAAACCACATGCACAGACTGGTGTGGCCACTATGAAAAACAGTATGGAACTTCCTCAAAAACTAAAAGTGGAAATGCGTTTTTGACCCAGTGATTCAACTGCTAGGATTATACCCAAAGAACCCTGAAACACCAATTATGCACCCCTATGTTCATAGAATGTAGTCATAATAGCAAAGCATTGGAAACAACCTAAGTGCCCCTCTGTGGATGAATGGATAAGCTGCCCTTATTTTAAATTCAAGGGTCAATGTTAGTATCACTAGTGGTAGGTCAACCAAATATTATGTGTCTCTAGCATACAACATTATATATCTAAAATCAACTAAAATCAGACAGAAGCATTTAACATTTAACTTGAATTCATTAAACCTTTCCCAGCACATGGGAAACACATGGTTTAAGTAAGACATATGTGGGCAAATGACAACATAAGTCAGGCAAATGAAGATTAGAGTACATGCTACAGAACAACTGATCTATTCTCTTTAATAAGTCAATGCCATGGGAGAAAAAAAAGGGTAGGAGTTGCTTTGCTTTATTTATTACGATTTTATTCATTATTTCTAGAGAGAAGGGCAGGGAGGAAGAAAGGGAGAGAAACATCAATGTATGGTTGCCTTTCACCTGCCTCCAACTACGGACCTGGCTGGAGACCTGGCTTACAACCTGGTTATGTGCCCTGCGTGGGAATCAAACCAGCACCCTTTGAGTTTGCAGGCCAGCACCTTATCCACTGCGCCACACCAGCCAGGTCTCTGTGCTATATTATATTTAAAGGTAGTAGAAGCAAAGATGTGCTGACAAAGGTTTCACAACCAGTTGAGTGACGGGGCAGCCCCGATTTGCAGAAACTTCCCAATTTCCCCACTTTACTACCTGACCAGGTCTATTTCAAGCTGCCTATATGACAGCAAGGAGCTAGCAGGATTCTCTCTTCATGGCGTAAGCCAGCTGTGCCAACCCACTGCTTAGAGGATGTAAGAATCTATTCAATGTGATCCTTGATTGGTACTGGGGAAACCAACTGTACAGGTCATTCCAATGTTATTTGGGAGAATATCTGATGAGTTTACTACATAGTAAAATGCAGATGGGAGCATCACTGAAGAGCAAAGCAGCAGGCTGCAGAAGTATGAGCTCACTGGGGCGTAAGACATGGTAGGTATGATCCGATGGCAATGCCACAAGGTTCTAATAGTGGTGATTCACGGGTGATGAGAACATCCTGACTTGGGGGGTTTTAAACATTCCTCTGGGACTCAGCAATACACCTCTTCCGGTGCTATAACATTGCACTATAGGCATATGTTTAAATGAGAGATGACAAATGAAGCCAAACTGGTATTTTGGAGCAGGAGATCCCTTGATAGAGAGTATTTGAGGCATCAACGTGTTCTTCTCTTCAAGGAGCTCTTTTCTTGGCCACTGGGTCATGTTGAAGCCTGTGAAAAATAAATCTGGCTGCACTGGCAGAAGCTCACAGATTACCAGGAACTCATTCATTTTCCCTCTTTCCAGTTCTCAGTGACCCTTGCAGCTCAGACCATTGTGAGCTGTCCCTTAACTTCAGTATGACAAAGCACTTTTTCATTAGTTTGTTCACTCGGTCACTCACTCCTACGGTGGCTCCACAAACTCCTCTTGATTCCTGACTATTTGGAGGGATCTACAGAGATGCTGAACACGGGAAGATAGATGCATGCTTCCAGCCCTGAGCATCTCACCGGGTTCAGAGTATTTCTCTCCCCCTGTCCCACTGCAGAGTGGCTACAGGGTGAAAATCACGACTCATTCTATTTTTTAAGATTTTATTTATTATTTTCAGAGAGAAGGGTAGGGAGAGAGGGAGAGAAGCATCAATGTAAAGTTGCCTTTCATCTGCCTCCAGCTATGGATCTGGCTGGAGAGCTGGCTTGCAACCTGGTTATGTGCCCTGGCTGGGAATTAAACCAGTGACCTTTGGGTTTGCAGGCTGGCACCTTATCCATTATGCCACTAGCCAGGGCTCATTCTTCTTAATTTCTATTGCAAAGTTAAGCATAGGACTATTTACATACTAGGTACTCATAAATAAAATTACCGAGGCAGGTGAAAGGCAACCATATATTGATGTCTCTCTTCCTCTCTGCCTTTCTCCCTTCCCCTCTCTCTAACAATAATAAACTTTTATAAAAAAATAATAAAATTACTGACTGCCAGAGAGACTGTGTTTCTGTAACTTTCTAAGATGATACCTACACACATCAGCCAGGACAAGCCATTGGCTGGTTATCTCCAAATGTTTTTGAGCATGTACTCTCCCCAATTAACAAAAGAGTGGGCATTGTCTCTCAAAGCATGCACATTTTTGTCTATGAATTATATACCACCATGCTAACCTAATATGTCTAAATTATTCTTTTTAAAAGGATTAGACTATTTCATTTTATGTTTTAATTAATTTTAAGATATTTTATTTATTATTTCCAGAGAGAGGGGAAGGAAGAGAGGCAAAGAGGGAGAGAAACATCAATATATGGTTGCCTTTCACCTGCCTCCAGCTATAGATCTGGCTGGAGACCTGGCTTGAAACCTGGTTATGTGCCCTGGCTGGGAATCAAATCAGTGATCTTTGGGTTCACGGGGTGGGGGTGGGGGGGGTGCCTTATCCACTGTGCCACCAACCAGGGCTCTAAATTATTCTTATTTTTAGACAACAAACTATTTTATTTCCACAACCTCTAGAAAACACTGCTCTAAACTTGCTTTCCTTTTGCCCCCTTTACTTCTCCCTGTTCTCCCTCTAAAATCTTCATGGACAAATATCAAATTCTCATAGAAAAGAAACAAGAATGTGGGAATTGTCTTCACCCGGGGTTAAAGGCAATTCCCCCAGCCTCCCCCTTCCCTGCCCTTTTCATCTGCAGAAAATGCCACCTTATGTGCGTTGCTCATGTATCTTCTGCTCACACACACCCAACCCCTTTCAACCTGGAAGGTTAGTCAGGTAAATTCATCTTTGTGACTCACTACATAAATAATAGCAGCCATGGTGCAGCGTCAAATGACAGTAGATGTTCACTCTTCCCGCACCAGAGAGAAAATAACTTTGAGCTAGTATCATTTTGGCAGAGAGCTAACTCAGTGATTTTCATCGGGGTGAAATGAGGAAGAATGACCAGGGCTCGTCTGTTACCCATGCAGGTGAGATAGGAATAGAAACATCCGCTCTGTCAACTTGAGTGGCCTGGTGCTTTAGCTCTCTTAGGCTGGTTTAACATCAAGATATCTTGGGCTTTAAATGAAATGTCAAATATAGTTTGGCCCTGGATTCCCAAGATATATGATCGCCCTTGGACAGAACTTGATAGCTCAGCGTTCTTGTGTCAGATGTGTGTCTGCAGGATAGGGTACACTATGGAGCTGGTCCCCTTCCACTCTCCCTCAACCACATAAAATCCCTCCGCCAGGCTGATGAGCTAGGCCCAGTCCTTGCTTTAAGTGCATGAAACTTTACAAAGAAACCTTTTATGTCCGCGAGCTAGAGGCCACTGCTCAGAATTCTCTGAGGGAATCTAATCTGCACAGAATACGACAGACAAGTATTAAGCTGACAGAGATTTTAAAATCTTAGGACACAATTGGCTATGCCCACAACAACACATCACACATACTCCTTTCTCCCCTAAGTTCCTCATTTCACTGTCCCTAGCTTGGCATTAACTTTCTTCATTTGCAGAAGAATCAGACTCAGTCTCAAAATCCAACTGAAAAAAGATAGTAAAGAAAAAAAATATATATATAGTAGCCTGCTTCATTAAGGTAAAAGAAACTCACACACTAAACTTGGAAGGGCTAAGCAGCTGGTATTCTTTCAGCAGCTGCTGGGAAATGGTGGTAGCATTCCTGTTGTTCTAAGTTAGCCAGCTAGTAGTATTTTACTATGGCAGCACAAACACACTAATATAAAGGAAACTATTCTTCCCATGTGACAGATACTAATGCAACTATGTCAATGCTTCCAAAAGGTTTTTGTAGGCCTGAGAGTCATAGACCGGCACCCCAAATGCAAAGCATGAATTCAAAAAATTTCTTAGTTTTCTATTTGCATTTCAACAGTTTTGAAAATGAATGTAGGAAGTCTCCAGCCATGTAATAGGAAAATAGGATGTATTTATGAAAGAAGATACAAGATAGAAGAAACATTGTACATAGGACAATGATGCCTTAGTCATTGTATTTGAAGAGAGTCTCCCATTGTCCTAGAGTCCGGGATAAAACTGGGAGCAATCGATGAGTACTCACCTTTTAAAGAAGAGAAGAACACCAGCCACCAGGCCGGGTGAAGAACACTGGATATATGGGAGACAGTCCAGTGAAGAGATAGAAAGTTCTGGGCTTTTCTCAACCAATGGTTCCCCAGGCCACCAAGCCACAAGTTAAAGCTGCTCTGAAGAAAGGAAAGCAACTTTAAATTAGATGGAACCTTGAAGCTTTAAAAAGGACAGAATTAGGCTTTTGAATACCAGAAAGGGACTCTGCAGTATCAAAAAAAGGTTAAAAAGCATTGGACAGCTTTGGATTCTGTCCAAGATATTGTCAAGGGGCAAAAAGAGAAATTAGGTAAATGGCTGAAGGAAATGATAAGAAAATAACTAGACCATTTCCTGTTTATATTTTACAAAGTTCAGCCCAAGTAATACTTTATTTTTACATATGCATACGCATGTATTCCTGTGTATGTAAATGAGATGCATGCATATATGTATGCATACATAGATCCTTTCAATTTGTAGGGTTTTTTTTTTTTTTTAAGATTGTATTTATTATTTTTTGAGAGAGGGGAAGGGAGAGAGGCAGAGAGGGAGAGAGATATTAATGTATGGTTGCCTTTCACCTGCCTCCAGCTACAAAGCTGGCTGGAGACCTGGCTTGCAACCTGGTTATGTTGCCCTGGCTGGGAATGGAACCAATGGCCTTTGGGTTGGCAGGCTGGCGTCCTATCCACTGTGCCACCAGCCAGGGCTTGTAGGTTTTTTTGAGGAAAGAGGCACATTTGTTCATTTTATGCCCTTAGCCCCTGGCACTGCACGTATGATAAGATGCAGATGAAGGGCCGCCTGGGTGGATCAAACACAGACTGTCTGGCACATTCACACATGAGTGTCAGGCTGTTGAATGCAGCCTCCCTGAGACCACACTTTGCTCTCTTTTCCCACAGAAGTCACTTCCAATCAACACGCTGAATCCAGGTGAGACCCTAATAGGGCCTGGAGTCATTAGAGACCACTCTCCTCCTCCCATCTCCCCTCATCTTCTACAGACCCGCAGAGATGAGGTGACAAATCCTACGGCAAAGGACACTCATATTTCACTCACCCCTTTGTTGGAGGGTGTCAACCTGTCAGCCACGTCTCAGTGACTAACACATTCAATATGAAGATGGAACCTCCCCAGTCATTCTCTGCACTGCCAGGCTTGTGTGAGGTCCCAGCTGAAAATGAGATTTCCGTGGGAGAACGTGAGGGGTGGAGGCAGCAGTTCGGGGGTGTTCTCCTTAGAAAACTACTAAAGGTATTGTTCTAGTCATCTATTGCTGTGCCACAAACATAGTTGCTTCCAACACTGTTCTATTTGCTCACACTCTCATGGGTCAGAAAAATTAAGAATTAAAATGAAGAACTTCAAGCTCGGAACGGTGCAGCATCAGCTGGGGTGGCTGAGGGGCCGGGAGCAGCTGAAGAAGAAGGGTTCATAGCCAATGTGGCACCGTCACTTGCTGCACTAAAGTCTGGCTGGTTGCCTGGCCCCTGATTCTGGCTGATGGCTGGGAACCCAGCTGTGGCTGTTGGCCAGGGAGCTGACACTTGGTATTGCCATGCAGCGTGGGCTTCTCACAGCAGGAGGCCAGGTTCCAGAGGAAGCATCCCAAGAGCCAGTGTACCAAAAGGCCCAGGCAGATGCTGCATGGCTTCTCATGACTCATCTCAGACATCCCAGAACATCATTTCTGCCCCATTTTTTTAGGTCAACCAAATCACTAGGGTGGAAGAACCAGACTCCGTCTCTCAATGAAAAGAATAACAAAGAATCTGTGGCCAGTCTAACCATACCATGGGGATATTGAGATGAATTCTATATAAGGGAGGTGACTGTTGCTTTCTTTACCTTGTCTTTATGTAAATGTCGTAATAGAGTAGATATGATACTGAAATAAAAGCCAGGCCTTCCTTATATCCAAAGTCAACTAACTATTATCACCATGAGCAAGTCATTGAACCTTTAGACACATACACATACACCCCCCCATACACAAACACATATTTAAGCATATATTTACTTAACATATTGGAAAACTGGATAATGGTGTATAAAATTTGCATCTGGCAACATTGGATATGCATTCCAGCATTGCAAAAATTGCCTGGAATTGAGGGTCACTTGCCTTCTTTGATGGAGCAATTTGCCCATATCAATCATGTATGCCTCAGGTCAAGACCAGATAGGCATTAGAATTTGCTTCCCTACCACATGGTATAATGGGTTAAGAGCACAGAGATGCTGGCTTTTATGGTATGTATTCAGATCCCAGCTCTGCCATTTATAAGTGATGTAACCTTAGGTAAGTTATCCACTTCTTGCTGAATTAGTTTTATTATCTGCCTAATAGGGATAATAATGACTTGCTTCACAAGGTTTTGTGAAGACTGAATGACTACATAGATTGAATGTATTATACTAATACAAAATTAACAGTATTATATATATATATATATATATATATATATATACATAGTGCCTAACCTAGCATGTATTACTTTCATTTTGACAGTAGTATAATTGCAATAAGAATCAAATGAAAGGATTGATATAAAAATTGAAAGGAGCATCTCAAAGAGGTATTTATATACTCATGCATTATTCACAACAGCCAAATGGTGGTAGCAACCCAAATGTCCATCAATAGATAAATGGATAAACAAAATGTGGCATACACATGCAATGGGACATTCATTATTCAGTCTAAAAAGGAAAGAAATTCTGACACATGCTACAGCATGGATGAACTTTGATGACATTATGCTAAGTGAAGTAAGGGCTAATGATTCCACTTATATGCGGTAGAGTAATCAGGTTCACAGAGATAGGGAGTAGAATGGTGGTTGTCAGGGGCTGGGAGGAGGAAGACTAGGGAGTTGTTTAATGAGGACAGTTTCAATTTCCCCCCAATAAAGAGTTCTGGAGATCATTTGCACAACAATGTGAATGCACTTAACACCACTGTACTGTACACTTCAAGATGGTTAAGGTGGTAAATTTGCTGTTATGAATATTTTATCACAAAAGTGTTTTTTTTTTTTAAATTAAATAAAACACAACAACAAACAAAGACAATGTAGTCTCAAATGTGATGGGCTCATACTGAGTGATGGTCAAACACCTACCAAGCAGTATAGCATAGATATGGAATAATCAAAATGGACAAAAAATTAAGTGAAAAATTTAGCAACTGGCTACATGCTTACTCCCTAATATCCAAATCCAAGGTTTGACCTTTTGTATCTATTTGACTGTTTGATGCTATGAGAACGTAGTCTAATTCTGGAGGAACTGACTCTACAGCAGAGGTTAGGAGACCCAGCATATCATGTATCAGAAAGATCAGTGAACCTAAAATTTAGGTTCAAGCTTTGGTACCTCACTGATTGGCTGGGTCACTCACCCAAAACCGATCTGTAAAACATATATAACAATCTTCACCTACAGCACCTGGAACATAATAAAAACTCATGAAATATTTGTTGAATACAGCAAGAAACAATACTTAGAAGAGATAATATGAAGGCATGCTGTAAATTCTATTATACTCTATAGCATGAGAAATTTCAGTAAAATTACACTTTTCCATGTTTAAAGTAGTTTCTGGTTATGACTTAGTATCTTCCTTAGGGCTCCCAAAATTACCCAATTTCTCAAAGTGACTATCTTTTCTCTCTTAAGAGTCTTCTTAATGAACTTCATGTATTATGACAAGGGAGGAATTGTGTTGCAAAGGACAAAATCAAAAATATTCTATGGGCAATGGAAGTTGTGATCCCTGGACCACACCTACCTACTTGTGGATGGATAATTTCCTTGGTACCTTTGCTTTTGGGACATTTTTGCAAGTATAATTTATACTAGAGGTCCAAACCCCAAAAATAACAATTACAGGAGGTTTTTATGGGCTAACTAGCACTCTCCAAATCTCAAATCCTTGGAAGTTAGAAATATGGCCACTGTTCCAGGCTGTTCATACCTAATAAGACCAACTTCGTTTCCAAAGTACTTAACAAAATTGGGATCGACACTCTAGATTTTTGTCAACAAGTTCTCCAGTTGAATCATCAACTGACCCTGTAATGAAATAAATCATAAAGTGTGCAAACAGCATGAAGGTGGGCACTGAAGTTTGAGCCCTCTACAGTCTAAATCAGAAAAATAATACTGCTTAGAATAGTTGGCTTCAGAGGGATGAAACCCTGGAGGGTACTGCAAAGGTTGAAGGAGTTTTAAAGAGAAGTCATCAAAACTGGGAGGCGTCAGAGGCACAGAGACCTTTCAGGCCTTTTGAAGTTCACTCTTCCATCCTCAGGAAAGCCCCAAAGAAAGACAGTGGTGGGGCTTCCCTTGGCTTCCTCATTCTGCAGCCTCCTCTCAGGATTAGAAATTGCAAAGACCACTGAACTGGTAAATCCAGAGTATTGGATTTGTTGGTTCTCGAATTAAATAGCCCAGGAAGCCCAATGAAGCTCTTTTATCCTTGTGAACCTCAAAAGCTGCATCTGTAAATTAAAGAGTGGTTACGATGTTCTGTCAGGATCCTTTTAGCTTTGAGGCTCTTTGAATCAAACCTGTTCCCCTGTAGAGTCCAATAGTTTTGTGATTAGTCAGGCTTCTCGGAAGCTGCAGGGTAGAGGTAATAACAGGAATGAAAAGTGAGGCCACTTGGTTCAGAAAGCCTTCTCTCTGTGTTTTAGGGCATATGGTGGGGGAACTGTCACTGACAACTTTGGGTTCATAAATGCTGCTTAGTGACCATGTACATATTTTGGGGGGTTAAAGTTGTGCCTTAAAGACTGACATCTGGTCAAAGGAAAATAGAAAAAGACAATCTTACCTTAATCAATGAAGTACTAGGAAGAAGAGTTCGAAGAAGTTAATAGATTGCAAAGCTCATGAAGATGTAGAATATTCAAAACAGCCAAATCATTCTTTCATTTCTTTTTTTTAAGCTGCTTTTTAAAAGATTCCATTTATTATTTTTAGAGAGAGGGAAAGAGAAAGAGGGAGAGAGACATCAATGTATGGTTTCCTTTCACCTGCCTCCAGCTACAGACCTGGCTGGAGACCTGGTTTGCAACCTAGTTATGTGTCCTAGCTGGGAATCAAACTAGCGACCGTTGGGTTCACAGGCAGGCACCTTATCCACTGAGCCACCAGCCAGGGCCTTCGTTCATTTCTTTATTCACTATTTCAACCCAAATTTACTTTTTCTACCTATGTGAAGACAATTTAAAACAATGACAAAAACCACCTTTCTGTTTGAATAGTGTTTTATAATTGGAAACACTATTTTATTTTTTAGTGTCATCTGATTGTCTTAACAATTCTGTGGGGGAATACATGGCAGGTTGGTATTCTTCTTGCTTAAGAAGAGAACAAAGTTCAGAGAGATTGCATTTAATAAATATCACAGAGCTAATTCAATGACAAGTTGGAATTGAAACTTTCTTTTTCTGTTAGATCACAGACTTGTCCATCTGCTCCTACAAGTCCCTAGGTTTGCCCTGTCAAGGGGATGGCCTTGGGCCTCACCATGTTAATGCCCCTTTTCCTTCATTTGGCTTCTGAGAACAAAGACCTGAAGATAAATGTGCTATTGGAGTTTAGATAGTTCAACGGGAGGTGGGAATGTGCACTTTCTTCCCAAGAGGTAACAAACTGGTATCCCCAGATCACAGGTGAAGAGTTGAGCTCCTGACCTTGACATTAGCTTTGCATTAACTTCTCTGAACCTCAGGTTTCCACATGCCCATTAGGTGATAACACCTGTCCAATCCAATGTAGAGCTTTGTTTCCAGTATCATATCAGGTATAATATGAAGAAGCCCTTTGAAAATAAGAAGTGAAGCTACAAATGCGTGGTGTTATAATTATGGTTGTTAAATGCATAGCCAGTGCTGGCTTGTATTCTGGCTGGAAGATAAAGCAACACCAGAAAAGAGGGATTTGGATACCATTCCTAAACAAAAGAGCAAAGTCCATAAGCAGCTCAATGCTTCAAAAATAAGGGACAGGTGGTCTCACAGCGTGGCCAGGCCGGCAAGTTGGCACAGATCCTCAGGTCCCTGAGCTTTGCCTGGTGAATTGAGTGGGCCTCACCAGGGCTCTTCTGGCTAAAGAGAAGCAGAGGAGGCTGTGACCACCTGTTCTGCTCAGGATGTCACCCTACCTCTTGCACAATTGGCTGCAAAGGCAAATGAAGTCCAAGTCAGGTCCTTGGTAAAATCACAAAGCGAAAACCTTCTGCCTTCATCATCCCCATTTCTTCTTCAATAGCCCCATCTCCTTACCACATAGCGCCCCTCCTGTGACCCCTAAGAGCTGACACCCATGACCCTAGGAAAAGCCAGTCTATGAGGACTTTGATATCTCTGCTCCCAAGTTCACTGCAACTGCGTGTCCCCTTCACATCCTGTGCTCAGGCAGGTGCCATCTGGAAATCTAAGCTGATGAACCGCTCATGCTGAAGACCTCTTGAGCAAATTTAAAAGTAACTTCTCTCAGGAATATTAGCATGTTAATAATAGGCTCTTAAATAACCCCCAATCACAAATGCCAGATGGATTATCTCCAGGAAAATCAATGGGTTGACAGGGTTGATACCTTGAGATTAAGGTTTACAGAACAGTAGCTGAATTCTCCCTTTGCTACAACCAACACCTGATGAAGTTCTCTTTAAAAGTCTTTATACAAGAACAAAAAAACAAAAACAAACAAATAAAAAAAACCCAAAAAGGAAACATATATAACAAAACAGGCCCTGGTTGGTGGCAAAGTGGTCAGGCATCAACCTGCGAACCCAAAGGTTGCTGGTTGGATCCCCAGCCAGGGCGCATAACCAGGTTGCAAGCCACGTCCGTAACTGCAGGCAGGTGAAAGGCAACCTTACATTGATGTTTCTCTCCTCTCTCCCTCCCTCTCTTCCTGTCCCTCTGAAAAATAATAAATAAAATCTTTAAAAATTAAAAACAAAAAGAAATAAAAACAACAACAGAACATTAGCTTTTATCAATTCCAAATGAAAAGTAGACAGAAGCTGTACTTCCCTGTTTTTTTAATTAAAAAAAATAAAATTAAATAGATTCTGAAAATATCTGATAGGCGGTGTACTGTTAGTAAAACAAATAAAAACTAATAGCTCTAAGGCTGATGTCTGTCAAGGCCTTAGAGTGACACAAGTAGCAACTATGGATATACAACTGGATTGATTCCTTTTCATAAACTCTGCAACAAGCCAAGACCTGATGTCTCTGTCTTGACCCTTCAGGGCTTCACTGGCCCCTGGAATATTGGTCTTCCCCTAGAAGACACCATGGGACTGTAATAAGCCTAGATGCTCTGCACGCCAGCACTTGCTCTGTATCCTGTCCTGAGTGACTATACTGGACAAAGACCCCATGGTGCACCCTGTGGTGGCATGTGGCTTTCTTTTAAGCACCTGCTTTCCCTTCCTTAGGTGAACCGTATCATCCCCATTCCGTGAGGCTCTGGTCTGAATCAGTTCAGGTCCTCCTAGAAGCAGACACTGAGGAGGGATTAGAAACCAAGAGTTTACTAGGGAAAACACCTATGAAGGATGAAGAAGAGAGCAGGAATAGATAGGGAGAAGCTTCATTTAGACCATGATGAAGCAGGTTTGACATTGATGAAAGGAGAAAGGGAAGGAAGAATTGACTAAGAAACACCTCACATTACAAAATGCTTCTAAGAGAACCTTGGCCAAGACAATTGGGGTGGGGTGGGGGTGGTCCTTGAACTCATTAGAGCCCATTAGAGGAATCCCTGATCAGGCACAAGTGGCCTGGTTTGAGTACCCCCATGGTTCAGTCACTGGTGGGGAGCAGCCCAGCGAAGGTGTGACCTGGTATGACCCAAAGTCATGGCAGCTGGAGGAAGTCAATCAGCTGTGCTCCCCACAGCAAGTTCTGAAGAGGGTCCTGGGTAGGGCATCACAGGCCTCCCATGCCGAAGACTGTCAATTCCAAAACCCAACATATCAAGAGGGGGACAGGTGATCCAAGCAAGACCAATCAGAGCCCATCATGAGAAGGAAGCAGCTCCTTTTTCCACTGGGGAATCTGAAGCAGATGACTCCAGTTCTGCACATTTCTTTGGCACATATGGGAAGCCCAGCTGCTTTAAGGAGAAAATCAAACCGCAAAAGAAAACAAAGTTCCAATTAGGGAAGGAGCCCTCCAGCCCATAGCCATTAAATATCTTCCTTTTATTTTTCCTTGTTCTAGTTTGAATTGAATTTCTGCTACACTTAAAATAGTGTTCTGCTTAATACCTGCACAGTTTCACTGTAATTATCATAAAATATGACCCAGGACCAAAAACTTCTGATTCAGTCACTAATCAGTGTTGTGACTTTAGACATTTCACCTTTCTGAGCCACAGCGTTATGATTGTAAGATAAAAAGGGTAGACTAGATCAGTCAAGCTATGTTTATGAAATACCTTGTTTGAGGCAGCACTGTGCTAGACATAGGACTTCCGATGGATTGTCCTGTGGAACTGGTAACTGCCCTGTTCTCATGGATCTTAGATCTAGGGTAGCAGTTTTTTAATAGTTTGACATGACCCATTATTAGAAATACATAAATATATTTTAAATCAAGCACTGCATGTGTGTATATATATAAAACAAAATCTTCATGAAACAATATTGAATATTACTATGTGTGTGGTGTAGTTTGTTAGGGGTTCTGTCCCATTAATTTTTTAAAAATATCATCATTAAGTTATTTCATACCTAACTATAGACTTATCACCAGTAGTTTGAAAAATCTAATTCTAAGATCTCTGGAAATTTTCTGATTCAATTATTCTATCACACTAAGATTTTCCTCATCTCTCAAGTTTGTCCAAACAAGTGACCATTTACCTAATCTGATTTAAGCCTTTTGTAATCATGTGGACTGACTTTCCAAATCCAGAAAATACATCCATGTGGGGAGTAATTTGGGCCACGGCACACATACCTGTGACATACCAGGTCCACTGATTTCCATTAGTCCCCTGACATTGAACAGCCTCTGCCTGTTTTCTTTGTTAGTTTCCCAAGCGAAAGGAAATTTCTAAAAGGTGGTGAATCCAAGAAATTTTTCAAATGCATGTCATAAGAATGCAACCTGCTCAGGTTTGAGAGGCTGCAACTCTCCACCTTCCCTAATTAGACAGCGTGGTCTCAAGAAAACACCTGGCGTCAGAAGACAAGCATGTAAGTCCAGCTTCACGTCTAGGTAGGTTGGTACAAACCGTGACTAAAAACCTACGCTCCTCACTGAAGAATTTACAAAATATACAACATGAATTAATAAAAGATAATAAGTAGAGCAAAGGGCATTTGTGAGGATTGCATAATAAATATGAAATCTCTACCACAAGGAACTTCACACATGTTAGCTCTTTTTTGTCACACATGTCACACAGCTGGCCTGCCAATGACAGGAACAGCGAGAGGTCAGCAGAGGCCTTCGGGGAGGTGGAAACATCACCACAGGATGGTGGTGGTGGGGAGGGGACTCTGCTGATGATCTTACTATGGAAATAGTGAAAAACATTCAGTTTAAGTCAAAAACAATAGCTTGAATTCGACATCTTCTGTTTTCTAATGCTGATCTTAGCCAGGTCTCATTCCCTATAAATCCCAATCCCATTATATATTTAAAAACAAACAAACAAACAAAACAGGCATTGCCCGCCTTAACTACAGAACCTCCTTGTTTTATAGAAAGCGACAGTTACGGTAAAATAATTTTATAAAAATGTAAAGTGCCTTGGAAATAAAATCAATGTTATTCATTCCATAAACATGTATTGAGAGCCTGGGCTAGGATCTAGGGACACAACTGTGAGTACCCTGGCTGCTTCCAAGTATTTTGCAGTAAAATAAGATGGGAGGAGAAAGCTAGGTGAGGTTTTGCAAAAGATGGTTCTTGAAAGATAAAATGTGGCTCACTTAGCCACAAAATGAGCAGGGCTACAGGTGGCATAACTGGAAGGGGATGCCTAAAAGAAAAGAAGAATCCCAAAGAAGAAATAACATGAGCAGAGATCTGGAGTCAATCCAGTTTAATCAAGTGCAAATGCCTTGAACTGGGGAACTGAGAAGAACGTGACGTAGTTTCTGCCCCCGCCCATAGATAAGGTCTATGTGGTATATCGCATGGCAGAGACGTGCCCACGATGCTGCAGGTGTGTCGGTCAATGCATAAGATGTCAGCCAGATGACATGGGAGGAGCAGATCACATCTCAGACCAGGAAACCAGCTGGCACAAGCGCATCACGACATGGGGAAAAGCATGCAGGACACAGTGGCGTGGGAACAGACAGTTGGCAGATTGCGAAGAGGCCAGTTTATTTGTTCCATGTTAATGATATTAACGGAAAATAAAGATGGCTTGTGCACGGCTTTCAATAGATAGCTAGTGAGTGTATTCTTTATCCTGTGAGTGGTGGAGCACACAATAGAGTTCTGAGCAGACAAATGATAATGTTAGGAAAAATAATTCTGGCGTCAGTAAGCTGGACACACTGAGGTGGAGAAGGACCAGGGGCAGAGATAGCTGGTTAGCTGGCTGAAAAGTAAACCAGGCCTGGCCTGGTGGTGGCTCCGGCTAAATTCAAGGCAGGAGACATGGAAGGCTCAGCATACATTTCATCTACCAGATGGAGGTGGAGTGTATTCACAGTACCCATTGAAAGTATTAACTGAGAGTTCTTTTATTTTAAAATCCTGAAACAGGCGAGCTTCTGCTGTTCATTCTTCAGGCTGCATTGAAAACACCAACATCAGAGCTCCTCAGCGCTGGAAGCCTAGCTGTGGATTGGACAAATGAGGAGACTGGAGCTCAAAAAGAAAGGAGCCTTCCATCAGCCAGTCTCAGTAGCAGATGAACAAAAAGAACAGCTTCATTCTTGTGACTCCATTGTACCTCTCGTCACCCCAGACTGTCACCCTAGAAACCATCCATCACTGTCCAGAGAGACTGAGGCACAGAGTGCAGGTGTGCCCCTGACACAGGTGGCCGAAGCTCAGACCCTGGGTCTCCCGGTTGCCTGAAGTGAGAGGTGAAAGTCCTTCAAGCCTTGAGCGCAGGCCCCCCGACCCCACAATGCTGACATGTGTCTGCTGAATCCTGCGAAGAAACGGTCCTGCTGCTGGAAATGCAGACACAAACAAATCCCGGGTCTGGAATGGGTCTAAAATGAGGCGTGATCAAGGTGGGTGCATTTTGCTGAGGTGTGTAGCATGCAGCCGGCAGGCTAGTTTGCTCAGTCTGACGATGTAATCCACAGCACTGACTTGGATCTTGGTCTCCCTTGGATGAGATGCGTTAAAGCCTGCCCTGTGGCCTTCTCTCTTCTGGACGCCAGCCATGCTCTGAAAGCTTTCGATGCCAACTGGGAGCCTGTTTGCGCTCAGCTGGCCAGCCTGCCACCATCTGACTTCCTGAATCCCTGCTGCTCCAAGACACTCACTGCTATGTCACACCCTTATCAGGATTTCTTGAATTCTCCTTGACTCTAACCCAACTTGCCATGTATTTGTAGTCAAGTATTTTCACTACAGGCTGCCTCATGTGGGGTTAGTTCAGCCAATTCACTGAGTCCTGATACTTCCTGGTCCAAGGGCCTCCTCTTCACAGGATCCCTCTTTCCATCCCCAAAGTGCCTTATAGCAAAACCACCTAAGACATGAGAGAGGCCACAGGAGTGGAAGATAGCACTTTCCAGGAAACCCAGAATAAAACTGGGCTCCCCTGGGTGTTGGCAGCAGAGTACCAGGAAGTGGAACAGAAAGGACTGGTGCTACATATACAAAGTGCTGAGCCCCTGAGACGAGCTAAACCCAGGTGCATGGTGGTTTGGGTACCACTTTATTTCACTCCGTGTTTATTTCACCCGGGATCACCTGTCCCAGTTAAACTGTTCCAGTTATTTACATAGCAGTGTTAGGCTACTATAGTATTCTCCACCTACAGCCACCAGGCTTATTTGTATTTCAACCCAGAGCAGATTCTCAGAGCAAGATGAAAAGTGAAACAGAAATAAAACACCCAGAGCTATCAAAGAGGGGCTCCTCCCTCCTCTAATGAGGCACCGTAGCCAAACAAATGATGCTTTTTGATAATGCACACATATTGCTGTAGCCATGGAAACACACTTAGCAACAAAGAAACCCTGACCTTTCCCCATTTGTTTAGAATCCTCACAATGACGCATTAATTTCAACATATGAAAACAAACAAACAAAAAAGGAGACAAGGTAGAAATGTTACATTTTCTCTAATTTCCAGGCAGCACCTAGCCCCGTGTGCATAAAACTCCTAGAGGAAGAAGAATGATGCGGTTGGTTTTTAGCCCAAGATGCTGAGGTGGAACTGGGGAGGCGTTTTGCTTGCATTAAGCAAGATGACTCACATGTACTCTGCTGCTTAATGAAAGATTCCAGGAAACCTCGAAAATGGGGCCAGAGATGGACAACAAAAACAAACACGCGCCCGAGTAACTATTCCCGAGAGACAATAATGGAGATCTCTAAAAACTAATATTCTGCGAGAACTAAAGCTGCCTTTCTTTGCAGCTACTGTTAGCAGCCTGAGGCTGAAGGCAATTGAGACAGATTCGGTCCAACGCCATCCAATCGGATGGATGTCTCAAGTGGCTGCCTCTGTTTTCATTGATAGTTAAGAACTGGGTATAGAAACACACAACACAGGTTCTGTCTCTAAAACCATCCATGTTTGGGTAAATAAAAAGATATTGGCTCACTTAAATCAATTACAAAAACTATGAAAGGCAAGATGAACGCTGCCTGAGTAATAAAGGAAGGTCTGTGAATGTTGCCTGGGCTCATCTTGGAGCTACCAAGGCGTTCGTCAGTAAGTCAACTGTCATAGGAGTAGCGAGAGGAGTCAGAGACATAAAAACTAGTTCATGAAGGAACCAGCAGTATGGCAAAGCCAATTTGAAGGAGTTGACAAACTGACAGATGTCAGTGGAAGAAAAAAAAATGGAAAAGATTGCAAACTTAGGTTGAAAACTGGTAATGGCCAACAGAACAATAAAAACATAGCTTGGAGGTATCTTTTTTACTCAATAAAAAACCATTTGCAACATATAAATCTTCCACAATTTAGCACACAATTTTAGAAAATTTGAGCCCTCATCAAATAATAAGCCAAACAAAGTTACCTCCCTCCAGAGTGTGAGACGTCCATGGGGTGCATTTGCTATAAGACGCTCTAAAATGACGTTGAAAGGGCATGCAAGATTCTTCTGTCTTAGTTCCAAGTTTTAGTATTTCTCCCTTTATAAAAGTAGAATATAAATAGAGAGAAACAGTGGAAACAAACATCATTAAAACTGAAGGAAGAGTTGGGATGACAAGGTCATTACTCAGCCTTCCATTCAAATGCTTTCTTAGGAGACAAACAGCACTTGCAGCTAAGAATTGAGCATGGGAAAATAAAATTCAGTTTCAATTTGAGAAATATAGGCTTGAGAAGATAATCTTCCAGAATCAGAAATACACTGAGAATCATTTTTTCTCCATTTGCTAAAAATTCTTGTGAGTAGGTTACATACAAACTAATAATGGGGTGGGAAATCACTTTTGAGAATTACTGACCCCATAGAAAAAAATAAATCAATCAAGAGTTACATACAAGAAATACTTTATTTGGTGCTGTCTTCCTTAGGGAAATATAAAGTGTTAATACTATTTTACATTATATTTTTAATATAACCAATATATTGAATACAACTAATATGTACTGAATATATATATATATATATATATATATATATATATATATCTTCAATTTCATGTCTACACAAGTTGGAACAGAAGAAAAGGAAAGGTGGGGAAAGGTAGAGACATGAAAGAGAAAGTATAATGTAAAGGAAATACATGAATAAAAGCCCAGACTAGAATCAAAGAGACAAAAATGTAGGCTCAGAAGAAGAGAAAAGGGGACAGGGGAGATGGGAACCAGACCAAGTCGCAAGCAGGAAGGAGCCACAGACAGAAGCAGAGGTGGAAGAGCAGAGTGAGAAGGTAGGGGTGAAAGCAGAGTGGTGGGTAAAGGTGGACATAAGGGCAAGAGCTGCAATTTCCATTCCCTTATCATTTGCTGGCTCTGTGGGTTTCTTAGTGATGCTGTTAGCAGGAGGCCGGGATCAGGTGCTTGACAGTTCCTCCAAGTCCTTCCGTTAAACCCAGAGGGGAGAAATTGTACTCTAATCCATAGGGGATGTCATGCTGTCGGAATGCACTCAAGCTGGAAGAAGAGGTGTTAGCTCACAATGAAACTTAGCAGCTAAGAGGGGGTGGCCCACGTTCAAGGCCCAGCCAGGCTTTCACGGGTGATGTGACCTAGGCAGGTCCCAGAGCCCTGGACACCTCCTGGCGTGGCAATAGCAATGTGCCCCGCATCCTTCAAGAGGTCATAAAGTTGAGTGAAATAAAAGATGACACACTGCCAGGGGCTCGCAGTCTTCTTGCCCCGGCGTGACACCTGCGGTCCGGATAGAGCAGGTTAGGGCCACGCCCTTCAGGCCACCAGACGCAGGCGAGGGTGCTAAACCCTCTTCTTTCTCCTCTTCCTCTCACAAAACCTTCTTCCACTCCACCCGTAGCTCCCAACACAACTGGTTCCCCCTTTAAGAGGTGAGTACAAGTCAGAGAGCGGCTACTTGGAAGTTTTCTGCTTTTAATTTGTTTCATGATGTATTAGCCAGGGTACTATCCCAGCGTCTCACTGAACAGCCTTGCCTGGGCGACCAACCCCCTGGCGCCCACCTCGGCCCACAAACCCGACAATTAAGTGAGCATTTGTCGCCGCAAGCTTGACAGAAACAGGAGTCTGAGGCGGGCGGGGAGGAGCCCGGATTATTAAAGTAATAAATAACTTGGGTGCCCCCACCAGACTGCTGCCTCCCTGTTCTTCTTTACTTCCTTGTTGCGGCTTCAGAGATGGGAAAATGGGGGACTTAATTGTTTGGAAAGAAAGCTGCCTAAGGACTGCGTAGTCCTCTTACCCCAGAAACAATAAAATACACCTGGGAACCTCTAGGGCTGCAGTTTAATAAGGGCCCTGCGGCTAGTGAGGCGACTCGGCCTCGCCCGCTCGTTCTGTGTCTAAGAGCGACCCTCCCCTTGGCACAGCGGGCACCCGGGGAGGTGGGCAGCCTCTCGCTGGCCAAAGGGAGGCCCTCTAGCAGGAGGTTCTTCTTCACCTTGTCTCTTGTTCCAGCTCCTTTATTGCCTTTAACAAGGTTCTCTATTAATTCACCTGGCAAGTCTTATTTTAAGTGTAGAAATCCCCGCATAGTGCCTTGTATTTAATATTCTTAAATGCTCTTCTTTTCTCAGATAGTCCACCTCATTGGATCACAGATTTCAGCCGTGCACAAAATATCCGTGCACGGCTCAGTCACAGTTGATCCATTCAGAACGCATCTTTCTAGAGTATTCTTATATCCAAGACCTCATATAAAATTATCATATAACTCAAAGCAGGTTTCTGGGAAGTTGAAGTAGATGTTACACACACACACACACACATTTTTCACTTTACACGCAGTTCTCACATGTGTATGGATGTACTTTACCAGCCCTCAACCTAGAAAGTAATAATCCTTCCCACAGGCTTATTTTTAGGGACTAGACAATCCTCTTCCTGCTTCTCTTGCCTAAATTAAGCTTGTGAAATTCACGTAATGGGAAATGAAGCATTTTAAAGTGAACAACGCAGTGGCATTTAGCACATCCACAGTGTCGCGCAGCCTCCACTTCTACCCAGTTCCAGCGCGTTGTTGCCCCCCCAAAATGAGACCCGGTATCTATTAAGCTGCTACTTCTCTATGCCCCCGCCCCCGGCCACTGCCCCAGCTGCTGGCACCCAATGATCTGATTCTATGGATTTACCAATTCCACATATGAAGGGGGACCCCAGAAGCCTGGAACTTATTTACTTAAAAAATCTGTATTTATTCTTACATGTTTAAACCTCAGTCATCACAAAAATACTGTCCATTTGCTGCAACACACCTATCAAGACATTTGTTGATTTTGATGCCTTTTGGTGTTTCTGCCATTTTCTGTTTCACCTCTTCCACATCGGCAAAACATTTCCCTTGGAGGATTTTTTTAACTGGGGAAGCAAACAAACAAACAAAGTCACTCAGAATGAGAACAGGTGACTAGGAAGCATGGGGCACAAAAGTTATGCTGTTTTTGGTAAAAAGCTGCTGAACACTCCAGCATGGTGTGGCCAGGTGAGCTGATAAATAATCCATCAATGAAATGGGCAAACACATTGAGTTTCCAGAAAAGAGAAAAAAAATCACTGAAGCCAAAAGCAGCCTCTTAGAACATCACCAGCAGGTACACTGATACTGCTGGGTTCCTCCACCACTCACTTAGCTGGGGAAGCCTGCACCACAAGGGGCTGGATCCCTAGAAAGTAATTCCTTTTTGGGGGGTGTCTCCCCTTGTAGTTCATATAAACGAAATTATATAATATGTGACTTTTTGTATCTAGCTTCTTTTACTCAGAATGTTCACAAGGTGCGTCCAGACTGAAATGTGTATCTAAAATGTGTTTATTCCTTTTTACAGCTGAATAACATTCCACTGTGTGGATATACCACATTTATTTATCTATGTTTTCAACTTTTCACCATTGTGAATAGTGCTGCTATGAACATTTATGTGCAGGTATTTATTAGGACACCTAATTTCAATTCTTAGGGGTAAATACCTACGAATGAAATTGATGAACTCTATGGTAATTTTATGTTTAACTTTTTGAAACTCTGACAAACTAATTTCCAGAGCAGCTGAACAATTTTGCATTCCCATCAGCAATGTACAAGGGTTCCAATTTCTCTAATTTTGTTTCACACATGATTTTCACAAATATCTGTATGTGCTTTCCCAGCCTTTAGTCTAGAAAGCGGTAATGCTTCTTGCAGGCTCACCATTGGGGACCAGTCACCCCCTTCCTACTAGTATCGGTGTGCAGTCTACAGTTTGGCCCAAAAGCTGAAATTTTCCATTCAAATGTAGGCAAAGTTGCTGTGAAGAAACTTTGATTCTTTTAAACACTAAGTTTTTAAAAAGATTTTCAGATATTTAAGGTCCCCAAAATTTGTATATACTTCTTCCATCCTGGATTACAGGTAGTACTTGTTCACAACTGTCATTTTCATGTACTTATGAAAATTGTACTGGAGGCAACTAAAATGAAGGGGGAACAATTCCATACCAAAAACAAACAAACAAACAAACAAACAAAACAGCCGACTAAAATCAAAGTAATTGCCTTTGCAACAGCATGGATGGACCTGGAGAACATTATGCTAAGTGAAATAAGCCAGTCAGAGAAAGAAAAATACAATATGATTTCACTCAGATCTGGAATCTAATGAACAAACTGAAGGAACAAAAAAAAAAAAAAAAAAAAAAAAAATAGGGACAAACTCAGATGAAAAGCAGGATGACAGCTAGTGTTAGAGGGAGGAGGTTAGAGGGTGGAGGAATTGAGCAAAAAGGAAAAAGGACTCATGGACATGGACAACAGTGTGGCCATTGCTAGGGGAACAAGGGTATAAGGGGACTAAATGGTAATGGAAAAAATACAATAAAAATTAAATTAAAAAAGAAATAAAAGAAAAACAAAATCAAGGTAATTGCTAACATAATCACTTAACAAGATGAAAAGTGAGAAAGAGAAAATCAGAATATATTATAGTCATAAGAATGTAAATAAAATTACTAATTTAACCAAAATAATAATATAAAATTTTATTAGAAGGATAAAGAGGCGAGGAAAGAAAGGAATTTGTGGTATAAGAAAGGTAAATTGTCAAACACCATAAAAGAAAGTTATTTTTGGACTATTTTTGCAAGCTTCAAGGACTGCTTTGTAAAACGGACAGTGGCCAGAGGTAGGCAATTAACCAATGTTGTTTCACGGGCTTCTTCTTTGGGCGCTGTGGACCCCTTTCCCTTCCCCCATCCAGGCCTTGGGATGAATACTCAGTTTCTAAGACTTTCTTTCTTAGACAGTAGAAACAATACATAGCATTTCAAAGACTGTGCTCCTCTTGTGTTAGCACAGTGCTTCCTGTGATATTAGAATACTTGGCTCAGGACTACCGAGTTGGTGGGTGTGACATGTCTCCCTCCTCCTCCCTGCCTTGGTTTACTATCCATCCTACCTCAGTGCTAAAAGATGTTTCCTGGCAACCAGGATGTTAAACACGGGCTAGCAAGCAGTGCAATCTCACCATTCTTCCTATGCTACCCTCTGACACACAGCTGTGGAATGAACCACCTGAGTTTAGAAGGAAAAGTGCCCAGCAATCAAACAGGACTGGGAATAGTACCTATTCCTATCTGCCAGATTGGAAAGCCTCATAATTCAGGAGGTAACATATAGAATATTTAGAAGGATTTTGCTCCATTACTGGGGGGAAATTAGCTCCAGGTACAATGTGCTCCTGGTCCCACCTAACAAAGTTTAAAGTCATACCTAAAAAAATCAAACTATTTCTAATAAGCATGCTAAAATAGTTGAAAAATATCTATAAAAACACAAAATATCTAGCACCCCCCAAAATAAAATTCACAATGGCTTGTATCCAATCATAGGAGCCAGAAAATGCAACCATTTCTAAGGAGAAAAATCTATCAATGGAGAATAACCCATAATTAACACAAATGCTGTCATCAGCAAACTACATTGAAACAGTTATTAGAGTAATTAGCAATCATAGGAAGATGCTGAAAGATGGAATGCAAGGACTTGAAGAATAATGCAACGGTGAGTCCCTGAGTTTTCTTTCTGCCTTCCGTACATGCCACAGAGGGTACAGGAGAAGGCTGACACCCACAGCTCCAAAACGGCACAAACTGCCCCCCTCAAAAAAATAAAACAAAGCCCTTGATCTCTCTAGTCGAAAGACTTGGAAAAGATCAGCTCTACAGAACAGAGAACCTTTTTTTTTTTTTACAATATCTGTTTTAGACCAGCCAAAGACCAATGAAAATACCATTCACACTCCTTCCCTGGTGCAGTTTCAGTGAGGACAAGGCAGCAGCTTGATCATCCAACCTCCATCCAGTGGGAAAAGCTAGTGGTACAATGATTCCCCCACCAGGGAGGTGATGGCAGGACCAAGTGGGCAACTGGATTTACATGTCTAGGCAGCAGCAAGAGGGACGTACAAGTTCATGCTTCAAGTTCTCCAGGGAGCCGTCCTCAGGGCCCAATCAGAAGCTATCACACACCCTGCTTCCCTTTCGCCAGGGCAGTGTCCCCACCTAGACCTATGCACTGTACCTAAACAGGGTAACGACCTGCTAACTAAATAAATAAATAAATAAGATTAAATAGGATCCAAACTGTCACAACATTAATACCAAAAATGTCAAGACTACAATTGAAACCACTCTTCATATCAAGAACTAGGACAACCGCAAACTGAATGATGAAAGACTATCAATAGATATCAACAGTGAGATGGCAGAAATTTTGCAACTATCTGACAAGGATTTTAAAGCAGCCTACATAAAATATCTTCGTTTAGCAATTATGAACACTCCTGAAACAAATAAAAATAAGAAAACCTCAGCCACAAATACATAAAATATATAAAAATAACCAAATAAAAATGTAGAAATTTTTAAAAATAACAAAAATTAAAACATCTCACTGGGCAGGTTCAAAAGTAAACTGGAGTGAACTTTAAGACAGAGTAATAGAAATTGCTCAAAATGAAAAACAGAGACAAAAGAAACTGAAATAAAATAAAGAGCTCTTCAGGAAATTTAAAATAATATCGAAAGATCTAACATTTGTTTCACTGGAGTTATAGGAGAGGAAAAGTGTGGGGTTGAAAAAATATTCAAAAAAATAATGGCTGAAATTTTCCCATATTTACCAAAAGGCATAAATGTACTAATTTAAGAGAATGTGTGAACCTTATACAGAATAAAGACAAAGGAATTTTTTTTTTTTAAGTCAAAGGAAGTCACATGGAAACAAAACATCATCAAACTTCTTAAGGCCAAAGACAAAAAAAAAAAAAAAAAAAAAAAAAAAAAAAAAAAAAAAAAAAAAAAAAAAAAAAAAAAAAAAAAAAAAAAAAAAAAAAAAAAAAAAAAAAAAAAAAAAAAAGAACAAAGCTCTTGAGAGGTTAGTCTTACCTGTAGTAGACAAAACCTATTCAAATAACTGCAGATTTCTCATCAAAACCATGGGAGCCAGAAAGAAGTGAAAAAAAAAAAAAAGCACAAAGTTTTCAATCACTGAAATTAAAGATCAACAACGAACTCTATAGTGAAAATATCCTTCAGCAAAAACAAAGGAAATTAACTCATTCTCAGAATAAATAAAACAAAGAAAATTTCTAACAAGCCTACTCTTGACAGTTAACTGAAGGGCCTTCTCTAAACAAAGGAAATGAAAATGAAGCAGAAAGAAACTTGAATTTAACAAAGTTAGAAAGGACAAAAGAATGGGCAAAAATAGGATAAATATAATAGACTGTATTTCCCATATGGATTTGATGGGTGAAGCACAAACTATAACATCATTGGATCTGGTAATCAGGTATTTTAGAGGAGAAATTAAAGGCACTGATGTTTGGAAAGTGGAATGCATAAAGGAACCTCAATGGAAATAGGGCTCTTGCATTTAACTCGAAGTGGTAAAATGTTGACACAAGTAGACTGTGATATATTGTATATATATCTAGTACCTAGAACAACCAATACAAATATACACAACATTATATTAATATGTTAAAACTACTGGAGATAAATGAAAACAACATTCTAAATAAAGTACAAGTAACTCACAAAAAGGTTAGGAAAGGTCAACAGAGGAACAAGAAACAGAAGAAAAGTACAGAAACTAAAATAGCAGAATTAAGCACTAACATTTGAAAAAGTTAACAGTAGCCCAGATGGCAAAAAAAAAAAAAAAAAAAAAAAAAAAAAAAAAAAAAAAAAAAAAAAAAAAAAAAAAAAAAAAAAAAAAAAAAAAAAAAAAAAAAAAAAAAAAAAAAAAAAAAAAAAAAGGATAGGAAAAAAGCCCGACAAACTTGAGTTTAAAAATACAATGTCTGAAAACAACAAAAAATGCATAGTATGTATCTAGTGGTAGATTAGCCATTGCCAATGAAAAGACTAGTGAACTTGACAATACAGAAAAAAGAAATGAAACCTATCCAAAAGGAAATATACCAAAAAAAATTTTTTTTAAGTAAAAAGAACAACAGTGAGCTGGAAACAATTTTAAGCAATTTAATAAATGTATAATTGGAATTCTTAGGGGGAAGAGCAGAAAGAAATATTTGAATAAATAATGACTCCAAAATTTGGAGTCACAAATCCGAGGTCAACACATCCCAAGCACAAGACCTGAAGAAATTAAACCAAGATACATCACAATTTCTTTCAAAAGCAGTGATAAAAAGAAAAATAATTTCCCTGACCTAAATGGAATTAAATTAGAAATAAATAACAGAAATAGACCTGGAAGCATCACCAATATTTTTAAACTAAATAATACATTTCTAAATAACCCTTGGATTAAAGATGAAATTGAAAAATTAGAAGGTATTTTGAACTGACTGAAAATGAAAAAGCAACATGTCAAATCATGTGTAATCAGTGTAGTTTTAAAAAATTTACAGCACTAGTCATTTACTTTAGGAAAAAAGGCCAAAAATTAATGACCTGAGCTTTCACCTTAAGACAGTATTAAAAAAAATAAATGAAACAATGTAAGCACAAGAAGGAAAATGTTAAAGGATGAAACGAAAATAAATGACAGTTATGAATTCTGAGATTTGAGAGGTACAATGGGTTCCAAGCAATAACAGATGACAAAAGACAAAAGATTAACATTTTCAAAGTAGTGTGGAAATTACTGTCAGGTGAAATTTTAACAGGGAATTAAATGGTCGTTCAAGAGCAAAGTACAAAATAAAAATGTTTTCCAAAAACACAAAAACTGAAGGTGTTAACTAGTGACAAAACCTTCATGAAATAACTACACAGAATATATTTCCACAAGAAAGAAACTGAACCCAGAAGAAAGAAGTAAAATGCCAGAAGCAATAAGCAAAGAAAGTCCTTTTTTAACTTCTTTTACTTTTTATTGAATTAATTATGGTGACACTGGTTAATCAAGTAATACAGGTTTCAGGTGTACAACTCAATTAACATCTCATCTGTGTTATTGCATTGTGTTCACCACCCAAAGTCAAGTCTCCTTCCATCACCATTTATCTCTCCTTTACTCTCTTCTGTCTCCTCCAAACTCCCCTTTCCCTGCTGTAATCACAACTTTCTCTATCAGTATATTTTTTCTCAATCCCTTCATTTTTTCAATCAGCCCAACCTCCTCCCCTCCAGGGAGGTTTTTTTCTATGTATGTGTGAGTCTGTTTCTATTTTGTTAGCTTATTTTGCTCATTAGATTCCACACATAAGTGAAATCAAGTTGTGCTTTTATTTCTCTGATTGGCACAATATTCTCCAGGTCCATACATGCTGTCACAAAGGGTAAGGTTTCCTTCTTTTTTACAGCCGAGTAGTATTCCATTGTGTATGCACCAGAGCTTTTTCATCCACTTATCTATTGATGGGCTCTTGGGCCGCTTCCCGATCTTGACTATTGTAAACAATGCTGCAGTGAACGTAGAGGTGCTTATGTTCTTTCAAATCAGTGTTTTGAGTTTCTTTGGATGTATTCCCAGAAGTGGAATCACTGTGTCATGAAGTGGTTCTATTTTTAATTTTTTGAGGAAACTCCGTACTATTTTCTACAGTGGCTCCATCAGTCTGCGTTCCTACTTGCAGTGCCCAAGGGTTCCCTTTTCTCCACATCCCAGCCAGCACTTGTCGATGATAGCCATTCTGACAGGTATGAGGTGATATCTCATTGTGGTTTTAATTTGCATTTCTGATTAGTGACACTGAGCATCTTTTCCTATGTCTTTCAGCCATCTGTATGTCCTCTTTGAAGAAGTGTCTGTTAGGTCCTCTGCATTTTTTAAATTGGAATACTTGGGATTTTTGGTGTTGAGTTGTATAAATTCTTTTCAAATTTTGGAACCTAACCCCTTACTAGATGTATTATTGGTGACTATGTTCTCCCATTCAGTGGGTTTTTTATTTTGTTGGTTTCTCTTGCCTTGCAAAAGCTTTTTTGTTTGTTTGATGTTTTTCTTTTGTTTCCCTTGTCCAAGGTGATATATCAGGAAAAAATATTGCTATGAGAAGTTTCAAGTCTAACATTTAACTTTTTAATCCATTTGGAGTTTATTCTTGAGTGTGGTGTAAGAAGGTGGTTTAGTTTCATTTTTGCATGTATCTAATTTTTCTGACACCATTTACTGAATAGATGATCTTTGCCCTATTGTATGCTTTCATCTCCTTTGTCAAACAGTAATTGACAATAAAGGCATGGGTTTACATCTGGGTTCAGGAAAGTTATTTTTTTAAAAGTATGGATCATAGTAACCAGGACAAATATATTTCTTCTGCAAGCTATCAAGAGAGACAGCAGTGCAATAATGAAGGATAAGCATATTCATGGCCAAGATTCATACCTATAAAATTAATTTTGAAAAAAGGAGTATATGAAATAGAAAGAAGTTATTAACTAAACAAAAGAAGATGTTAAGTCCAAATACTATTACATTGTTCTTTGGTTATGGGTTCCTTGGATAATCTGAGAGAATGCAGTTTCAAGATATTATTTCTTCTCCTGACTTATTCCTCTATTATTATCAAATCCTATCCAAATGGTATGATTTCATTTATCATCTTATTTTTGTAAGTCCATATCTTGCCTCGGATGCCAAACTTGTTTCTTAATAGCCATCTATATTTTTAATCATGTAAATCAAAAATTAAAAAAAAAAGGTCCAATCTTCAGAAATTCACTGGATACAATATTGCCTCTAAAACCTGTGTTCAGATTTGCACCATGATACTAACCACACTAAATTATGCTTGAGCAGAGAGGAGTTAAGAAAGATTACAACATATAATGAAGCTTTCTTCTTAGTTTCAGAAGGAGAAAACCCTCTATGAGGCGTCTTCACAGGAAAGCCGGCTCTCTGGACTTTAGTGGACATTGCCACCTAGTGGAAGCATTTGGTTTCCAGTTTCAGTTTTACTAGCAATTGGCTAGATGGCTTCGGAAAAGTCATTTAACTCTGCATCAGCATTCTCTAGCATAAAATTGAGAATTATAGGACTTATTGTCTACCTTCTTAGCTGGGGTTAAAAAAAAAAAAAGTAATGCAGAGCCTTGGGGCCCTCATTATTAGTTCATAGCTTCACTTAAAAGATGCAAGTTAATTTTTGCTCTGATTCTAATGGAAAACAGAAGCCTCAAGGTCCTGTAAATTTAGATAGGTTTGGCTGAAAACTATTGGTTTTCTCTCCTCCTAGAACGGTGGCATATGTTAAACTAATTAGAGCTTCTGAAAATTTATGAAGTGACTGCTGAGGACCCAATAACTTTCATACGGCATGTGACCCACACAAGCCTGTACAAAGGACTATGATCCTGGTTCTGATGAAGTTCTGGGTAAACCTCAGAGGACACCACGAAGGAGGCTCTATTCTCAGTGAGAAAACAGACCAATTCAGAGAATGACTTCCATCTACCTGGCTGGGACCTCTAATTGCCTTTTCTGCCTCTGGGTCTTCTTTGTTTCGTTTTCTCATTCATATTCAAGACCATGATCTGAAGCCTTGAACAGATATGCAAAGTGTTTCTTAAATGCAGCCAACTGAAATATGAATGTTCCTCCCTTTGCCCTATTAATTATTTTATAGCTCTCCCCCAAGCACCCTTTGCATAAATAGGGACTTAAATGGTGACTATTATAAAATGTGGAATCCCCCCCCCCATTTTTCTGCCCCTGCATCTCAGTGCATGGTTCATTTATAGCCCCTCCTTGTACATGAGGAAGAGAAAAGCTGCATCAAAGATACACTTGTCTTTTTTTATTGAGATTATAAAGAACCTCAAGATTGTTCAGTGTGATCCCTGCCACTAACGGCCCATGTGACCCTGGTTAAGTTGTTTAAACACTTCACCTGTGGAATGGAGTTAACTAGCTAATTCTTGAAAAGCATCAGCCATGCCTGGTACACAGTTAGTCCCCAATAACAAATACTTAATGATAACAAGTTGGCCGACCAACTCATTAACTTGCAAGGTAAAAATTTCAAACCCCTCACAATTCTTCACAACACAGCTTCGAGTTTATTTTCCAGGCCCCAAAATGAATCTTCGAGATGGACATTATCAGGCAGCCAAGGTGATGACTCAATGAAATCAGACTTTATCTACACTTGGAACGTGAAGGAGTCAATTAGCTATGTTATAATAGAAAAAAAAAATCATTGTTTATCTAAATCAGACAAATTTTCCTTTTTAACCCTGTTTTCTTTTTTAACCCCAAACCAACGCATTTGTAAACACTTGTGTGCAAACATACCTTGGACGGTGCTCACCCCTGAGCTTTTCTTGCTCCCAGAAAGAAGAAAGCAGGTGTGACATGTGAGTAATAACAAGAACTTTCATGTTGGTTATTCACTATAAACCATGAACATTACGTGCACCTCTCAAATTCTCACCATTCTTCAATGCTTTTCCATTTTACCAAATGTGACACTGGGTGTCAGAAAGTGTTGAATACATTGCAAAAATCACACAGCTGGCATCGTGCCGAGCTGGATGAAGAACTGAATTTTGCCTGATTACAAGTAGTTCCTACTCTACCATATTCTTCCTCAAGTGAGGTAGAGCAGAGGGTCATCTGCTCCTCTACCCAAAATCTCTCCCTCTTCTATCCTACTGACTGGAACGCCATCATTAGAGAAGACAAGGCTGCACCACGAGGAAAAGCATTTCAAGTGAGATAAAACAAATTCTCAGATCTTGGGACTGAGGTTACTGTGATTTTAAATCCCTTACCTCTCTGAATATGGCTTTTATCACCTGTGCAAAAATATATGATCAAATTGATCCTTCTTATCAAATAGGGCTTTTGTCATTTAGAAAGAAAAATCTGAATGAGATAATACATGTAAAAGCACTTTTTCAACCAGGTTTGCTTTTGTTGTGGAACTTCTTAAAGTCTCTATTTTAAAGTCTTGGGTAATTTAGGTCTTACAAATGTCACTTAACACTCAGTAGAAGCGCATTTTACAGGATAACCAGTTGACAGTAGAGCCCAGAATAAACCTTTGAGAATTAGGATATACTATAGTCCTGTGACCTGGAGGTAACAGAAGAGAAAGCGAGGGATAGGCTCCTATTGCATGGATTTGCCCACATTCAGCATTGACCACAAAAGGTCATACACCTCAAGTGCAAGAGAAATCTAGGACAGGCATGAGAAATATCCCCTGAGCTTTTCATCTTCATTTCAAATATTGATATATTTTCCAAATAGAAGCTGGAACACCAAGGCAACTAAGAGCATTCACCTGATAAAAGATATGCAAATATGTTTATAAATATACAGTGTCATCTATATAATGTTGACAGGTCAGATAAAGACACCAACTTTCTGCTAAAACTAAGCTCTACACAGAGGATGCAGATGCTCTTTTTACGTGCACAGTATTGTCTTCAACTGCACAGATGATTACAAACTGCATATATTATTCATAGACTTAGTGTCGATCTACCTTCACATACAAGCTGGACTCAAAGGAATCTCCAATACTTCAATTAAAAAAAATCAGGAGGGGTACAGAGGGGAGCAAAAAGGGGATGGATGTAATACAACAACAATAAAATTAAAAAAAAAAATCAATAGCTTATCAAAATTATCAAAACATATTCTGGAAATGCAATTAGGGCGCACAGCACCTCTGGGTGTGTTTGTTAACAACGAAAAAGCCAAATGAAATTTAAAACAACAATAACAGTAACAAAAAAAAAACCCTGTCTACACCAGTGCCTGAGCCAAGGGCCTGTCTCCAGAACAGCAGCCCCTGGGCAACTTCCTGCTCTCCAAACCTGGGCTCCATCAACTATTCCTTCTTGTTTCCTTAACTAGTAAGTCATTGCCATGTGGAATTCCTGGAGGTGGTGGGGGCTCCCACACAGAAAAGGCAGGACACCTGCACAGAAGTGGCCATAGGATCGATCCAACAAGTGACTGTCCAGAGAGGTTTCACGTGTGCCTAGCCAGCCCCTAGCCAGGAGTCCCTGAGCGAGGACAGTTGGTTCTGCACTGACTTTGTGAAAGAGAGGGGCCTGTGGGAAGAGGTCCCAGTTTAGTTCTTTTTTTCTTTTGTTCTTGCGAGCATGGACCTTTTTCACTCCCTCCTCGTTTCCTTCCTTCCCTCCTTCCTCCCCCAGCCTTTCCTTCCCCACAGAATTGTATAATGCCAAAAGGAAGTCAGAATAAGAATGAATAATTATCAAGGTCAAATGACCAGAGGGCCCATCTCTGCTCTGTCTTGTGTGGCTGATGAGCCCATGGGCTTCAGAGTATCTGACAAGACATCAATGGGATCAATGTGGCCAAATTAAAACGTGCAGAGCATCGGTGTTTTACAAGCAGCTACTGGGAGAGGCAGCTATGCCAGCAGGGTCTGCAGGAGCCTGTAAAACTGGTGGAGGCTCTGAGACACACAGAGGGAGGCCAGCAGATGCTGATGGGAACCAGGCACGAAATAAGTAGAAAGAACAATCAAGCCAGGTAGACTTCGACCACGGCACTTACTAGTTCAGGTTGGAGAGGTCTTTTATGTAAAGAAGGAGCTAGCCCTGGCCGGTGTGGCTTAGTGACTTGACCACAGCACTTACTAGTTCAGGATGGAGAGGTCTTTTATGTAAAGGAGCTAGCCCTGGCCGGTGTGGCTTGACCGCCCACCTGTGAACCGCAAGGTCACTGGGTTGAGTCTCTGTCAGGGCACTTCCCTGGGTTGCAGGCCAGGCCCCCGGTTGGGAACACACGTGCGAGAGGCGACTGATTCTCTCTCTCACACATCGATGTTTCTCCCCCTTTCTCCCTTCCTTCTCTTTCCTCTTGAAAATAAGTAACATCTTTTTTAAAAAAAGAATGAGCTAATTTTGTAAAATTTGGAAAACATGGAAACCCTAAGATATGGTAGAACTTCTGCTGGCTGCGTGAATGCATCCAGGGCGGCCAGTGACCCTTCCACATTCAATGCACACGGACTGAGCCAGGTGTTGCCTGGGCTGGGCATGCACTTGGCACCCTCCGGCAGCCTGAAGGCACAGACCACCACAGCAACTCCGTGCCCTCGATGACAAAGTCAACTGCTGACGGGCAGATGCTGACAGCCCCTGGGCTAACGGAGATGCCATGTCGATTCCCACCAGGCTTCAGAGACCCACTGAAATCGCAAGTCATTTAAACACTATTTGAGGCATAAACTAAGATTTTCAAAAAAGTTTTCCTAGTTCACTGAATAAAAGATTAATTACTGCATGTATCTGTATATATTTAACAAGGCAGTATTTGCCCTATCAATGTTTCTTTCAATCCAGCAAATGCGTAATTTTAATATTTCACTGTCTGGCAATGCAGTCTTTTGTCTTCCTGAAGCTTAGTTCAAGGAAGTTTCAACAGCACTGTTTTTAATTAGCTACCTCCTTTCTAGTTAGCTAATAATCCTAAAGTACTTAAGTCGCCTACAGGAGTCCCAAGTCTACTGTTCAAGAGTAATGTTCTTTGCTTCTCCCACCTTCACCTCCACCCCCAACCATCAGCCTCAAGCCCACAGAACTGGAGGATTCATCCTAGTCATACTGCAATTATGATAATAGCTGATACTTACATGGCAATTACTACGTGCCAGGCTCTGTTGTAAGTGCTTTGCACACATTAACTCATTTAACCTTCACACAACCCTTTGAGTTAGGGACGATTATTATCCTCATTTCACACATCCAGAGGGTCTCTGGAGTGGCTGGCTCAGGGGAACCACAGTCTAGGGAAAGGGGAAGAGGAGGAACACTTACTTCAAGGACATTTATTCAGGATTGAAAGGATGAAGAGCTTCTGAGTCCATCTGTGTTTCTCCTGTGGTCTAGCTTCTCCTATACCAGCCCTGTAACTAAGTTTTGAAGAGACAAGGAAAGCCTCTGTGGGTTCCGTACAGTAAGGAGAGGACTCAATGAACTGATGTCTGGCTCCAGTCTAGGAAACTCAGAGGATAAGACAGTCGGTGCATGACTTTGGAGGAAGAGAAAATTTCTAAGGCTTTTAACACGGCAGCAGCAGGGCATTAAATGAAGCTCAAGGCCCTTCTGAATGTTGAGTCTTGTGTAACTAACTGCACAAGTGGGGCACCCGTGACAATGGTCCTGGTCATCGGCATGTAAATGGCATTTAACTGCATAGGGCTGGTTGAGACCGCTTGTGAGGGGGCAGATGGAGAGAACAACGTGCCCCAACCACAAGACGGTGGTTAAACAGTTAAGAGGTTGATCGGGGGAGAAAGAGTCTGCAAGGGACAGCAAGAACAGCCAGGGATGTAAGAGGACCTGAAATGAAAAATATCTTGTCATGATGCCATTTTTCTTTTATCTCCCCTACACCCTACTCTACCCCCTCTTCCCCCCATCACACTGCTGTCCATGATGCTAGTAATTGCATTTTCTGGGACTCTCATTCTGTGACACACTAAATAGGACGGCACTGATGTCCAAGGTCACCACTGAGACTCTGGCATAACTACCGGTTCTCTGTGTGCGTACGACAGAAGGGAGTCATTTTGTTGTAGCATCAGCGTAGTAATGCTCTTATACGGAAGTGTAATAAAAGTTGAGAGCAAGTTCTGAGCAGCTTTTGGATTCTGAGATGCTTGTAAGAAAATGAGTTAGATGCCCATATTCATGTCCACTAGATACTTGCAGCAGCACGTGTAGCTGGCTTCGTCCCTAAAGAGAGCCATGACAGAATCCCTGCCTGGAAGTGATGGCTGCTGCGGCAGCAGTAACCCTAAGCCATGCAGGCAAACCCCTGGATGTTCCCAGAACATTTAGGATGGAAGACCAATTCCTCACCCGAACCAAGGAAAAGAGACAAACCCCAGAATGCCAACTTGGCTTTCTCCTTGCAAACAAGCATCAGTTTATCAGAACTGGTGCTACCACTGCCAATCCACACCAGCACCTGCTGTGTACAAACAAATGGGGGGGGGGTTTACCTTTTTGAGGGGAGTGTAATGTTCCAAGAGAAGTTGTCCCTCCCCCTCCCCCTCCTCCCCCTTCCCCTTCTTCCTCTCCCCTTCCTCGTCTTCCTCCTCCTCCTATGATATTTACATAGTTTCAAGGTATTTCCTAATAAAACATATGAACGGCTCATTAATTTACAAGCATCAAGTACAAATAAACTAACTTCAGAATGGAAACATTTGGAAAACGTGATCTTAACCAAGTAATAAAAGTTACCACCACCAGAAATAGGATAAATTGACATCATGGGGAGACCTTTCTACCTCCCAGGGCAGTTACACAGAACAGTAAAATAAAGCCCATGAAGCAATTCAATTAGCATAATCCTGACATGTAACAGTAATCCCTTATATATAACAGTGGCTGCTATTACAATATACACAAAGCTGAAAACTAATACACACGGGCTGGGGAACATCTCTCCCGAACACTTGCTGTCCACAACCATGGAACTCACACTTGATTAAAGCACAGCGTCCTCCCAAATACATCTTACAAACTCAAAGCCAACTCTGTGCTAGAAACACTACACTACTATTTAGAATTTGCTAAATAATTTGGATAGTGATGATGATAAACACACGACTACACTATAAAGATAAGCGTTCTAAACAAGGAAAGAATGGAAATTGGGGGAACTAGTAGGAACAAAGAGGCTCCTCTGAGCAACAGAAATTAAGATTGATGAATCACTTTTCTTTCTGATGTAGGCTCACTGCCCACATCCAAAATACTCAGCAAAACCATAGCCACTGCTTATCCTCTCAGTCAACACCCATCTGTCCTGCCAGAAAGCTTTATCTGCCTTGTAATTCTTATCAAGTTTAAGGAATACAGGGCTACTCGTGATCAAGCGTTTTCAATAATTGTCAGTATTTGCCGTTGTAAATTTCATATTATTTTTGGTAATAATTACCAAAAATTATTTATAGAGCTCTGCTATAAACATAACATTATTTATTCATAGTGTTGTGGAGCTCATAAAGATGAATAAAATAATACAGTTTTGCCTTACAATAATTCCCAACAGAGATCAGCAAGTTATGACCTGAGGGTCAAGTCTGGCCATGCTGTCTGTTTACATGTTATCTGCAGCTGCCTTTTACCCAAGATAGCAGAGCTGAATTGTTGTGACAAGATCAACGCTTTGCACAGCTAAAAATACTTAGCATTTTGATCCTGTACAGTTTGCCAACCTCTACAGGGGAGGTATTTAAAAAATGCCCCATTTTACTGAATGCTAGTTCAAAAGCTGTAACTACAGAATTAAAAAAATTCAGAAGGTCGGAGAGGTCACGTTCAACAGAGTTGTTTTGTGAAAACTACTCAGAGGTGCAATAAAAACGGGGTTAAAACAACTGAGAATGGAGGAGTAAAAATCTTTCGGGCAACAAAAATTGATGTAAATAAATATGTGCCCTGGCTGGTAGCACAGTGGATAAGGCACCAGCCTGCAAACCCAAAGGTTACTGGTTCCATTTTCCGGCCAAGTCTCCAGCCAGGTCTATAGCTGGAGGCAGGTGAAAGGCAACCATACATTGATGTCTCTCTCCCTCTCAGCTTCTTTCCCTATCCCTCTCTCTAAAAATAATACATAAAATCTTTAAACAAAATAAAATAAACATGTGAAGGGAAAAGCAAGATAGAGGATGGAGTTTGCCAATTAGTTTGTGCATAAACTCTCTTATGAAGATCTGCCAAGGTCTTTTTATCTTTACTGTTTTTCTAATCCATACGTGTTTTCTAGAAAATCCCATTCCATATGCCTCTAGCATGTCTCCTAATTATACTCTTCTTTTCTAGCTGGTCACCCTGCTCTAAAGAGACAAACTCACAGGTAAGAATTTGGTGACATGTACACATTATAATTAATGGCGTTCTCTGAAAAGGTGCCTTATGTTAACCTTCTTAATCTTTTCTGTCATTTGATATTTAGTATTTATTTAGCACCGAGAATGATATACTCTCCTCCTTCCAAAACAAAGTCATCTGATTATGAAACATATTAATTTTCAAACATCATTACTGTGTTGTGTTCTCATTTGTATGCATTCCTTTTTCCCAAAGTTGCACGAGGCAGAAACGCTAGATGGATTAGCGGGGATTCTAGTCTTAAAAGAAAAAAAAAAATCATTTGCTTAAATCAGAGATATATTCCATGAACAGGTGGAAGCTATTTCAAAAGCCATTTAAAAACTAAGTTTGTATCAAAAAAATTCATTGTAGGAAGACACTTTATGCATAACCACATATGTAAAAATGTCAGGCTCAATACTACAAGGTGCTTCTGTATTACCTTTTGGTGACTTACCCAGATATGGCCACATTTTCATATCCTGCTTTATGTATTTACAACCTAAGAGAACTGTAAACTATAGTTTTAAAAAACAAAAACAAAAAACAAATTAAAAAAACCCAAAACCAGTATTAGAGAAAATAAATGTTATTTAAAATGAACTCTAAAGAATGAGCTATAACACATAAACTTTAAGTATTGCCAATTAGGCAAAACATACTGAAGAGGGTGGAAGAAGGGAAAGATAGACAAAACAAAACAATAATAAAAAACCTTCTGCACTGAGATAATTAATCCAAATTCATGTAACTGCTCTTCTGATGTGAAGAGATGAGAAAAAAAGGATGTTTAAAACTCAAGTGTTCTACTAGTTCAACATAAAATTCCTCCCAAACTCCCATTATTATTAACAATGTGTACATTTGAAAATAAATATATACAATATTTCAAAACAAAACTCTTCAAGACCTTATTTAAGCAATGACATCCAAGGAATTCAGACACCATGTAACATTAGGATGGAAGGTATCTTGAAGAAGAAATGTTCTTTCTTGCTTGTTACTTTGAAGTCTTCATTAGACATAGGTTGCTTCTAACTTAGTTTTCTGACAGAGCCACGCATCTTGACAGACCAAACACGGTTTCATTTTCTCCAGTACTACAAAAGTTAACAGCAAATAAACAAAA
The DNA here is from genome assembly GCA_004026585.1 of Noctilio leporinus. Classification (NCBI taxonomy): domain Eukaryota; kingdom Metazoa; phylum Chordata; class Mammalia; order Chiroptera; family Noctilionidae; genus Noctilio; species Noctilio leporinus. The sequence continues at coordinate 135,972 of PVIW01000527.1, forward strand.
AGAAAAGAATTAGCTTTCTTGTTCACAAAGATAAACAATAGTCTATAGTTTTATAAAATGCCTAGAAAGAGATGAACACATAACTCTTTCATAGGGGGGGAGGAAAAAAAAAGCCCTTAGCTAATTGCAGTCCTTTATAAAACAATCTTCTATTTAAAAAAAAGTGAAAGGACTTCAGTATCAAATGCTATGAAGAGGACTCCAATTAACCACAATGTACTTGATTCCTGAGACCTGAATTTAAAACAGTTTATATGAGAAAATACTTTAGCGAAGGAATGTCTGCTGATTGTAAACTCAAAGTGACCCAATCATTATGATATGGCAAAAACCCCACTAGATGCTGCGGCAATACAGTATTTTGAGGAGTGTGCTGAGTTCTCGAGGCAACATTTTTAGAGAAGCTGTAAAAACCTGTAGTTTATTTGACAGTACACTTCTGCAACTACTTCATTTCATAGACTACTTCACTCCAGAAAAGGTCTGGAAGAAAATCAAAGGAAGTAGTCCTAATAGTGTAAGATAGATCCAGTCAAGAGTTATTTGGGTGCCAACACATTAACAGTGTTCAATATTAGAATATCAAGTAGCAATCAAAGACACTTGTATTTATAGTGCCTATTTTGTGCTAGGCAACCTCACATTTATCTCATTAACAGGTTTATAAAGAAGTGTGGCACTTCCCTCCTTTCATTATCAGCATCTCTGAAACTTTGCATCCAGTGGAACAGAGAACTCGGGCAAGTTATTGAACCCAGGCAATAAGCCTTCCTTTTCTCACCTGTAAAACAGGCCTGGTGATTCACCCACTTACAGGTGTGAGGATTCAGGGAGACGATACATAGAAAACATTTTACACAATTCCTGGCACATTAAGTGCTGAAGCACTGTTATTACTACTACTACTATTGTTGCTGCTTTGCTGCTGTTCTTATTACTCCCAGGATAATTGGCATAAATTAGGAGCAGATCAAGACACAACATAGTTTCGTATGATACGCTGTTTAATGTTATTTATTTAAGCCACTGGTCTGGGAATTATATGACTCTATGGAAAATTGTTTACTAAATTAAAAACCATTTGGTTTCAGAACAGAATTACTATTCTTCCATGGAATTCAATGTGTTTTGTTAATGAAATAATTTATACAGCTGTTCTTTACTCCTCATGGTAAAATAAGGTCTATATGACATAAATCAGAAATGATGCTCTATGCTCCTCTCCTGTGGGCATCTTCTGCATCTATGCCTTTCGAAGCAGATGAGAGTGGAGCAGTTACAGTGGAAACATCCTACACTGGGCTTAGGTAAAATGGGAATATAAACGAATAAAACTACTCAAGAAAAGCTCTTCAGAAGGCAACAGTGTTAGAAGACAGTCATCTCTTAAAAAGTTGCAAACAGGAAGCTTTTCCTCCTATTACTGTAGGGATAGGACAGCAAAAACAAAACCAACAAAACCCCATGCTGCTTCTCTGAGCAAATAATGAAGCAGATGACTTGCGCTTAGAGGCCACATCATCTGAAAAGCGAGACTTAAGAGGCCACTGCATGATACTTGAATCCCATGCAGCGTGGTGAGATGTCACATCCAGGGAGGCATCAGGGATCTGAACTGCTTCTCAAGGCCAGCTCCTTCCTTGCACATTCAAGAGGCCCTGTGCTCTTCAGGGGAAATGTCAGGCAGAAGAACCACACCATTTCCTTCTTTCACTGTGTTCTTTTTAAATCCCCCCAGTATATATAAACTCTCTTCTGTTAAGAAAATATAAGATATGACGGCACATTCATGTGCCCCTCACCCCAGGCCTGTGCCTTTCCTTCCTGATTATCATAGGGGCTGGGCAAGTCTTCTTGCCAAATGGACAGCAGTGATGTGTTCTTAGCATGTTAGGTAAACTTTCAGAACCCAATCTGTTCTTTTTTTTTTCACACTCAGTCTGCAAAACATACATCTCTAACCCCAGTTAGTCTACCAAGATTCATTTAGATAATTACATTTAACCTGTATGAAGATGGATGGGAACCATGCCGTTCTCCAGACTCCTGCTATCGCTCTGTGAAGAGCAACACGGATAGCAGTGAAGGAGACAGGGGAGAAATGGTCTGTATTTTAATCCCTGTTTCAGAGCTGTTAGTGACCCAAACTAAGTGATGTCTACCTTTTTGTGCAGGGAAGACTACAGGCCCATTAAAGATCATTTCAGCAGGAAGAAGTTCTGATGATGTAATTTCAAAGACAGTGACCCAAATAAATGTGTTTTCAAATGGAAAATTTGTCCCACTAATAGGGTGTTGCTAGGCAGCAAACAATGTAGCATTTAATCTCTACCCTTCCCAGGGAATAGCATGATGGAAGAAAATAAAATAAATTTCAGCATTTCAAATAATAGTTGGAGCAGGCAATTTTTAAGTCTACCTCTATTTTTAAAAAACTGAGTTCTATAGTCCGTGGTGATTAATGGGAAGGCACTAAAATTAGCATCAACCAATTAGCAACATGCATCCTTAAAGCAAATGCTGCGAACAACAAAAGATGTTGGTTGTCAGAATGTGAGTGTGCATGTGATTAAACCAGCATCAATACTTAGAAAATATATGTAGAAATAAGAATTTCAAAAAGAAAATAAACTTCAGAGATTAGTTAAGAACCAGGTATTTCTATAATTTTATAATTGGGTCAGACTTATGTGAGGCTAAGCCGTTACTTAGGATCTCTTGTAACCCTTCAATACCTAATCAGATTCCAGTGAAATTTACCATCCTTAGGTTTCTCTTATTTCGATATTGTTTCAGTGGCATATTATGGGCATAGGTAACATATTTAAGAAAACCTTAAAAATAACATGAGCATTTCGAGTTCATTTCTTAAGATATAGAATGTGGGATTCTGGTAAAGAAGACCTGTATTTGATATGCTAGAAAATACCATTTCCTAAGAAGATTTTATTTCTTTTCACAGAGAAGGGAAAGGAGGGAGGAAGAGGGAGAGAAACACTGATGTGCGAGAGAAACATCAGTTGGTTGCCTCTCGCATACCCCCAACAGGGGACCTGGCCTGCAACCCAGACATGTGCCCTGACAGGGAACTGAACAGGTGATTCGCAGGCCAGCACTCAATCTGCTGAGCCACACCAGCCAGGGCAAAACAATCCTTATGTGGTTTAGTCTTCTCATCAATAAAAGAGGCTAAAACTCACTTAGATGGTTATAGTAAGAACTGTATGACATTAAGTAATGGGGAAGCACTACATGAAGTAAAAAGTTCAAATAAATAGAAGCTATCATCTCAGATATTGTTATAAAATAGAGAGCTGAGATAGCTAAAGAAGTTTACCCACAGAGATATCCATGCCATATTAAACACCTGCTTTCACCAGTCTCGAATGATGATGGCGGTCCATTGCTGGGATCATCCAGGTGCTTGCTTTTAACTCACTTTCTTGCTGCTATTGCCTTGTTTTTCTATACTGCTTTGTTTTCAAGGATATATCCTAGTTCAAAAGAATTTGTAACAACCAATGCTGAAGTAATTTTAAAGAACTAATTATCCTGCGTTTCTATATCTTGTCTACTTTACTGAATAACTGGAAATAGACTTAATCCTTCTTTCCAAGAAATACCTATTAGTTAATGGGTATAAAATGATCTTTCCCATATCTAATTAAAGGTTATGCCCATCTCTATTACTAATTCATCATTCATACCCACATTTTCTCTGTGGATAGAAACGGATAAGGCAGCAAACTCTCGTTTCTGAATAACTTCATAATTTGACTGTTGGGGAGAGGGATTTCCTTTACTTAGTATGTGTGGTCGATGATATTAGCTTTATATATGGAAAGCAATTAACTTTTGTATATCTCACACATTGTATTAAATTTATATTAGTTTTTACCCTGATATCAATCACTTTATAAATGTGGACACTGAGGCAAACTGAGGTCCCTTTATTACTACCTCCCCAAGTATTAGTATGATCCCTTTTTTTATCAGGCTCTTCCTCTTCTCTACTTTTAATATAGAATGAAGCAAAAATAGTTTTTCTAGTCTTAGATCTAGCTAACAATGGAAAACATTTATCTTATACAAATTGACAACAGAATTTCACAACCATACCACTAGTTCATTTTAGGAAACTTGAAAGCTCAGACCTTAAGCAGGAGCATATTAGAGGAGCAGCAGTTAAGCTGTCAAAGAGGACACTTGAATTCCTCTCCTCCCCACAAATACACCTTCTCCTCCCATTAAGAGGCAGAATCTCTTTCTCCTCCTTGTGTCTGGCCTGACCTGTGACTCGTTTGAAGAGGTCTCTGCTTCTATTTCCCTTCTCTGGGGGAAGCCAGGTGTCACGCAGGGGACCAGCAGCTGGCGCTGCAGTGCCGTGTGGTTAGACTACCACGAGCCCAGGAAAGGTCAAAATTCACAAATCCAAGTATAGTTTCTACTGAAGTGCATCACTTTTGCATCATCAAAGTTGAAAAAGCTTTAGTTAAGCCATCATCAGCCAGGATCTTCTATAGCTTAAAATGTTAGTGGTGCAACCATGATAGTAAAGGATAATTAAAGAAATTATTAAAGACCCAAACAGGCTTGATGACAGACTGGATACTGGGTGAGGGAGAAGTCCAAAGAGACAGGCTTTGAAGTTAGGAAAACTATTATGAACTGCGTTAAGAGGCCAGAAAGGAGTTCGCACGGAGGCCTGGGGGAGGTGAAAAGCCTCATTTTTCAGTTTGCTGACTATTTCATAGTCATTATGAAATCTGTAATAAAGGCAGGTTTTAAATCTGAGGTTTATCATCACTGGCTCGTGTGAAAAGATCTTCCTTCAGACAGTTTTATGAAAGATTTTGCTAATAGGAAGTCTATTGATAAACCTTCCTTGGGTGTGGTGCTTTTCTCAGCTTTGAAATTCTTTCCTGGAACTTCACTGTTCACCAAAACCTAACAAGTATTGAAGTCTCATTGGCCGAGGCCTTTACTAAAGCCCAACTCATTCTCAGGAAAGGTTTAGGATCAGCACAAAGGATGAAGACACCGATGCTGATGCGCCACAGTTTACCACAGTTTTACGTTTCACTAAGCAAATGTAAGTGGAATGTTTTAGAGTTAACTGTGCGTGAAACATGTTCACATCAACTGGCTGGCTGGAGATGTCACAAGGGAGTGACAAACAACCAACCCACCAAACAAAAAAGCCCACGAACCAAAAAAAGCCCAGAAAACGGCAGCAGCTGGCAGGAGATAGGGCGGCTCCCCGAGGAAGCTGGAGCAGCACTGGTGGAAGCCGAGACAAACGCGCTGCTTGCAGGGAACCTACCTGGGCAAACTTGTGAATCTGCTCCACCACTGCAGCAAACAGGGCGTGCACACTCTCATCGATCAGGCTCTGCATGTAATGCACCGCCTCCTCATCCGACAGGTCCAGGCGGAATTTATCCTGAACCTACAAGGCCACAGACTGTTAGTCTTTTGAACAAAGAACAAAAGACAGATTTTGAAGAGACAGAATTAGACTGGCATAGGCATTACAATATATTATGAGCTATTTCTACGCCAAAAAAGTAATTCATAACTTATAAGGAGTTCTGGATACTGGTCATTTGACTGTGGAAGTTTATTGTAGAAAAAAATCTGTTCTTTTAAGGGGCGCTTTATTTTCTTGCATTTCAAATGTAGCACTACAAGTTTTTTTTTTTTTTAGAATTTTTTTTTAAAGATTTTATTTCATTATTTTTAGAAAGAGGGGAAGGGAGAGAGGCAGAGAGGGAGCCAGACATCAATGTATCAAAGGCCGGCACCTTATCCACTGTGCTGCCAGCCAGGGCTAAGTTTTAAATTACGTTAACAATCCCCCTTTCTTTCCGTTTAATTCATTCCGAAAAGGGTATTTAGCAAGGTGAAATTCTGTTTGTTAAATATGGATGGTTGTTAATGGGTGCTTGTTAACATGAACATTGTACTTTATATCATTTAATCATGTTTCACAGAAAAATTAGCAAGGAAAACTAAGATAATCAGTCTGATCATTGTTTGAAATTATCCACTATGCTTTAATTATACTAACACTATAAAACTTGGCTTTTATCAGTGTATTACTTTTGTTAGACTACTTGGATATTTGCTCTAAATTACCGATGAGTTAAAACGACTTCTGAACTAACTTCTCACAGCGCCAAACAACAAGTGGCACAGTGACCAACCAGCAGTGACTCCCTGAGGTGTGATTAATGAGGACAGGTTTCCAATTGTGACCCATCTTACATTTTTGGACAGCTGTATTTTCTAAGAAATCAATCTGATGGGTAAAAATATACATTCCATAAATAAATAAGCAGTTTCCAAAAATGAAACAAATTTGACATGTTAAAGTTATGGAAATAGTAAAATATTTTTGCACTTTGTTATGACTACTCAAATAATTTGAGTGATCTGTACTCTTCTGAAGATTTTAGCCTCAAAAGCAATACTCTACTTCTCTATCTGGCATCTGTTCAAGATGCCAACGTAAAAATTTCCCAAGTGGTAAGACTTCAAAGGAGTGTCAGCAATTGTTATTTCATCAAAGTATAAAAATCTACTCAATACTTCTCCAAAAAGCCACCCAGTATGAAAGAAATTTTAGCCTTTGCAGCACAACTTCACAATATTATTATGAGTTTATTGTCAAATTCATGATGCTAAAACATTCTTGCTAAAACAAAAGAGAACAAAGAAACCTCTTCTGAATTACCCTTTTGGGGAAAAATATGGTGAAGTAGCTATTTACAGGGTTCACTTAAGTAGAATAAACAGCTTGGGAGTGCTAGTCTATAAAGAAAGATGACTAATGAACATGTTTTGTGTTTTTTTTTAATAAAATAATCTGCTTTTATAAAATAAAATATGCTGAAAACTAGTACCATTAAGATAGCTGGTAACAAAAGGACACTGCCCTTAATAAAATCAGGATTTTCTAAAAAGAGGAACTGAGGTAAAATCAAGATCTAGTAAGAACAAGAACAACATAACTGGCAGAAGAAACTGGAATACCGTTAGAACTTTCATAACTGGTTTCTAAACATGAGGAAACCCAGGAAAAAGTGAACATATCACATATAATTCAGTTTAAAATAAACAGCAAAACAGATCCTAAACACAGCAATGGGGGACAAAAATAGAAATCTGGGGAAGCCAAAATTATTGCTAAGGAAATTCGCACCAAACAATTATATTTCTTGATGAGTTTTAGTCAGTAAAAATAAGTAAAATGACAAAAGAAGCCATTCCAAAAACTAGTGTGGTAAGTAATTTATTTCCAACATGGGAATAAATGTGGCTATTGAAACTGATTACTGGATAAAATAATAAAATCCTAATAAGAGCATAATTTTCTTAAATGGCCAAACAATAAAATATTTAAATAAAAATCCCTATCATTGTTTGCCAAAGGCTTAACAAGTTAGGTAAAAAGATTAGCCCCATTCATATTTGCAATGGTCTGAGTATTCGTGCCTCCCCCACTAAATCCAGGCTGAAATATAAAGGCCCCATGCAATGGTATTAGGAAGTAGAGCCTTTGGAGGAACTGAGGTCATGAGGGTGAACCCCTTACGAATGGCATTAGTCCTCTTATAAAAGAGCTCCACCATGTGAAGTTACAACCAGATGCATTCGACCTCCACAGGTCCATCACTTGATCAGGCTGGCCACTCCAATCTCAACTTCACAGCCTCCAGGACCATAAGATATAAATTTCTGTTGTTCATAAGCCACCCAGGCTCTGGTATTTTGTTATAGTAGCTGGAAGGGACGAAGACAATGTTCATTCCACCAAAGTATCTTTCTAATAATGTAAAGGATCAGTTATGTCAGAACTCCAGGCTTCCGGTGCTGGTTACTATTTTCAACCAACAGAAAAATCCCATCTCTGATACTGCTCTTGTCCTTCAGTAGTCCTCTACTTCCGCAAGTTAAAAAACTACATTATTTTTCCTTTGAAGTTCAATATTGATAATCATACTGATATTTAAGATCTCATGCTATCTTTGCATAAATAAAGTGCTTAACATACCCTCTCCTCCCTCTCAATGAATCAGGAGTCAGAAATCTTCAAGTCCACTACCTGGTTTTCCCATCTCTTGCTGAAAACTCAAGGTAAGATAGTTCTGAATAACTGTTCATCTACATGATGGTTTTCCTTTGTTCTTCCCTTTGCAGACCAAGTGAAAAATTCAGGTCTCTAGTCTCCTGACAGAGCAAGAAATCCCTGTATCTATGAATATGAATGGGAAGGATGAAGAATGGCTGCTTTCTCCTATAAGATTTTGAATATTTTGTTTCTGATCTTTAGTATGCTTAGCCTGAGAGCCCTGGGAATCAGGTATCCTATTGGGAATATTAAAGAAAAGCTACACTCTTCAGTACAAAGTACTGGCTGCGGTAGGTAGCTTTCTCTGTAAACACAGTGCCCTATTAATGTGACTGTGGGTGTGAAGAGGAAAAAGGACAGAGATGTCTGCAGAGGACTTGAAAAGCTATTGTATTCTGAAATAAAAAAAAAAATTATACAAAAGGTCTCTTTGTTAATTAAAAAATTTAGAGGCCAGAAGAAAAAGGGAAAATGCATTGTTAAAACCCTAACACCTTTTATGTATGAAGGTAGATTGCAATATCCAAGGATGTACATAAAATTACCTTTTTCACAGTTTTATCTGGTTCAAGAGCAATATCTGGAATGTTTGCATCCACCATCAAGGAAAACAAGTTCAAAATCAGATTAGAATACCTAAAGGAGAATGGGGAAGAAAAACAATAGCAACGCATTTAGAATTTCACAATTCTTTTCATAGCAAAAACACTCCCAGAAATAGAGGTCCCTGAATCTTTGTAATAATTACCACTACTCCTACAGAAAATACAATGTGAGACTGTTCACCAGGTGTCCTAATGTGAAGCGAGTCTTGAAAAAATATCTTATCCTGGGGTCCTGATATACCATTTCTAGGTCCCATACCATGAAACAAACTTTTGGAGTAACCATCTAACAATTAATAACATCTCCCCCCAAGATTTTATAGAGCATACTCTTTTTGATGGAGTTTAAGGAAAATCTACCTTATACCTAACTAGCATTTTACTAAGCAATGAAAGATCTATCTTTCCCCAGGGATGACAAGAGTCTGCCACTTTACGACGACCTCAGTGCCATGGGTAAAGGAGTAAGAGGAACACTACCAACCCCATTAATCTCGCAGGAGTACCCGCCAGGGCTGCCAATCATCATCTTAGAAACTACAGCTGAGCCCTGGCTGGTGGCACAGTGGATAAGGTACAGGCCTGCCAACCTGAAAGTCGCCGGTTTAATTCCCCAGCCAGGGCACATAACCAGGCTGCAAACCAGGTCTACAATCAGGTCTGTGGCTGGAGGCAGGTGAAACGCAACCATACATTGATGTCTCTCTCCCTCTCTGCCTCTCTCCCTTCCCCTCTTTCTAAAAAATAATGAAATCTTTAAAAAAAAAAAAAAAAAAAAAAGGTAGAATTGTTACATAAACTACTTAATACTGGAACTGCAATGATAATGGAACTTACAGACAAAAATGACTAGCCATATAATCCTCTAATTCCCTATTTTATCACCATTTTTGAATTTTATATGGCCATGAAAATCAAGAGGAACTAGAGTGAAAATTTCTACCTTGACGTAATGTTTTAATCAGGTCTGCATAAAAATGCTTAAGGAGAGTGTGAAGGGAAAAGAAGACCTGGAGCCTTTATACCAATAATGGAAGATCTGCACAGTTCAATATGCAGAAGGGGACAGAAAAGGAAAGATTCAGCAAAGCAGCAGAAGTGGCTGGTAAAGAAAAGGAAATAGCGCATTGGACCACACCAAATACTAGAAAGGGTTTAGAAACACAGATGTGGTCAACTATGTCAAAAATGCTAGTAGCAAAAATGGCAACTGGATTTGATATAGGTGTATCTGTTTATCAAATTAATTTCAATGACAGACTAGGACTGGAAGCCTTACTAGAAAAGGCTGAAGGAAGAAAAGTAGGCAAGTAAGTAGAGACAGCGGTGTGTGAAGGAGAGTGAAGAAGAAAAAGGGCTGCAGTAGTCTTCAGCAATGTCCCTGACCTCTCCCCACCCAGCTGTGACAACCAAACTCTCCAAATGTGCTTGGGGGTGGGGGGAAGGAGGTGGAGTGCCAAACAGTTCCTAGTTGAGAGCCACTGATCAATGGTAAAAACACCATGGCTGCTGGATTTCCTTCAGTAACCTAGAGATGTTACACTGTCCCCATGAAACAGGAAAACAGACAGTTCTAATCAGTTAGAGTTTCAGCAGGTGAGAGTCTAGGATGGCATAAAAACTGCCATCAGTTTAGTGGGAGAACAGAAAATAATTTGGGGGCATAAATTCAGTGGGGAAAGAAGAAAAGTGAGAATAGGAGGATGATTACATGTGGTGGTAGGACAACAAGACTGGAAATTATCAATGAGGATGAAACTTGTAGGAATGAGGACACATACAAAAAGGGCTAATGTCTGTAGCTGGAGGCAGGTGAAGGGCAACCATAGGTTGATGTTTTGCTCCCTCTCTGCCTCTCTTCTTTCCCCTCTCCCCCAAAATAATAAATTCTTTAAAAAAAGTTATAATAAATAAGTAAAATAAAATAATTCCCAACAAGAGCTCTAAGGGCAGGTATTGGTGTGGAAAGCTTAGGATGAAGATGTTGGAGTACTGATGCAGGGAGTGGCCAAGGTGGGGTCTCAGCGAAGAAGACAACACTCTGCGAGGGCAGCTCGTGGATGGACCAGTCATGTGAATGTTGAAATCACAGCACTAGTCATGCAGAAGAGAATTAAAGTTTTTAACAGGCGTGACAGGAAGATAGCCAGGTGATGGTTAGCAGTCGGGAGTACGTCAGATGGTGTGATCTCATGGGGTGTGTACGTCTATACTTTTCTTCTTTAAGAAAAAAGACAAGAAATGGCAAGGAAAGAAATAGTTTGGGGGTTGCAACAGGGAGCAAGAAGGGCACAAGTCTTCTCTAAGTTCTAGGCACGCAGGGTGTGGAAACAGAGAAGGGTCCAGCTGTTTGTGTGTACCTTGCCGGCCGCAAGGACCAAAGTGTCAGCAGGGTATGCCAGCTGCCAGGTAGGACATTCTGAAAAAGGGAGGCCTTTTCAGTAAAGCCTCGATTACTCACACTCTGCTTGGTTGATTATGTACATTTTCTCCCAATCTTGACATAAGAGAATCTCAGGAATCTTTCAGAGTAACATGGGGGAGGGGAATACAAGGCTCAATTTTTAAAGGGATATGTTAGAGATTCTCAAACCTGGCTGCCCATTAGATGCACCTGGGGAACTTCTTGAACATATCAGTGCCTGGGCCCAATTCCAGGCCAATTAAATCTGACCCGACCTAGAATGACCATGGCCCCAGCCCCTAGTGTCCCAGGCGATTCCAATGGGCAGCCAGGATCTGTGCAAAAATGTCTGCCTTTATTTAAGCATAATGAGTTTCTTTCTTAAGAAGCAAATATTTTGTTCTGGATTATATACTAATTTAAATTTGATCACTTATGCTTCTATTATTATAGCAAAGGGGAAGAGAATGCAAATAAATATAAAATTGAGTGTATTCTTTAAGAACCATACACTCCCAATTACTTTGTGATTAATTTGTCGCTACCTTTACTGAATTAACCCTTCACCACTGACGTACATTTTCCATTTAGGAGAGAACAAAGTAACCCAAAACATACAATATATATTAGAGTAGTTATTCAATATTCTAACCTGCCCACCCCCCAAAAAGATTTAAAGGTTACTATAAGTCTGTAAAACCGTTATCAAAACATATATAAGGTTAAGTTTGAAAAAAAATAGAGTAGAAAAATGTGTACAAAATCAAGTCTAGACAAAGACGTAAGGGTGGATATGACATAACTTAATTTTTAAAAAAGGGTTGGGTTGAGTACAGTATTCAAGGAAAATGCACTCTTTCTTTCACCCATGTTTATGTCAGCCACCATGCTGCTTGTCACACAAAGATGGTCTACATTTTTCAGTGAAAACCTTCATCACTAAAAAGAGAAATGCATCTAAGTACATCAAGTGAGGTTTTTACAGTGTTTCAGGTCTACTTCTTACACAATCTCTCCATTTTGCAGGCAACAAATATTAGACCAGAATCCTACAAAAATGGTGCTTATTTTTAAAAATAAATATACTCCCTCAAAGAAAAGAAAATGATTTTAATGATGAAAGGTAGTGTAACCAATAAATTCATTACTGTTTGGTGTCTAGGCCAAAACATCCTTAAGACAATAAAAGAACTTTCCCTCATACAGTTAAATACTTTCCTAATTTCCGTATTTTACTGACAACTTTAGGCACCTTTGTATCTTCAGCATCTTGTATAATGTCCGGCATAAACATGGATTAAGAGAATGAGTTATGTTCTCCTTGAACACTTATGATTGAAAATGTCTTATCATTACTATTGTTTCCATTGAGAGTATTAAAAAATAAATTTACCAATTATTTACTGGTACTATGTACTGATAAATAAAAAACAACACGTTGTTACGTGAAAATCACACCATAATATGTGTTCTGACATCTGCATAACTGTAGCCATTAATAACTTAGTTTTAAACTGACTACTCTGTTTACCTAGTCTGTGGTTAGTCAAATGGTTTCTTGTAGAAACTGATCAACAATCAACAAAAAACATGAAAAGAAGATGGCTGGTCACACCTATAAACCTTAATAATAAATGTGTCAAATAACCTGAGCTCCAAACTTTTTACTATCATCAGGTTAATTCTGTCCTAAAGGGAATTTTTATTAACTGAACCATATTATAAAACACACAAAAAAATAAATGTTTATCAGAATATTACATTCCAGCTAATCTTAAGTACACTACAATTTTTAAAAATGAAAAATAAAACAATTTTCGTAAAGACAACATAAAATATTTAATCTTTGTGATTTTTCTTAGTGAGAAAAGTAAACTTTTGCTCCACATTAATAACCTGCCTCTATTTTCTCATTCTACTGAACTGCTACTAATCCACTATCACTGACAGTTTATAAAGCATATTGTTTTCCTCCTGCTTTTAATAAGATAGAGCACCTTTGACATTTTTCTACTTATATCATTTTGTCTGTTTCCTCACAGAGACTGCCATGGTTTCATCTAGTTTCCTGTAGGTTTTGACTACAGTCAATTTAAAATCCCAGATTTAAAGTGGAATGCTCATCTTTCTGAAAGTGCTTTTGTATCACGAGGCAAATTGAAAAAATACAGTTCTCTTTATTTCTTTAGCACTTCTGGATAGTAAAACTGAGCCACTATGCCATCCAAAGGATAAATAGTGTGGCCATTTGTAAAATGTGTTTTAGAGTTTGTGACATACGGTAAAGGTAAGTCAACAATGAAGGCCTACTGAGTCAATGCAAAGATTAAAACCGATTAATACAGGATAGCCATTCTCTTGTGACTTGAAGTGGCAACATTACCTTGGAACATAGCCTCACCTTAGATGTGAAGCAGAAATTCAGGGAGCTCTCATAAAAATATTGAAGGTTCTCATTCAATAAACAGATACTGAGTGTCTATGCTCTAACACTATATGATATGAGTAAATGAGGTTACAGAGACAGTTAAGATAGAGCCCACATTCATAGGCAATTCACTCTCTCGGTCACATTTTCACCTGGAAAAGTGTACAGTATGTCTCCTGAGCTGGGATTTTCACCTGGATGGAGAACATCTTGCAGTTGGGTTGAAAACATAGTTGAAGTCAAATGATTCTTTTTTGACTTATCACAGCCATGTCCTGAATTTAACAAACATGACTTTTTTTTTTTTTTTTCCTGATGATATATGATGTTTAGTTTTAAGTAAACTAGGCTAAGGAAGCAGAGAGATAGTGGCATTGCAGGAAAAAGAACGGATAGAGAAAAAGCAACATCTTTTTTTTTTTTAAAGCAAAATGACTGATGAGGTGTTAAATAGCGACGAAATCATATGTAACATTTATTCTGCATTAACTTAACAAACTTATGAATGCCCCTGAAGAGCAAACAAAACTAAGGCTGATAAAGGTGCCAAAGGATGAAAATGATTGTATTAGTATCACCCTACATAAGCTCGATGTTTCACTGATAAAGTAGGGAGTCAGTTAGGGAGAAAAATAACCCAACCCGGTGATTTTAAGGCTGGCCTCTGGGAGATGTGAATGGTAGGAAGCTTCTTCATCCTTTCTCTATCCCAGTGCTGTCAAAGGCAGGATATATTTTATTAAAATGCTGTCAACCCATTGATTCTGAAGCCTCTGTGTTTGCCTGTTTTGTGTAAAGCCAGCTTGCTGTTTGGTGGGATTTACCAATCAGATAGTGGAAAGCAAGAAATTCTTTTTCCTTTAATATCAGGCTATTTATCAAAATAGACCTCAGTTGTACATTAAAAAAGTGTTGCCTGTGTTATTCTAAAAGAGTGATGCTACAGAACGTATACATTTGAACAACTCTATTTTTTTTTTGTTCTATGCAATTAATTGCCCAAAATTCTGTACGACAAGCAAACCGACTTACCTTCGAAGGTGGAGGAAAGCTGTGTAACACTGTTTGCGGAACTCTTGGTACTGCTCACTCTGCGTGCCCCCCATCCCTTCCACCATTTCTTTATTCAGCTTCATTGGAGGGGGAAGGGGCTTCGGGTCCCGACCCAAGATATATCCAAAGTCGATGTGGAAGAGTTTGCCTAGATGTTGATAAGAAACCCATTTGTTTCCATGGTAACCTTAAGGCTCTGGGAAGGGGATGTCATATAGTTGGTAAAGCAGAGTCCCTTCATAAAGAACATTAGTTCATGATGAAGTCTATTAAATTACTGACCCTCCACACTCAAGCTTGGGAGTAGCCTTGGGAGCAGCCTTGGGAGCATATTTTAGTTCAGCTCACATTCATTCAGATAAAATTAAGCTTAAAATCATCCCACAGTTATGTTAAAAATGTAAATCCTTCTTTTAGATCACTATAATCAAAGTTGGCAAAGCCAGAACCACTTTTTAAAGGTATTAGCATAAATAAATATCTTGTAGCAAATTGTTCATGCTAAAGTTTAAGCAGATTTCTTTTAAGCATTCCTAAAATGAGGCTTTCCTTTAAACTTATCACAATTCCCCTCCCCTCCTCCAAAACCCTTAAATTTCACATTATATCATTAGGGTCATCTCAACATTTCCAATGAATCTGTATCACTCACCAGCTGCAGGCCAAGCAACCAGGCACAGAGTCCCCGTCTGCAAGAGCTGGACACAGCCAGCCACACTGCCCACGAACACCATCCCCTCAACCAGTTGTCCAAACACACACCAGAGATGCACGAATACGATCCTTCACTTTAGAAAATGATGCACCAAGAATTCATAAAGCATCTCGTCACTAAAAGAAGGTATAAAGTAGGCATACTCCTATTTCTTTTAAAACACCTCAGCTAAGTGTATATTAAAATTATTTGTTCACTTATCTTTCTTCTCCACATTAAAGTGTTAAAGAACCATTAAGAGTCTTAAAATCAAAAATCTTGTTTTACTTACTTTTTATAGGTCTGAAACCTAGGATAATACCTAGAATAAGGAGGATTCAATGTGGCTATTTTGCATTTATTGAACCAATGTCATCTCAATTTCACATTTATAGCTTAAAAACCTTTAAATAGCATTGCTGATCTAAGAAATTTTCTTCTAGAAACCTGAAAGTTCTTAAAATACTAAGTTGATTGTAAACAATATTTCTGTCTTCACTTTCATGAAGATCTATAATAAAAGTAATGGAGGCCCAATCTGGATTATCTGGATGCTGCTACCTTACTATTAATACTGTCGTGTCATTTCAGTGTTTTTGACTGAGTTAGTATCACACAATGCTACTTTAATTGCAATACAGAAACAGAATTAGCTATACCTTGAAAGTACATGACAGCATCCTGAACAATGGAGGTTATGAGTAGTTCAAGTGGAGAAAGGCAGTAAGAATATTCACATGGGATATGATATTAACAGCACTATGAACTCAAAAATCAGACTACGCTATCTGTGCCATACCTGCACTGCAAATTTGTAACACGATTTAATACATAAATCTTTCTATTTTACAGTTGTCAGAGTAGATGTACAAGAAGTGTTTTATTAGGTTTTATATTATGCACATTTAAGGTTATAAAGTGCAATGTCAATACTGGGAGTTTTATATCTATTTAAAAGTTCTGTGTATTTTTCATAATTGAAAAGCACCTCTTTAGAATCCCAAAATAGGCTCCTGAGGTCTCTAAACACAATGAAATCAATGTTGGGGAAAACCCAGAGAGTTCATTAAATTCCCAAAAAGATGTGAACCCAATTTTAGAGCCACATCTGATCTCTGTAGTACTCACTGGGAAAGCATCATCTCCTCATCTTTTGGGGTCTCAGGGAAAAGCTTTCACTGAATTTTTAAAGAGTTGGTGAAAAGTCCATAATCAGCTTGTCACAGATTTCACCGACTTCAACTAAATATAGGGTGTGGCAAAAGTGGATTTACAGTTATTCATGTGGAAAATAATACAATAATACAAAAGTAAAATCTGTTTCATGTACTCACAATTTTAAACTGACTTTTGCCCCACCTTGCAGGTATCCGCTGTCCAACTAAGCTAAGCACTTCATTTTGTGCTTTATTCTCATTCTGGAATTCACATTTATTTTCCTGCCTTGTTACACAAACACCATTCTACCTTATTATAGGTGCAGAAGTTTTGTTTTGTTATGAAAAATATAAACACACACACACATATATATTCTTAATGATACCCAGCACTTGACCAGATACTCTATCTAACCAATCTTTGATTCAAAACTGTCACCTTTAATGAATCCCACAACATTCTAGTATCGAATGGTATCAACTTCACATGTGGTTCCTTTAATGGAATCTATGCTTTTAATAGGAAACCCAGCCCCACTTTTCTTCATTTCATTGCATTATTGGAATTCCAATGTCAGCTATGCATCACTGCTTACAAGAGTGTATTTCTATTCTCATGAGAAAACTCTCAAAGAATAGGATTACTGCTTAATTATAAGGCATAAAAGATTCAGTATCTAACAGTGAAATGTTATTATGTTTTGCAAGTTCACAGAGTCATCTATTTTGAAAAGAGGCTATTAATGTTTCAAGAAAATGTATCTTTTTACATAGCAAAGGCAATGGCTATTTTAAAGTTGGTATCTGTAGATGAAATGCATAAGCATTTAAAAAATGTACTTCATACAATTAAAAAGTTTAATTAAGAAATTCAGAAAAGTGTGGTCTTATTCAGATCTATTACCTAAATAGTCAAGAGATAATGTGTTTATAAAACAAACTGAACGTTGACTACAATTATCTCCTAAGTCCCTGACTTGTAATACAATGGGGATAAGAGAAGTTAATTAAAATTTCCTGTTATTTGCGTAAGTGGCAAAAACTTACTTTTTTTAAACTTGTAGTTTAAGACATTTGTAGTTCTTGGATTAAAGAGATATTACTAAAATCAACAGTATTTAATAACAGAGCTTTTAAAATTTCCATTTTGTCTATCCAGTAATTAAGTGTGATCAATCTCAAAATTGTTTTTTTCACACCTCTGCTTAATCCCCTTCTACTTGACTCTCCTATTCTCAATAATCCAATGCTATTTTTTTGAAAATCCCACAAAATCCCCAAATTCAAAAATTCTTGTCACTCTTCCAGAGCAAGTTTCCCATTATTTTCAATGTGTTTGTAAACAACTTGACATGTTACTCTTTTTTCCACAAAATGACTTTATTTCTGATGTGAATGTTGTATCTTCCTTATTGCCTTAATATAAAACCTAGAACAAAGAAGGTGGTGAACAACTATATGATGAAGCCTATGTTTTTGGAATTAAAAATGCCCTATACCTGCACTCCCACTTACGAGTTAAGCCCTTATGATATACTTGGTTAGAATTAGTTTTCACTTGTAGTGAAAAGCATAGTAATAATTAAATTGTTTCTTAGTAACAAAGAACAGTAAGACGTACGTAAGTACAGATGAGTACAGCCATTTCAATTATCTGTTAAATATTTCATGATTTATCATCATTTCACATTCAAATATTAATATGCCTTATGAACAGTGACAGAAGTGTGCTAATGAAAAGGGGACAAACCATGTCCACTTAAGTGTAGCTGATCAGTGTATTATCATTCAAGAAAAACTAAATTTTACATACTATATATTTTCATTTTTTCTATAGTCAATAATGCTCTGAAGTTCTCCCCTGAAATATAATTTTCTTCTAAAGAAGTGTTCAATGTCTAAAGCAAAAACAGTAAGCCCTTAAAGATGAAAAATAACTGTCTTCAATGAGCAATTCTAAAACCTTTTGGTCTCAGCATCTTTTTAAAACATTAATTTAAAAATAACTCAGTAACAGTTTAACTAACCTTTTTAATGAACTGTAACTGTTTTCTAAAACAAAAACATAATTTAGCGAGAAGAGTGGCATTGGCTTACATTTCACTAATCTCTAATGTCTGGGTTATTAAGAGACAGCTGGGCTCTCCCATTTGCTTCTTCTTTCAAACTATTATGATATTTAATTGAAATGAAAAAGGAGAAACCAGACTCGAACCAGATAGGGGAGAAGCATTTTAATGCCCCTTTCATATAACCATGGTTAACAAATCCTCAGGTCCTCCCAGAGCTGGTGAATCAGAAGCTGAGCCTGTGCCCAGCGACCTGTCCGTAAGCTCCCTCTCCGGGCAGCAATGATATGCAGGCCTAAGGCTGAAGCTGGAGGACTTTCACTTCATACTGGATAATACAACTCTCAGCTGCCATGAGGTCACGGTGGAGCAGACAGTTGGCAAGGAACTAAAACTAAAGGAACTAAAACTCATATTCAGGACTAACCAGCCTACAGGTACACTGGCTGCAAAGCCATTATTCAGTGACATTCTCTGGCATTCTCAGGCTTTCATGAGAAAGCCTGCTTTCCTCTATTTGCATTGCATACACACCCAACACCTTCACCACTCAGCCTAGGTTACTCTCTCCATGAAGTAATTCTGAGCTCCTTAGGGACATAGAATATAAAATACTTTACCATTTTTCATGCTTATGGGAACAGCAAAGTTTTTCTTCTAAAACAAACTTTTAAAAAATGCACACTTTAGCAACCATTAACATTTTGTTTTCAGTAAACCTGAGAATACTTCTTGATACTGAATATTCAACAAATTTTCTAAAGACCAGATTTTAAGTAATGTCTAAAAGAAAATGATTCACATGATAACAGCCATTCTCATTTTTTTCAAAGATTTTATTTATTTTTAGAGAGAGAGGAAGGGAGAGGCAGAGAGGGACAGTGACATCAACGTGTGGTTGCCTTTCACCTGTCTCCAGCTACAGACCTGGTTGGAGACCTGGCTTATTTAGCAACCTGGTTATGTGACCTGGCTGGGAAATCAAACCAGCAACCTTTGGGTTCGCAGGTCAGTGCCATTCTCACTTTCTAAACATCTAAAGTAATAATAAACACTCAAAAAGTATTTGTAAATAAAAAGGGAAGGTCTTACATGCCTAGCTCTTTGTTGTATACATTAATTGAAAAAAACAACAACAATCAAATTGTATAATAAACTTAGTAAGAAACAGATTTTCCTGGAAACCCTAAGAATGAATAAAATGACATTAAAAAACAAAAAACTAGTTCATTTATTTATTCTAAAAGCACTTACTGGGTCCTTACTAAATATATATTTTCATATCCCTTTCTCTTGTTTCCTAGACAATAAACAAGACCATTAAGAAATTAAGCCTGTAGTTTTAGATTCTGCAGCATACTTAATCTACCAAATTTAATAACTGAAATACAAATAGCTGAGGAGGCACCACCATTTGAAAAGTAGTAAGTTCCTTTCATGTAAGAACATTTTGAACATCATAAATAACTGTATTGTGTCTTAAGGAAAAAACAAATATAGTATATATTTTAAAATATCAAGGTTTACATTGAAACACACAAAGAATAACATCAAATCAATGATTCAATTGACTACTCTTTTATACACCTTCCTGCACTACTAAAATAGCCACACTCGAGAGAATTTAGAAAGTGGTTAAAGAAGTTTGGATTTTAGAGTGGGAAAAGGAAATTTTTAACATGAATTATTTTCTTATCTCTAAAATTATGATTACGAATATCAGCTACGCAAGTCAAAAATGGAAAGCATTCTTACTTTCTGAAGGTAAAACAAATAAGCACACAAAAAACGCTAAGAGCAACTATCCCTTAAGAATTGTTACAGCCCTGGCTGGTAGCACAGTGGATAAGGTGCTGGCCTGCGAACCCAAATGTCGCAGGTTCGATTCCTCAGCCAGAGCACATAATCAGGTTGCAAACCAGGTCTCCAGTCAGGTCTGTGCCTGGAGGCAGGTGAAACGCAACCATACATTGGAAAAAAAAAAAAAAAGAATTGTTACTATGTGCTCAGGACCATAGAAAATTCTATTATGTATCTAATTCAACCCTCACAGGACCACCAGGACAGAGGTTCTATTATTATTTGCACATTGAGGAGAAAAGCCTGAGTCATGCAGATATAACTTACCCAAAGTCATCCAAAGGTAGGGCAATCTAAACCCAAAGTTTCTGACCATAAGCCTGACATATCAACTTACGCAATGCAAGACAGTTACTAAGAATTAAAAAAGGAAATGAATTCAATTTCACATAAAATTAAAGAATGACAAAGATGATCAGAACAGGAAATTTATTTAAACATTTTTAAGTGAGACTAAATGAATGGCTAGTTTTCTTTGCTTTGAGCTTTCTGACAGGCTCGAGGGCATCACTGCAAAGTGCTAGCAGGGACAGCCACCGTGCCTCTCACTGCCCAAGTGTGTACATCCAGATGAGAAGAGACAACTTTCCTGATACTACACACCCTTAGCTCCTTGTTCTCATTTGTGAATGTCTTTCAGCTATTTACATATTAATTTTAGATGTTAACTCTCTTATAAAGTATGTATATCCTAAACGATGAACAAATTTTTCAGTTATACTGGTCATTTTTCCCCTCTCAAATTCTCAAAACCAAACACAAAAATAAACTTTCCTCCAAAGAGTTGGGAAAAACCCAAATCATGTTTCCTGTGAGTCCTGTCACAGAAGATTATTCTGAATAAATTTAAAGTTTCCTCAAAGGACACCAACTCTGAAAAAAATATTTTTTTCAATCCCACATCACACTTTTACCATTTTATTTTATATAAATAAAATTTATTTAAAATTAATGCTATAGGAATACATTAAAAGGGAAACATGATTCACTCCAAGTCCGCTTCAATAAAATAATGTTGTAATTGACCACGTGGCAATACACTGACAAAGGAATTTAGAGAGCTTTCTGCTTATGGTGGATACACAGCGCCCTCTGCTGCACAAGCTTCAGAAACGTCAAGCAAGCGGAATATCCAAAACAGGCTTTTTGGAAATCTGTAACTGAGACTCAGTTTACATTTTTTCCAATTACCACTGTATAGGTTTAAAATTTATGTGCAGTGAAGCATTTTCTTCCGCACACTCCGAAACTTCTCAGTCTGACCCTCTTCTGTCCTCACCTATATTTACAGGGTAGAACAAGGTATTTTGGAAGCAAGTCCCAGACAGTGAAACAAAATCTGGGTATCTCCTTTCTCTCGACTATACCTCTCATACTGAGAACTGCACACAGATGAATCAGTGGAATTCTGATTACAATTCCCAATCAAATCAAGGACATAGCTTTTAAACATGCCCAAACTAGCAAATGAGAACAAGCAGATGAAAGGTGTTATATTTTGATGAGAGGAATCTTACTATTCATTAAAAAAATACTTCATTAACATTAAGAGATTACAGTTACCAAAGAAAATATAAAGTTCTAAATATTTAATACATAACAGTCTGTATTGAAGTTATAAGGGACCCAAAACATATGGAAGGAAGATGCTTCATAATGTTCAAGGCATTTTTAACTACAAATACTAAAATGTTATTTCCTGCAATGAACCACATTTAAAATGCACTTAGAATATATAATGGTTGTATAAACTATACAAAGTCAATTTATAACACATATGCAATTAGTATAATTTGAAACTACTTTGGAATATATGGAATTAGTAAAAGATGACTAAAGACACAAATATTTTAAAATAAATCATTATAAGTTTTTAAAACTTGAACACATTATACTTCCATTTGCCCTATCATAATCAGGCTTTCCTTATATAATCTAATTTCATTCAAGTTAAACTGGAAAATGGAAAATATTTACCCTATTGAGGAAGATTTAAGGTGTTAACTATATGATATACCTGGATGAAACAATTACAAAGCAGTTCCGAATAACTCAAAAAAAATGCTGTTTTAAAAAAAGAGAGTGTATCTCTTACTGAACACATGTTAAAGAAAGTTTTATATTCAAAAGCAAATTTGAAGCACCCTCTAGTGGAAAACTGGTAACAAAAAGTTAAAGCTTCTATTTTTGAAATTTTGTATTTAATTTCCATAAAACAAGTGATCATGACCTAAGACAAAAAAAGTGGATTAGGTATATCCCTCTTTCCACATCTTACTTTTTATAATACCCCAACATACACACATGCACACAACAGAGCAGTTCCTAAAGTCCATCAGGAAAAGTTTATTACTTATCAATTAAAAAAAAAAAGATCTACAGATATAACATCATAGATGTACACTATACATTAAACATTCCACTGTGGTTATAAATGATTAAGTCATAGAAACTCATGGAATCACTTTTGGTAGCTTGACACATGTGGTTAAAAGATTCAATCAAAAAGAGAGCTATGGGATCACAATAGGAAAACTTCAAAATTACAATTCTCTACAAAGACACTAACATTTTATAGCCTTTGCTGAACTAGCAAATTAGGTAGGAACTTCCAGCACCATCTGATCACATTCTTTCACTCTTGGTTATTAATGTGATTGCCTGGCCTTGAAACAGACATGGTTCCCACATGCAAATTCTACCACAGGTGATTTTTTCACATTAGTATTTTAAAATTAGATAAATTTCAGACTATGTAAATTAACAAGATTACATATTAATAGTTGTACTACGTACTACGTAGTAGGTAAATTCTGAGTATCATAATTTGGAGAAATACTAATAGAACAAAAAATGTTCTTATCTGAGAGACCATTAAAAAAATAATTTAAAATCTATTTTCTGAGGAAGGCTGAAAACACTTAAGTTATTTAACCTATGGAAGAAAAGGCTCCATCCACAGAAGAGCAGATTTTGGAACTGATTTACAGAACACTCTAACATAACAAGCACTGTTCAAGGCTCTGCAGGCATGGTGGTCAACTGGGTAAACAAAAATAAGGTTCCTGCTCTCATGGAACATGCATCTTGAATAGGAAAAGATGCTAAGAAATCAACAAGCTCTGTCAGTGTCAGGGTTTTTGTCTACTTATTTTGTTATCCCAAGCACCTGCAACAATACCTGGCCCGTAGTAGGTGCTCAGTAACTGTTTATTGAATTATACATAAAACACCCTTCAGCTAGTGGTAAGTAGTATAAAGAGGAAAAAAAAACAAAACAATACTAAATAGACAGTAGTAGGCAAGGGTGGCATGGCAACCATAAGCTATTTCAGACTGGAGAATTAGGAGAGCCTTCTCTTAAGGAAATGCTATGAGAACTTAGACTTAATAACCAAAGTCAGGCTTGCAAAGAACAGAAAGAAGAGCTTTACAGGAAGAGGCAGGAGTGGTCTGACATTTAAACATGCAGACTAACCAGGGCTGGGAGCAGAGTCATTGGGTACTCCACAGTAGAGTCAGATTTTACTCAAATGGCGTCTACAAAACATGTTGGTTGCAAATGGGGTCAAAGCAGTGGAAATGTACAGAATGTGTAACTTCTTGATCTGTTTCGGTGGTGAGGAGTTGACATGATTTACTGATAGGTTAAATATATGAGAGAAGGCCAAGAGTAGTATTTAAAATGTCTTCTCAGTTTGGTGTTTAAACTAGTAGTGGATCAGACTACTTATTGAGATGGGAAAATGAGGTGAAGAGCAGGTTTCTGACAGATAGTGGAGGGAGGGGAACTTTTACAATGAGTCAGGTAATAAGGAGCTCAAGTAAGCAGTTGTACATTCCAGTTTGAAGCTAATAAAATGGACTGAGGTAGAAAGCTATAAATTTGGAAGGTTATTTCCTGAGGCAATGCTTCAAGTCATGGGACCAAAGAGTTTTCAGGAAGACAGGTGTGTATGAAGGTGGTGGTGGTAATTATTCCATGGAGAAGCAAAGAATTAAAGATAAGACATTAAAGTGAGTTAAGTTAGATGGGAGTTGAATAAGAGTTGTACAGAAAGAGATCAGACAGCTTGCATACCTTGAGGACTGTCCAACAAAGAAGGCATTTTCAGAAAGCAAGGGCTAGATGGTATCTGGAGGGTTACTACTAAAGTGATTCTTACCAAGGATGAAAGCTTCCCTTACATGTCCTTCAAAGGTACCTTTTAATGGGACTGTTGAGACTCTATGATTTACCTTCACTGATGCATATTTTGTTATTGAGTAGATGCCAAGATAAAAAAACAAAACAAAAGAAAAAAAAACCCAAAACTGGTATATAAAATGTATGCCCCTCTACTAGTAGACATATTACCTGTTTTTGTCAGCAAAAGGTTATCCAAGTGCCTGTCTCCAACTCCAAGAATATACGTAATCACACAATATCCAGCTGCAATAACAGTTCAAAAAATAAATGTGAAAAACACATGCAAACCAAGTTATTACAAGCACTGAATATAAAAACTATGTGTTCTATTTTAATTTCAATTTGTTTACTACTGTTTTTCATTTTTTACCTAAATTCTCAAATTAAATGTATAAGCTTTGACTCTATAAAGGGTTTTATTTGAAACTCAAAAAATATTACTATTTGCAACAAGAAAAATATCATGTAGAATTTTGTCAATTATAAAACAAGTTTTATTAAAAGTGAAATCAGGTTTCAGGTCTATGATTTCTCATTTAACACTGGACGTGTGTTAAAGACAATAGTGAAAAGGAATTATGTACAGAAGAAATGCATGTAATGAAGTCAACCATCCCATAACTACCCTGTCTACAAGGTAACAAAAGGAAATGCAGGGTTAAAAAAAAAAAAGAACGAACGTGAGAGAAATGATTTTGATGTGCCAGCAAAGAGAAAAAAAATATATGAATTCACTTACGTTGTCAAGACATTTATGAAATTCATACCACAATCTTTGAAAGTATTAAGAAAACTAACATGACCAGGGCTGGGAGCAGAGTCATTGGGTTCTCTTCAAAAGAACCTAGAAACTTGGCATGTGTTGAAATTGCTCAAACAAAATATATATATATATATTTTTTCTCTGTTTCTCCCATTAGTAACCTGACAACAAATACAACTTGCAAAAATACATTGTGACTACAACAGCATATCCAAAAAATGTTTATTTTACTCAATATGTACAAAAATGATTAGACCATCTGGTTAATGACTAAATTAATCCTGTCCAAATTTAATGGGCTGAAATTTTAATTTAAGTTTGACTCTGAAGACCTTGCTCAGGCCATTTTTTCACTAAATAATCCCTCCTCCCTAAAGGGGCTATTTTGATGGGTGAAATAGTCAACAAGATATTTAAGCTAAAGTATATTTGTTAAGCCCTCCTCCCTAAAGGGGCTATTTTGATGGGTGAAATAGTCAACAAGATATTTGTTTAGAATAATCGTATTCTAATTACAGATAAAATGTATTATCTATTTCAAAATATATTCCTATTTAGAGAATAGATCACATACCATTATTCAAAAAGTGCTTCTAATCATATCACTAATCTACTAATGATTTTTACTTAACTGTAACAAATCAGTCATTATCAAATTATAGTCTATAGTATGCAGGGACTATTTACCTATGCAATACTCTATGCTTCTTTTCCTTAAGACAAAACCAAACTAGGATTTATGGGGCAAGACTGTCAAGGTATAAGATGACATTTCCCAGAGTCATTTGCATGTATCCATAACATACTGTTCTGGTAATTTTACTAAGTGAGCAGGGTTTTCAAATTTTAGTCAATATTTATAGGTTGTATATGTATGTATATATTTCAAATAGAAAAAGTAAACATTTATTAAATAGATTAACGATGAAAAAAGTTTACCATAACTATCTGAAAGTCAAGTAAAAAGAAGATAATTGTTTGGGGGTGTGAAAAGTATTTCATTTAAAAAGGAACTGAGAACAAGGTGTGGGGAATTAAAGATGGCCACACATTTTTAAATACTTTGCATTCAAAGTGGGAACTATATTCCTTCCCTGTTGAATGCAGGCAGGCTCTGTGACTTCCAACAGAAATATAATAGAAGTGACAACCAACTTGCCAGTCTGGCCTTCAGAAACCAATACTTTCTACCCATCTCCTAAAATACTTTTTCTTGGAACCCAGCTCTGAGAAGCCCACACCTCAGCAAGGCCATGCATAGGTGATTCCATTGACCAGCCTAGCTGAAAAACAACGTAATAACTTGTCTTGGGAGTGAGTGTTCTAGCACCTCTCAAGTCCACAGGTGATAGATAATTTTTTCACATCATAGAAAACACAGACCTGAAAATCTGACAAAAGAGAAAGGAAGAAAAAAGCAGAAAGAAGGAAGGCAGGAAGGAAGGGAGAGGATGGAGAAATACAGAATGAGAGCAAGGGAGCAAGAGAAGAAAAACACTTTCTGAGTATTTCAATCAGTGTTTTTGGTCTTTAAATTTAAATACAGCCCTGGCTGGTGACACAGTGGATAAGGCACCAGCTTGCAAACCCAAAGGTTGCTGGTTCGATTCCCAGCCAGGGCACATAACCAGACTGCAAGCCAGGTCTCCAGCCAGGTCCTTAGCTGGAGGCAGGTGAAGGCAACCACACATTGATGTCTCTCTTCCTCTCTCCCTTCCCCTCTCTCTAAAAATAATAAATAAAATCTTAAAAAAAAAAAAAAAATCTAAATACAGTGCATGTAATCATTTTTATGAAAAACACAGTCACATGTAACACATGTTCCTTCAGTGAAAATAAGAACTAAAAATATAAAGGATTCCAACAGACATATACACATTTTATTTCAATGTTTGCAAATTTTCTAGGAATATATTTTATTTAACTTTTCAGCTAAAAATGTATCATTGGTAATAAATTAGGGGTTCAAAATAATCTGGAATACTACTTCATAGGAGCATTGTTCAAAATTTAAAAATATCAATTTCTAAACCATAAAATGATTCAAAAAATTTAAATGTAGTTGATATCTGTCTAGAAATTCCTCTACTTGTTCCCCCCAGCTTTGATTGCTCAAGTATAGGTAGGTAGACATATGAACATAGATAAATGTTTATGTAAAACAGAAATAGCATATACCACATAATATTCACTGCTCAAATCTAGTGTTAATTCCCTTGTTAACACTCCCTTAATCTAGTTATTAACTAGTTATTTAACTAGATTAATCTAGTTAAATAACCTAGTTATTAAATAAAAAACTTAAGAAAATGAAAACTAATCATGAGGACAGGCATACAAATGGTTCAAATATAGGAGTTAATCCTACGGCATGCTGCGCCTTATTTGCAGGAATGAACCATGAGCACTAATCTAAAATGCCGTAGGAGGCACCATCATAACACAGCACTGGTATCTTGGGTCTTGATTTATCTAAAGCATGCATGTTGCTCACTGAGGCTTCTCTGTCAGTCTACTTAAATGCAGTTAATCAAATACAGGGAAAATCTAGGGAAAAATTAACAGCTTCCAGGAAGAAATAACTTATAATTATAAAATTGTTAAGTGACTGCAAAGATACAGCCATTAAAGACTAAACAGGATTTATCCCTCATCATTACTATTAATCAAAACCATTAATGACTTCTTCTATCAGCATTTGATATATTTTAGTCTTCTTACATAGCATTTTTGTATCTCTCCCAAATCCACATGTTGAAATCCCAATGCCCAAACTGGTGGTATTAGAGGATGGGACCCTTGGAAGTGCTTGGGCAATGGCGGTGCCACCCTTCTGCATGGACTGGTGCTCTTATAAAAGAGAACCACAGACTTCCTAGCATCATCCCCAACATGAGGACACAAGAAGTCTTCAACCCAAAGAAGCCCCTCCGTGACCATGCTGGTCCCTATGCTCGGAATTCTAGCCTCCAGAACTGTGAGAAATCAATTTCTGTTGTTTATAAGATACCCAGTGTCTGGTATTTTGTTAAAAGCAGCCTGAAAGGACTAAGCCAATATCTTAACATATTCCAAATGTGTATGATTATGGCAATCACAGAATAGCCCACTTTCCTTCATTCAAATGTATCAATGGAAAGTAATTATTTGTAAAACTTACCACAGCTTTTAACATAAGTGTCCATAACCTCAGCACTGATCCCATAGGGCCCATTGTCACTTGGTGCATATTTTCTAAAAAAGTTCTGAAAAGATATTATTTACATATTAACAAATTAACACATTAGGTATTTCAAAACTGTAAATAATGACCACAGATGTCTGATCTAAAATATAGTCAGTAATTATAAAATGTGAATTTTAGCAAGCATATTCCTTAGGAATAAATCTACTATAATATATCTATTAAGACAAAGCATACAAACAAACAAACAACATATATTTGCTGCTACTTTTATAAACCAGGAAAAACATATCTCAATACTTAACACATCACTTTGTTTCATCTCTCCCATGAGAGTGAACATGAGGTTTGCTTTTTTAAAAAATCTCAGACATTCTCTTGAAAATAAGCATGAGTTGTTTTTTTAAAAATTATACTCCACCCTTGGTATCCATGAGTTATGTATCTGTGGATTCAACCAGCAGCAGATCAGAAATATAGTTGGCATACTGTGGTTACATCTGTACTGAATGTGTATATAGACATTTTTCCTTGTGATTATTTCCGAAACAATACAGTATAATAACTATTTACATTGTATTAGCATTATAAGTAATCTAGAGATGACTGATAGTACATAGGACAATGTACACAGGTTCTGTGCAAATGCTATGCCATTTCACATAAGGGACTTTGGGCATGCTCAGGGGTCCTGGGGCCAATCCCTCAAGCATGCCATAGGACGGCTGTACCTTTTTAGCATAGCAACTCAAACAGTTACCATTAACAAGCTCAACAGAATTACAAAGTTTTTAAATAAGTATAATGCAAGTGATAAGAATTCTCAGAATTCCATGGAAATTGATGGATAAATATAAGATAGATGCTGATATCACAAAAGAATCATAGATGCACAATAAATACATTAGTGTCTGAAGAGTCTGAAAACAATGGGGGAGAACAAATGTACTGAATTTTTTTTCAGACTATGAACTGGACCTATACCCTTAAAAAAAACATTTCTATAACTCTTAAAAAAATACATTTATCTTACATTTTCAGCTTTTATGAATACCCTGTAAGTCTGACATAGGATCTATATCCAGAAGATGCAAGGAACTACTATAAAAGAATAAAGACAAACACCCCAGAGGAAATGGGCAAAGGGTGTGAGCAAGCACTTCACAGAATACATAAATGGCCTGGACATTTATGTTTAAATGTTCAGTCTTGTGGGTAGTCAGGGAATGTAAACTGAAACCACGATAAAATACAGAAACAGAAGTTTGACAGTAAGAAGATTAGGCAAAGACACGCAGCAACAAGAAACATAAGAGATGCAACCATTTTGGAAAAGCATTTTTAATTACCTACTAAAGTTGAAGATGAAAATGACCCATGACCCAGCTAAACCATATACATGGATCAAAAGTGAAATCTAGGCTCAAAGCACAAATGGTCATTCTTTTACAAAAGCATAATTGCACAGGGCAACATAATAATTGGTACAATTATTTCAGTTAGAATCTATGTTAAAGCTTGGCACATTTCATGTAATCTTTAGAATAATCCTAGAGCTAGGTGCTATTAATTTTTTACCCAAAATGTACAGATGCAAAACCTAAGGCCTGAAGGGGTTATCAGAGTGTGCCCAGTCTGAGGGGGATCATTTGTCAGGTGGGATCACAGACGCAGCACAGAATTGTAGAACAATTAAGGTTTATTAGAGCAAAAGGCACCCTCTGTCTAGCAACTATCAAATTTTAAAGGGAAAACTGGCTGTTCACTATAAATTATATTAGTTCTACAGTATAAGCACTGTGAACCTGCTATCAGTTATAGAACAAAGGGAACACAGTGAAAGCGAAGTCCCCTGACAGCAGCAAAAGGCTAACCCTGCAATCAATTGGGCCTTTAGTAGTCTTGCCCTGCCATGTTAACTTTTATGCAAAGGGCTAAGCAGCCACTCAATGTTAATGGCTAGAAAGCTGCATAGCCAACTTCAACCCCAGGCAGCTTGATGCTCTGAGCCAGAGTTTTTCACTCACTGCACAGAACTGCACCTTGAACATAAGAACAGAACCGCCACCTGCTTGGCCAAGCAGCCACAGCATCGCTTTGTGTAAGCCTAACCTCCATATGGAGGATGCTCTAAACTTAAAGGCACAAAAACACTTTGTAGCAAATGCCCTCTATCAAGCCCAGTTATATTATCATCTTTCATTTCAGGCATATCAGTTATTCCTGAGAATTACAAATACTTTTC
This sequence comes from Noctilio leporinus, assembly GCA_004026585.1. Lineage (NCBI taxonomy): Eukaryota > Metazoa > Chordata > Mammalia > Chiroptera > Noctilionidae > Noctilio > Noctilio leporinus. The sequence continues at coordinate 166,757 of PVIW01000527.1, forward strand.
TTACATAGAAAAAAAGAAATGTTATAAATAAAACATAACAAAAATAAGCCATTAAGGTGCAGTAAGAGCTAATCCATGCATATAAAATGTAAAAGAATTTCCAAAGGTAAATATGGTTAAGTTCTAGAACCTACTTGCCTTTTCTTGTATCAAATGAGAAAAAGGAGGTTGGAAGGGGAGGAGAGGCACCTTAAAAAATAACTTTGCGGCCCTGGCTGGTGGCTCAGTTGATCGGCCCTAGCCTGAGAACCCAAGAGTTGCTAGTTCAATTCCCAGTCAAGGTACATAACCAGGTTGCAAGCCAGGTCCCCAATCTGGTCCTCAACCAGGTCCCCAGAGGAGGCAGGTGAAAAGCAACCATACATCGATATCTATGTTTTTCTCTCCCTTTATTCCTCCCTCCCTGCCCCTCTCTCTCTAAAAAATAATGAATAAAATATATTTTTTTAAAAATCTGAAAAACATGCACTTGCAAGAATATCACTAAAGCACTATTCTGAACAAAAACTGGAAATAACCAAAATATTAACTAATGGTTAAATTATAATATTTCCATACTTTGAAATATAGCCATAAACTTTAAGATATTTTATATTTGTTCACCAAATAGTTACTGATCTTATGTGTCAGGCACTATTAAAGGATTTGAGCATCTGTATGTCCCAACATGAAAGAATTTCCAACTGTCAGCACTGTTTACTTCTGAGGAAAGGAAAAAGTACTTGAAGGAAAATGAGTGCTAAAAGGTGACTTTCATTCTTAACTTACTTTTATAAAGACTGAAATTTTTATAACAAGGATATTTTCATGAATTGTATAAATCTTTAAACAGATACTATACCTGAATGCTTCCTTCTGTATCAAGAACTTCAGCAACAGGAACTGACTGAATAAACTGCATGAAGCCTACAGGGAAATATATGCATTGCCTTAAGCAGTTATTGGTTAAACAATAAAAATAAAGGTTTTGCTAACAATAACCTTCATTTGCGAACCTAAGTATACACTACATACCTGAAGAACTTAAAAAGGTCTGCAAATACTATTTAAGTTTATACGTTTATACTGGAGTTTATCTCACAGGAACTGCAGGATTCTTAAATTTGGCATAAAAATTTCTTTCTGCATGCTGTAGTATTACTTTTACATATCAACTTAAAATATTCCACTCCGCATTTATTTTTTTTCCACTCCACATTTAATGTCACTTAAAGAAATCTGAAACTGTAATATCAATCACCTAACCCTAAACCTGTATTATACTCACTAGCTTTTTTGTTTAATACTCTCTTTTCTGCCCCTCACTGGAAATAATAGCAGGAAGTATAAATGCTTTAAACAACCTAAAAGAAGAGGGAGGATATAGTATACAGGAGGATAAGAAAGAGATAAATCCAGGAACAACAGAAGTATAAGTCAACAAATACACGAAATGAATCAAGGTTGAATGAAGGAAATGATTTTAGGATCATAAATAATCCCGATCTGGTTTTGGTGACCCTTAAATCACAGCTGTTTGCATGTAAGTCAGGAGACTGGATACTCCTCTACAATATGAAATATCTCACTCATTACTGTATCATAAACATGAAATAGCCTTCACTAATTCACTTAAGATTTTTATTCTAACAACAATAAAATTAAAAAAAATAATAAAATAAAAATAAAAAAGATTTTTATTCTTTTTCTACTATGTAGCAAGAACTTTGCTGAGTTTAACAAAGAGCTTTGACCCTGCTTTCACAGATCATACAAGTTTTATTGGGATAAATACTACAAATGAAATGGTACTCTGAAGGGGAATAGTGTAGGGAGACCTAAATTACAATAGATCAGAAGGCATCTGACAATGTGAACCACATTTGGAAGGACAATGATAGTTAACAGGTAAAGCTGAGGAGGAAAGAATGTTAAAGATAAGAAACACAGCCTATGTGAAGGCCTTAAGGCTGAAAAGCCCACAGAGCCTTAAGAAAGAAACTGGAAAGAAGTCTGCTGAGGAAGCAGGGGGAGAGGAGCAAGAGGCCTCAGGGGCAGGTGCAGGAGCAAAGTCACACTCTGTAGATGCTCTCTGTCTTTGTCCCAAGCGCAAATGAAAGCTAGTGAATCAACTTAAGCAGCATAGTCAATAAGCACAATTGTCCTTTTAGTAATATCAATCTAAGAGAAAAATGTGAAGAAGAGTTAAACTGTTTAAAAGATTTGGGAGTGGCCAGGGGAGGGGCAGGAAACTTAAGAGACACTTTTGCTCCTCTAGGTATGGAAGGATAAGAAGCTCTAAGAGTAACAAGACTACAGAATTCACAACAGGCACTAGGATACATTCCTAAAGACTCTTCCACCAAACTTCCAGAGGTTATTCAATCTCAAAAAGATGTGGATGCTATAGAACCTACATTAAGAAGTTAGTTAGTTAGTGGCTTTTATAAGCAGAGCATAGAGCACAAAGCTATTCTGGTTATGGTAACTCTGAAATGAGGACTCATAGCACAAATTATCATGTAGGAAACTCCTGTGAATTATAACCAATTCTGAATGCAAAGGTATACACTTACGAAAGTTTTAATTTTTCTTCCAAATATGACGTTTAATGATTTCAAAGGGAGGGAGAGAAGGAGAAAAGCAGGCAGGCCAGACCAAAATGTGTACTACAAACCAGTTCAATTTCTCACATTTTAACAACTTTCAATTAAAACTGAAAAATATACTCATTGGACACTGAAATACATAATCACTGTGTAAAATAAACTTACCATGTTTTGTACTCGTGGCTAAAACTTTATAGGGTGTTAACTTCAAATCCAGATTTTCTTTCCGTAGAAGCTTTTGTTCAAAAGATAAAATGTTAACTAAATGGAAAGACTGTTATGAAACAGTTTTGCAGGTATTACATACAGAAGTTTGATATAAGAGATTCAGGAAGTGAAACTAAATTAAGGTTTAGCTAAGTTAGTTACTTTAACTTTCATCATCAAAATAAATTTATTAAGCACTTACTGATTGGAGGGTATGTCAAATGTGTATCTTACTCTAAAATCACTGTCAGGGGTTTGCAACGAACAGTCAAGTTCCTCCTACTAATTTACGCAGTTCCTTTTTTCTGCATATAAAGTATTTTATAAGTAGTTTAGACTCAGAAGAAAAGAATTAACAGCAAGTATGTTCCTTTAAAATCAGGGATAGGCATGGATTTAAAAAGAAGATCAAGTTGTCTAAGAAGAAAGAAATGACTAAATACGACATTGAGAAAACTTAATTGGGAAAAGTTTTTATGAAAGAAACACATGCCATTTCATTTCACACTCATGACAGGAGCCTTTCTGCGGTGTATGAAAGCCACCAAATTTGCTCAGGGCCAAGTGGATACTGCTGAGCTTTCTGTATTGCATGTGAGTGTAACAAAAGCACCCTGTGTCCAAATACAGAATACGCACTAAACCAGTTTTCTAAAACTAAATCGTGTTCCGCACCAACAAAAGCTTATGTTCACCTTGTCCATGAGTGAGATGATTTGAAGAATAAGTTGATCTTGGCGTAAGTCATCTCCATGCTTAAATATAACTGGATATTTGCCTCCATCTTCTGTCTTAAAGAACAGTTGTGCAGGCATAAGGGCACTCTGGAAAGAAATACATTGTTTTCAAATTGGGATATAAATTAATGTGTGAAAATCTACTATACACAGATAAACAAACAGGTAAACAGGAACTAAGAAAGCAGATGGGTTGGCAGCAAGATGCATTAGGGCATCCTGGAGGAAATCAGGACTTGCTAAGGTCAGAAGACTGCACAGCCTACAGAGCACAAGCTCTGGGGCCAGTCATGGTTACAAATCCAGGCTCTACCAAACAGAACTGGATGATCTTGCACACATTCTTCCACCTGTCTCCTCACCTGTAAAATAAAAACACCTCCTCTCCAGAGTTGGTAAGGCAACTTAAAACTGAAGAGGGTGAGAGTCTGGCACCATGCTTGATAAAGGATAGAAATTCCATATGTGTTCTCTGTGATTATTTATATTACTAGAGACATACTGGAGTAAACAAGGTAAAACAGTGCAGCATAAAAACATACCAGATTAAAAAAATAAATAAACCAGATAAAGATGGAAGAGCCCTGGCTTCTTATGGCAGGTAGATGACCTTTACAGCTTTGAGACTTAAATTATGTTTTTATAAAATGAAGGGAGATCTCAAATACCTTTATCTTTTATTCTGGCGTAACTATATGTTTACTTCAGAATCCTTCTCTTAATTAGATGAAATCTGACTTAGTTTGGGGTATGTTCAAAAATCAGCAAATAATAGAATTAAATTCTCTTTAGAAACACAACCTCATAGAGTAGCACCCTGAAACCACCACTTAGGAGATGAAAAGTCAAAAAACTCTTTCAAGAAATTTGCCCTTCCACCCCCAGAATCACAAAACCTGAAACACCCTGTCTCACAGAGGCCTTTCATGATGATGCCAGGCAGGTAATCATGCTTTGCAGGTAAATATGCTCCTCTTTTGGCCCAACTGCAGAGGACAGCTGTTATCAGCCTGTAGTTCTGAACTATCCAAGTGGCAGCTGGTCAGAAGAAAGCCTAGCATGCGCTAAAGGACTAAAGAGAATGACTGTACCACTTAAAAACATTTAGGAAAATTTTAAGTCACAGGAGCATATAGGTTGAGAAATGTTTTAAAAAGGTTAACTGGGACTCATAGCTAACAATGTGAACTTATAAACTAGATGCATAAAGTATATTTTCAACTTAAAAAAAAGCTCACATAAAAAAAGTGGGAGTGGTTATGATTAGTAAATAGTTCAAAAACTTAAATAATAAATCAACCCAGATATATAAAAATATTTTACACATTTCATACTTCAATATCTATTGGTAAGACAAGATCTGAAATCAAAATAAAGGGTACCTTTTTTCCTAACATTTACTAAGTCAAATAAAAATATAGATACTTTCTGCAATGTAATAATTTTCAAAGTAGTGTGTCTACTCTAGCTTTGAAGAACTAGATGCCAATCATGGACATTCAAGATCCATCACAATTACCTTGAATAGTGTAGCTGTTTCTGGGATTATTCCTCTAATTTTCACCTGGGGTTCTAACGGCAATGGGATAAGTTCCACATCTGACAAGTTCATCTTTTCACTGTCTCCAAGTAATGCCTGTAGTCTCTCATTCTAGGAGAACAAGTCAAAAAAGGATTAATTAGGTTAAAATTAAAAAGTAGCTAACGGAACACAGTAAAGACATATAGACGGACTCTGTTAACTTTAAATTTCTGCAAAGCTCCACCAAAAACACGTGCCCAGCAGCATATGGGAGACGGGAGACAGTGTAATTGCGGGAGGCAGCCCTTGTGCCTTAGCTGCTGGCAGCAGCAGGCTCTAAAAGGAGGAATCCTTTGACTGAAGAACTGGACTTTCACAAGGTTAGGAAATACATTTCTCTGGCTGCTGCTGAAAATCAGGAATACACTCAAACCAAACTTAGATTTGATTTCTGTTTTCAAAGGATTTATGAAGCCGCAAAGAGAAACTGACTTCATTCAAAGCGTAATTTCTGCATGACCAATGATTATGCAAAAGCTTGGACTTGGATCCTCCTTTTAATTAATGTTCACTGACTCTGATGGACCCAACTTTTCCTAAGATATCATTATTTTCTTCATGTCTTCAGCTTATATACATACTGCACTGAGCCAAGATTTCAAGTCACAGTGAAGTAACTTCATCATTTAGCAACATTCGTTACATATGGACCAAGCCCTGCCACTTATTTTCAAAAGAACACCATACTTCCTTCGCATGCTGTGAGTGGTGCATTCTTTGAACAGGTGAGCTTGTTCCTAAGGGGAAACTCGGCTTGTCAGCCGCAGCAGCACACAGCACTTCAACTGTAACACTACTGAAAGGAATCCATGAGACGGAAGTTCAGAAAAATGCTTCATGAACTTCCAAGACACAAAATTAAAATTCTTTCCCTTTAGTAATACTCCAATTTTCCTTTTGAGTCAGGGAAACTTACTCAACTGAAAACTGGTATGAACTTCTATGTATTCCCTACCACAATCAAGCAGATATATACAGCATTAAAGTAACATGAACTAATCTGAATTTCCAGGGATCCTCTAATCACTAATTTCTGGTTGACCTGCCAATAAATGACAAAATAGCCAGGAATCAGCGAGTAAGAGAACAGTGAGAAATCCAGCTGGGCTGCCTCCACTGCTGTAAGCCATCACTTCTCACCTCTACTCCTGACAGCTCTTCTTTTCCAACCTTTGCCTTTTACAGTGTCTTATTAAAAAAAACTAGTGCTGCTGCTACGAAGAAAGGCAGATCATGTCAGTCTTCTGTTCAAACCTCCAACGGCTTCCATTCTTAAATAAGTGAGTCCATATAACGGCTCACAAGGATAGACTCCATCCGATTCCCTATTATTTCTGTCCTCTGTCCTTGTCTCTACTCTTCTCTATACCCTCTTTGCTCTAAAAATATTGGGCTTCTTCCTCTGTCTCAAATAACTCACACTTGTTCCCATACCAGAGCCGGTGTCCTTGATGTTCCTCTGGGTGGAACTGTCCTCTCCAGGTATTTACACGGCGTGTTCCCTTACCTGCTGCAGGTCATGGTTCAAACGTCAACTCAGTGCAGCCTTCCCTGACCATTCTACTGAGAACAACCCAACCCTTCTGATTCCCCTTTCCTGCTTTATTTTTCTCCACAGTACAAAACATTATATCTAGCATGCTATGTATTTTAGTTATTTAGTTTACTTTTTCCTTCAACAGGAATGTAAGCTCCGTAAGGGTAGGGGTTTTTATATTTACTGCTATAACCCTAGAACCTAGAAAAGGGCTTGGCATGCAATCCATTTTTATAAAATAAATGAATATTATCTAAAGAATGACCAAGGAAACAGAGACTACTTAACGTGCAAAATAAAAGCTTACCTTTTAAAAACCACCAATGGGATATACATTTTTATCAGAACTCAAAGTATCTACTCAGAAACCCCTTCTAACAAGATTTTCTAAACTACAGGTTGAGATAGAAAGAAATAGCAATGATTGTATCATTTGTTTTACCAATTAAGATACATAAAAATGTGTTTCTCTCTTCATACTGTTTTCCCCTTCCTAATCTTATGAACATCGTTCCATGTACTTATCTTTAGACCTGACCCCTATCTGTGAACTTCTGGCTCAATTTTGCAGCTTTCCCTCCTCCATTTTCCTCTCACATGCCTGGAAAACAACCGTAACTCGTATTGTGTTGTTTCATGAGGGGCACTGAGACCTGTCTATGATGGGATTAGGTAAAGAGAAGATGTTAAGTGAGTCCTTCATATGGTGGAGGTTGTTAGTTAGGAAAAAAATGGCATGTGAAGAACAGATACTCATTTGTTGTCATCAAGCAGAAACCTCACTGTTAATAGAAAGATCAATGTCCCAGCCATGGAAACAGCTTCAAAGCCAGGTTGTTCCAAATAGTTCTATAACCCTGGGTAAGTCATTCTGGACCTTCATTTTTACTGAAGGGCTCCAATCTAAATGATTCCTAGGAGTCCTCTCCATGTCAAATGGACTCTATTCTAGGGTGCTAAGATTCTAAAATTAAAGAGCCAATTAAAACACTGTGGAGAGAACTATGGACTCACGAGGTCTGGCTACAAATCCCAATGCCAACACTTGCTGAGGACACTGGACAGTGAACTTTTCTACTCCTGCTTTTCCTTTCAAATGGAGTGATAGCAGTACCTAACTTTAGGGCTGTTGTGAGGGCTAAATCGGTATTTGTATGCTCATAAAAAGCAGACTCTCATATATAATTAGTCCTTTTCAGTGTTCTTATTTCTAAAATTACGTAACATTTTGACAAAATATATCAATCCAAGAAAGAAAGCACTATAACTCACAATTTTATGGTACTGAGACATTATTAGTCATGAATGGAAAGCAAAGCCCACAGGTTTACCTTTTTCTTACGATTTCCACTTTCGCGCTGCACCGCCTTCATTAGATGCACCAGCCGGTCTACAAACGTCTGCTGTGCAGCCAGCAAAGAGCGCATCACTCTGACAGACTTGTCACCCTGCAGGGAGTCAACAGAAAGGGAAATTAGTTCTATGTAGCATAATGATCAGGGTCTCTTTAATAGCATGGGTGATCTTCATTTATTCTTCTAATAGCTTCAAACTTCAATACAAACTGTATGAAAAAGATTAATTATCTTGAGTCAGAGATAATGAGAAACCTGCTATCTTAGTTAAATACCATCAACTTTTCCACAGTTGAAAAATTATCTGAGTCTTTAGCAAATACCAGAATATATCAAAAACATCACCTTTTTTTTTTCACATACAATCATGTGGCAAGATAGAATTCATTCACCAAAATGCATTCACTCATTGATTCAATAAATTTCTGGATGCCTATGATGTCTTCAGAAATGTGCTACGGATATGACAGAATCACTATTATCTTTAAGGAACTAAAAATCTACCCAAAAAGGGTAAAGTTCTCAAATACCAACATATTGCCTGATTGCTTAATAAAATTCATAAAAACAAAAAGCTATGAAGACTTAAGACAGTGATTCCTAGTTCATAAAATAAAATACCTTTTTTCATTTAATTTTCCAATATTTGCAATTGGGCAAATATTATCATCCTCATTTTGAAGATGACAAAATTTGAGTTCAGAGGAATTGAGATTTCTTCTCAGGGTGACAAATGTAATGACAGAAGTGAGGATTAGAGAAGAGGACCAAACGCTTATTTGCTAATCGATTTGATGTAAATACTCTAACTCTGAGCACTACATAAAAGTATAGCCTTGAAGAGTTCAATATGAGGTGATTTAAAATATTTAATAACATGAAGCATGAAACAATGATAAAAGATGCTATGAAGTAAAATATTCCTGTAAATCACAGATGAATGTGAGTTTTCTTTTTATTGCCCATGCGCCCTCTGCTGGCTGAATACCAAACATTGCTTTAGGAGTCACATAAATGCCAAGGAAAGATGCTTTTACATAGCTCTAAATATTGTTTAATAAAGAAAAATATTATATGTTATATAGAGAGTATCTGCAATACAGCCATTGCCAAATTTCTAGGAATGTATCTGGTTTTGAAACTAAAAAGTAAACAGAGATGGAAATAAAAAGTTTAAGCTTTGAGGTATTTTGTTCCATGTGTAAATTTACTTCATTAAATCAGGGATTAACAAATTTTTCATAAAGGACCAACAAATAAATTCTTTAGTCTTCTTGGCATTTATTCCAGGCCAACTACTCAACTGCTGTTGTGGATCAAAACTAGTCATATACAATATGAAAACAAAAAGCATGACCGGGTTCCAACATCTTATGTATGAATACTAAAATTTGAATTCCACATAATTTTCCCATATCACAACAAAATATCATCTTTCTTTTGACTTTTGTCAATCATTTGAAAATATAAAAACCGTTCTGAGCTCAGGGGACATACCAAAACTGGCAGTAGGCAGTGTCTGGCCTGTGCACTGTTTGCCCACCTCTACACGCAGTGATTACCTTCAACAAAGCTTGGCTGAAGCGTCTCATTACATTCAAGTACATCTCGTGGGTCTTTGGATCTCTCTGCTGAGTATCTTGATCTCCACATTCCACTATCACATACCTTCAAAATAGGTTTAGTCATTCCGATGATGTGAAATAAAGTTCAGATTCATTTAGTCAATATTCATCCCTTTCCATTTAAATATTAATTTCATGTTTGGAAAAATAAATGAGAGTTATAATCACTCTTTCAAAAGTGGAAACATGAGAAACAATATATACAACTATCTATGAAAGGTAAATTAGTAACAGTAATGCTTTAATTTGCACAATATCCTAGTTTGTCTAAAAACTTTGACATCAAAACAAGCATTTTGTCCTTTCTTAACAAAGTACATAATGCACTCATTTTCAACCAGTGTGCCACAAGAAACTCTAAAACATGCAATACCTGACCATTTAGTCAGGAACACTGACCTCTTTTTCCTTAGATATCAAATAAAAAAAATGACAACAGTGGATCTCTCTTATCTTATCTGGCCTCTTCAACTCTAAATTTAAAGAAACCCCTTATTGCTCAATACAATCACCCTAAATTTTTTCCCTTTAAAATACCTTTATCATGCCTCACCTATATTAACAAAAACATTAATGGTTCCCTCTCTTCCATTCTTTTAAAAGCTTCTGGCCCACCCCTCTGGTTCATCCTTGCTCCATGTCCAATTCATACTCCAGCCAGGTCAATGCCCCAACCAGCCCCCTGCGCTTTTGGTCACTTTGCAGTACCGCCCAGAACCGCTTTCCCATCTCCACCTTTGCACATCCTACCCATCCTTCCAACATCTCTATCTCTTTCAGGCAGTCTTTGCGAGTCCTAACAACTTCTTTCTCTTCCTGGAATAGGCACAGCCTTTCTCACGTTGTGCTCATCATTTTACTTTACTTTTCGCTACTTCACATGTTTAATTCCTAGCTCTCTTCGGAGGTTATAAAGACACTGATGCCAGATGCCATATCCTAAAAGTTTTAGTAGCCAGTATACCCAATATTGTCTTAGACACAAAAATGTTTTAAAGGTTAACAAAACTGAATCTTTTCCCAACTTCCCAGTGTCAAGCCTTATTATTATAATAACAGGAGTTCTGGAAGTTCCCAGAGTTGTATAACCTAGAATTTTCTTTAAAGTGGTAAGGGAATTAAACTATGACATTATATCCAATACATCATGTTCCCAATTTCTTGCGTCTCGAATCAAAAAAGATTTCTAGAGTCACAGGATATATACAACTATTTAAAATTACTTAAAATGAAATAAAATTAAAAATTCAGTTTCTCAGTTGCACTATCCACACTTCCACTGCTCAGGGAACATACATGCCACATAGTAGATTATTTTCATCACTGTAGAAAGTTTTATTGGACAGATCCCTTCCAGATGAATAAGCTAAGAACAGTTAAGATAGGCTCATACTTCCTGTTCACTGTATTCCAGGATGTTTGGTCATTTCAGGACATCAGCTAAGAATGTCAGACAGTAATTCTAAACTATAAACCTGTCAATATGGCCCTATTCAAATCCAATCCATATCCTTATACCTTTTAAATTCCTTAACTATCTACATGACCTTAGTACATTCATCATATTTTTCTGTGTTTATGCAAGAAATGTATTTCCAAATGAGCAATATGGATCACCACATTGTATAGATTCCCTTGTTCTTGCGTTAAGGTTGCCTTGACCACCAAGTAAACACAATAACCACAGAGTTTGTGCAATTGAGGGTAGAGCCTGAAGCTCCTGATCAAGTATCCAACACCTCTTAAAATTCTGCAGTAAAGAGAAAAGTCCATGTAAAATAAAAATAACAGCACCATTTCCAAACATGAAGGACAAATTTAAATCAATACTAGAAAATATAGATTTGAGTAACTTCTGAACTCTGTTCAGAGCAGTAAGGTAGATTCTACAAGGCATTCTAAGGTATTCCCTTGAAATCTGTCATCTTTAAGTGGAAAGGCAGACAAAACTGTAAGGTGACCTTAGTGGATACCTGTTTCCTGGCAATTTTGTTTTGTGGGGTAAATAAAGATTATTATCTTGAAAGTTCTTAAAAGTTATTGAAATATATGTCAAAGTATCCAAAGTTTTACTTTCAATTTCAACATACTGGAAGAGGTGTAAATCTAAAACACAGAAAAGATTTATAGATCCCCACACCCAGCACTTTACAGATCCCAGGCTGTACCTCCCTTCTGTGGCTTAAAAGGTTGGCACTATTCAAGTTAAAGGGTTGTCTGCACAACAGGACCCTAGGATGTAGCTATAGCAAAAATCCCACATAATCAATGGAAAGAGAACACATGAAAAAAAGACATTTAAAATGTTCAAAAGAAAACAATTAAAATTTGTATCTTAATACATTTGTTGTAATAGGATGAGCTTAGTGTGAAAGGCACTTAAATTGTTACATTTAATACCTTTCTACTACTGTCATTATTCAAAGGAAGAGGAGAATCACTTTAAACCAACTATTTGAAATTATTTCTCACCTAAAATCACAAAAGTATTGTTTACCAAAGTCAGAAGTCCACATCAATAGCTTTTTTCCTGAGTATTTCTGAATATGTAATATGTAGACTGTAAATATGGGGAAAACAATTACTCCTCAGGGAATAAATATAACACATACTATTGTCTCAATAAATCAAAGATATAGTGGGAAACCACAAATCAAATCTAAGTCTGATGGAATGTTTATAAGACTGGGAGCTGGGGCTGCACTTCGTCTATTTTAGTATCTATGGAGAAAACAAATTGGTCTTTCTGAACAGAAACTGTTGCCTTGTTAGAAATAGCTCATCTATTCAATTTTCTACTGTTCAACTGCTTTCAAAATGGTTTCAAAACTCTTCCTACTTGAAATAAGAGATCAAAGATTTCATCAACTTATTTTATGTCTTACAGTGAAACTTGCTCTACAGTCATATCTAAAGAATACATAATTTTAAAATACCACAGATCAGTACATTCACACAGCTCTTACTTATAATAGTAATTACTCTAGACTATAAATTCTGAGCCAGAAAAAATTTTCATGAAAGTTGCAAGAAAATAAAAGTCTTAGTAAATGATATAAAAATATGAAATATTAATTTTAAAATACCTAAAAAGAGGCTTTTAAGTACTTAAAATCTCAACAACACGCCTACATTTTTTCTCTATTTCCTTTTAAATATTTACCTACAGTTTCATGAGAAAGTATTTTTCCATAATACCAGTGAATAGACATATACTTAAGAATTCAGGATAGAGTAGGAGAACATTAGGAAGCAAGAGGCTGCATTAAAAGGAAATAGTCTCTATTTGGTAACAGAATTTCTAAGTAAAATTTTCAAAGTAAAAATGGTGATTAACAACTAGCCAAAACATTTGGTGGGTATATTTTCAAGGTGGGTATATGAATATTACATTAAACTGCCAAAGTAAAAGCAAGAAACTATTTTTTTTCCACTAAGGCCAAGAGGAAGAAAAAAATCACAGGATCCAAAAGGGGTAAAAAATAGCAGGTTCAGTTAAGATAACTAATAGCAGTTTTATTATTTGTAAAGAGAGCCTAATTATTAGTAAAGGCTGGAACTAAGCCATTATTTATTGTTAATGTAAATAACAGACAGTTGTATTTGTAAAGAGCTCTTTAATTTAGTACCTATTTATTGGCTACAGGGGCAGTATCTGTGATAAGATTAGGTTTGGGAAGTGGGGGGGGTGAAGTTAAGGCTTAAACTGACCAACTGGACAGTTTTTCTAAACTCAGTGTGAAACAAGGGAGAGAGAGTACCTTTTAAAATGTTGTCATCGAGTGCAAATGCCTCATTTCTCTTAAAAAATAGTCAGTTTTGAGAATGAATATCTAGTTATGTGTACAGTTTAGGTGAGCAGAGTAAATGAAGCAGTAAGACTAGATCAGAGGTCACTTGTATAATTAAAAACTATCAAGCATGTCAAGAAATTTTAAATGTTCTCTCAAATGTACAGAAGGCTTCAGGTGGCTCATTCCTTTGTTTGCTCTGTAAAACTGGGTAAGGTTTCCTTGTCTAGTGTTTAACCCTACTGCTTTTCTTTCTTTTCTTCTCTTTTCTTTCTCTCTCTCTCTCTCTCTCTCTCTCTCTCTCTCTCTCTCTCTCTCTTTTCTCTCTCTCTCCCTCTCTCTCTCTCTCTCTCCTCTCTCTTTCTTTTCTTTCCAAACATCAATGTGTGGTTGCTTCTGGCCCACAACCCAGGCCTGTGCCCCGATTGGGAATGGAACTGTGACCCCTTGGTTAGTAGGCCAGTGGTCAATCCACTGAGCCACACTGGCCGGGACCTTTTTTTTTTTTTTTCTTTAATTAAACTAAAATTTCATTGTGGCTTAAGCTTCTTATACTTTACACTTTAGAATTCTGTGAGAGATAAAGGGATCCAAGCTTCATATTAATTGTGTCTCAAAGAGTCAATTAGCCTCCCTGTGCCTTAGTTTCTTTCTTTCCTTCAACTCAAGAGACCTATAAAACACAGGCATGTATGCTTGCTCTATTTAACTTCACAGGGACAAATAAAAAAGGTCGCTGAAAATACTCTTTTAAAAGGCAAAGTACTAGATAAATGATCTAATCCTAGTGCAGGTTCTATCAAGTTCAATTATATCATGCCTCTGCCCCAGCCTCCTCATCTATAACCTCAAACTCCCACGTCCCATTTCTGTATGATTCCAGTGTTTTTGTAAATAATGTGAAAATACACACTGCTAAGGGAATGTGAAGTATCCAACTGCTTAGATACCATAAAAGGCAAGCAGATGTCAAACAGAAAAAAACCCACTAATTTACCCAATTTGATCTTAGATACTAGAAAGTTAGTAAAAGGAAGAGAAGCAGTGGTGCTAACAAACATTTTCAAGAAAACAATTGTAAAGGAAAACAGCTAGACACATAAGGTATGACTACTCATACCTTAATTTAAACTGACTTTATGTTTATAGGATGGAGAATAAAAAGGAATTCTAAAGACTGATAAGAAAATAAACAAAAAATTATTTTTACATACCAGTATAAGTAATTAGCCAGTGTTGAGTTTTTGCAGGCTCTTGATATCAAGAAGGTACAGAGATCTTGCTGAAAGAATTAAAAGAAACATATATATTACGATCTGCTATTAACAAGGAGAAAAGGAGAGTCTAAATCTGCCCATCAGTTTTTATCTATACATCTTATGTCACAGATCTTATTTCATGCACCCATGTGTCATTCCATTCAATATTTATTCTAACCTGGGCTATACTGTAAGAGGTAAGGATGCCAAGGTTCAGAATTCCTTGTCCTACTAAAAGCTTAACACTTAGTATAGGAGAGAGATGTGACAGAAACAGTCATAGAAATAATTTGGACAGGAGGTCAGCAAAGGCCCTGAGGGTGTGACATTTAGGCAAGACCAAAACGACACTGTTCAGAAAGGCCCTGAACTTGGCTGCTCACATTTTTAAAAGGCCAAAAGTGGCTAAAATACTAGAGGGAATACTAAAGTAAAGGAGGCTGAAAAGCCACGCAAAGGACAGGTTATACCAGACCTTTAAGGTCACACTACTGAGTATGAGTTTTATTTTCAAAGCAATGGATACTCAACAAAAATTCTTAAGAGGGTGAGATGATCTGATTTACACTTTATGAAAATAACTTCGGACAGCGTTCTGAGAGGTACAGACTTGACATCAGAAGTCTACAACAGGGAGGAGTGGTGAACATGGAGACAGATATAGACAAATTTTTAAAAAATACATTGGAAGTATAACTAATAGGAACTGCTTATGAAGAGGGAATAGGAAGAAAAGAATGGAATTGACAGTGACTCCCAAATTAATGGGTTGATTTGTTACATCATAGATAAATTGTAGGTGGGAAATGGGCTAGAGTGTGGGGAAAGGGAGGTGTCTTGAAATACTAAGTTTGAAATGACTGTCAGATATACAAGGGAAATCAAGTAAGCTGGTAATTTGGATATGTGAGTCTAAAATTCAGGTGAGAGAAATGCACTGGAAACATAAACTTGAGTTTATCAGCACAGCTTAGGGCAAAAGTATAAATTGAGACTAGAAGAGAACCCTGAGGAACATTAAGATGTCAAGCAGTGGAGAAAAGGGCTGACAAAGGAAAGAGAAGGGACAGTGGAAGAAGTGAAGAGGAAAATAAGGGCTATATGGAGTAGTGTAAACCAGGAGAGCTAGGTTTTTGAGGGAGTCTTTTTTTACTTAGCTGAATACTGCTGAGATGAACTAAAAACTGTGTACAACCACAAATACTAAAGTCATTTATGAGTTTAGCAAAGTAAGTTTTAACATATTGAAGGGAAGCACAGGCCAGAATGATGTGCTCAAGACCTGAAGACAAACAGATAGGAAGGGGAGAGTTAGTGGGTATAAACAACTCCTTAGAGAAGCGTGATCATGAAGAAAAGTAAAAGAATGTGCTGTTTGGACAGATGTGGTATCAAGGAAGAATTTCTGTGTTGTTTTTTAATTTCTGAATGTTTAAGATGGGAGATATTAACACATACTTGAATGTTTCTATCAGGAAAAGAAGTCAGCATATCTTTAAAGAGAGTTATAGTTCTGCTGGCTAAGAAAACATAAGGAAAGGATAAGAAGCGAGTCATGTCTGTAAATCTGGTGATGAGATACTGGGGCCATTCTTACTTAGAGGTTTCTATTTGCTTATATCAAGGATGAAGCAGAATTGTCACCTGGAGATGCAGAGACAAGGCAAAACGAGCAGAGGAGAGGAAGGAATGACTCATACAGGGCAGACACAGCAACACAACCAGAGAAATATAAGACAGCAGACAGTGCTGAGTGGCCACCTAATGAATGTGCTCCTGAATTTATCATGGTATCAACATGCCTGGCTACGTTCTTTTCTTCAGCAGTATTCGGTCACAGAGAAACGAGGTAATTATTTGGCTTATCAAGCATTAAGATTTTGCCGGGGAAACTGAAAATACTAAAAAAATGATAAAAATGATGTGGCATGGAATAAAAGCTATATTCAAAGAAAAGCAAATATTATTAAAGGAGGCGGATGAACAAAGAAAAGGACAGAAATCAATGCATTAAGGTCCTGTCTGGTGCTCAGTGGATTGAGCATCAACCTACAAATCCAAGGGTCACTAGTTTGATTCCCAGTCAGGGCACATAACCAGGTTGCAAGCCAGGTCTCCAGCCAGATCCCCAGTCGGAGGCAGGTGAAAAGCAACTATACATTGATGCTACTCTCCCTTTCTTCTTCCCTCCATTCCCCTCTCTCTCAAAATAATGAATAAAATCTTAAAAAAAAAAAAATTTAGGCAAAAAATGATCTCATATTGAAGTTTAGAGATATTAAAAATGATGAATAAGGATACAGGTAAGTGCCTCTACATAACTATTGATTATATACAATAATATTACCCAGTTTGGGGATTTAATAAGATGGAACTAAATCACTGAATAAAAATTACATATAAGTAAAGAAGAGTACTGTTTTAAAAAAGGGTAATACTGATTATGCAGACTTAAAGTTAAGAATAGATATTAATTCCCAGCCAGGGCAACATAACCAGGTTGCAAGCCAGGTCTCCAGCCAGGCACATGGCTGGAGGCAGGTGAAAGACAACCATACATTGATGTTTCTCTTTCTCTCTCCCTCTCTGTCTCTCTCCCTTCCTCTCTCTCTGGCAATAATAAATAAAATCTTAAAAAAAAAAAAAAAAGAATAGATATTAGCCCTGGCTGGTGGCACAGTGGATAAGCAGCCTGCCTATGAACACAAAGGTCGCTGGTTTGATTCCCAGCCAGGGCACATAAACAGGTTGCAAGCCAGGTCTCCAGCCAGGTCTGTAGTCAGGAGGCTGGTGAAAGGCAAACATACAATGATGTCTCTCTCCCTCTCTGCCTCTTTCCCTTCCCGACTCTCTAAAAATAGTAAGTAAAATCTTAAAAAGAAAAAAAGGAATAGATATTAAAACATCTATAATAACCAGCAAAAGAATTGATATAGACCCCTAAGTTAAGAGGGTAGAGATGGAAAATAAGGAGGAAACCCATTCGAAAAAATAAAACGTATATGTAAAAAACTAGAGCATACCACATAAAATAGTGAACTAATCCAACCATCGTTCTAATCACAATTTTAAAAAATGGGGTAAAAATTCTAGTTTAAAACAAGAGCTTTAAGCTGAATTAAAAAAATTAAGCCTAGGTATATATGTTTAAGACATAAACCTAAAACAAAAATACAAGCCACAAAATACTGAAAGGAAAGAACTAAAAAGCATACTAGTGAATACTAATCCATACAAAGCTCTATTAATATCAGACGAACCAGGCTTTAAGACAAAAATCATAATTAGATATAGAAGGTTACTAAACAGTGATAAAAGATTCAATTTACTTGAATGCACCTAATTACATAGCTTCAAAATATTTAAAGCAAACATCAAGAGAAATGGAAGGAGAATTTGATCATTTCAGCAATATACAAGGGGGAATTTTACCCTAATTCTTTATTGATCAAGGCATTAAAAAAAAAGAATCAGGAAGGGTACAGAAGATTTCAACAACACAATGAGTAAGCTTAACTGTAGTGACATATAAAAAGTGATTAACCCCAAAATTGGGAAATGTGCCCTCTATTCAAGAATCACTGAATTTATGAAAAATTACCATATTTGGGCAATGAGCTTAACTGAGTTTCTACTTTCTAATATTTAGGCAGACAGGCACAGTGGTTTCCTAAAACCCCAAGAGAAACAGGGAAGGAAAGGTTAAGCAAGCAAGACACTCCTCGGGTGGCAGGAAGAGACAAGAATGTTATCTGTAAAGGTAAGAGAGGGAATCCAGCTTTGGTGGATATCACCTTGATATCCCTAAACACCTAAATGCTTGGAGACATCTTAATGGTGACGACTGCTGATACAGTTGGTCCTCTAATGGGGGCAGGGGAAAGGGAAGGTAAAAGGGGACTTGGCCAAGGAGGTCAACAGGGGGAAATTTGGGACAGCTGCAAAACCATAAATGATAAAATATTTTAAAAATAATAATAATAATTCTCACAGATTTCTGCAATAGCTTGGATTATCAATATCCTTTAAGGAACTGTTCAGCTGAAAAATGGCAAAACAGCTTAGTCACTTAGTGAAAACAGGTGTGATCATCAGTCAAAAAAGAAATGCAGTATTAGAAACACATAAAAACTGGCTCATGGACTGAGTGCCGGCAAACCCCAGGGTCATTGGTTTGGTTCAGTTCTCTGCTCAGTTCCCAGCTGGGTCCCCGGTTGGGGACAAGTAAGAGGCAACTGAATGATGTTCTCTCACACACAGGTGCTTCTCTCCCTTCCTTCCCCTTCTCTAAAAAATAAATAAAATCTTAAAAAAATACATATATAAAATCAATTTTTATGTTTTAGCCTAAAATTTTT
Source organism: Noctilio leporinus (assembly GCA_004026585.1). Taxonomy (NCBI): domain Eukaryota; kingdom Metazoa; phylum Chordata; class Mammalia; order Chiroptera; family Noctilionidae; genus Noctilio; species Noctilio leporinus. The sequence continues at coordinate 185,796 of PVIW01000527.1, forward strand.
GAGTGATAGGTAGTGTGTAAAACTATATTCTGAACACTGGCTTTCAGAATCCAATCACCTCACACTACCTTCCAGGTAAACCATACTGGTTCAGGCCACCAGTAAATCTCACCTGGGTTATTTCAATAACTTCCAAGTACAAGTCATACATACTGTGGCCTGCAAGGCCCTGATGACGCTCTCTGACTCCCTCTTCCTCCCCGCCCCCTTCGCTTACTCCAGAGACAGGCACACTGGCCTCTTGTCCTCAAATACACTGAGGTTCTGGTCTCAGGGCCTCTACACTCGCTCTTCCCTCTACCCAGGTCACCACACGGCTGTTTACTTACCTGATTTATCTTTAGAAAGATGGTACTTTCCGCAAGAGGCCTTTACTGACCAATCTCATCAAAATTGCAACTAATATCCCCGCCCCCGTTAAGCTTCTCAGATTTATTTTTCTCCACAGAAAATAAATATTATCTCTTCCATTATGTATAAATATTATTGATTATCATCTGCTTAAACACAAGAATATAAGCTACATGAAGACAAAAATTTTGACTGTATCAGTCCAAGCACCTAGAAATAGTTTCTGGTAGGTAATAATAGCTCAAAAAAATCAGTGTGAATGAGTGAATTACTGAATCAATTCATCATCACCTTAGCTTTGCAAGAACAAAGTAACTAAACTGGGGCTGAATGGTTCTTTAAAGGGTTCCACTAAGCATTCTATGATTTTGTAATTTAAAAGTCCTGTTTCAATATTTTCTATTATAACAAAAGGTAAGACAACAGGCAAACTTTGGTTAACGGTCACTAATAAAAACAAAAGTCTTTCAATCATCAACATTAATTCATAAGTTCCAACTAAAAGTAATATTTACAAAATCCATTTAAAAGATCAATTGCCCTTTTAATATAAAAATTACAATATCTGTTTTGAACTGAAGGGGTATGAAAGATTTTTCTCAAATTAGAAGTATTAGAGAAATTCAACAAAACATATTAGTGCTTCTGAAAATGCATTTCCAAATGTACTTTTCAGAGTATCACCAGCTGAGCAGGCCTGTTATACCTTAAAACCTAGCCTACTTATCTAAAAGAACTTAATTTTTCTATGAGTTAAAAACAGTTTTGTAAAGTATTAGCCTTAGAATCAAAGTCATACATTTCCACAATGTAATCACAAATACCAACAATGGCAGTAATGTTCAAAGAGATGTTAACAATATTCTGAGTTTCTTTAATAAAATATTTAAGCCAGTTTATTTTCACATTGCATATGAATCCATTTATATACCCAAAGCACCAATAAAATGTTTTCATTTGAAGATTATCTGGCATTTTTGCTGAGAGGAAAAATCATAAACATGCATCATAAAACAAGTTATTTAATAAAGTTGCAATATTTGGTTCATTAATCAAAATCAATGTTTTTAAAACCACTGTAAAATGTGTATCCAGTAGGATTTCATCCAGAGGAAACTTGAAAAGCTCTGTGCTCACCTCCAGATTTTCACTATCTGAACCTTCCTTCATTTTAGATGCAGGAGGAGGGGAAGACACTGGAGGCAGAGGGCTGGTTATAATTTGGGAGCTGAAAAATAAAAGGAGATGTCACTGATATATTAAAATATTGTCTGAAAGAGAAAATACATATATATGTTGTTGTTTTTTTAATCTTGTATCTCCTCAGGAAAACATAGCAAGCGCTATTGAGTGTCCATTACATCCTATGGAGAATTTCAATCTTAGGTCACAGCGTTAAGAGCTCCTGGTTTTGGTCCCATAAACTCTCTTTGAAATGACCTATGAAAATACCTATCTTTTTAAAGCATAGATCACCTCAACTGTGTCTGTATAACATGTTTGCATATTGGTAAGTACTAGTTTGTTTTTATAACCCCATTTTATTTTAAATGAGCATTTCTCAAACCTATCAGCCAAAAGACCGCCCCTATCAACTTTATTATTTTAAAGAAAAATATCCAAATTAGTGACAAGCAAACCATAATTTGGGGAATATTGGGTTACAGTTTATACCCTATCATAAAATCTGAAGCAGAGACCCAGGAAACATTCTGTGTGGCACTAAGGAAGGAGGGAGGCGCGCACGGCTACAGAATGGAGGCCTCAGTGGGCAGCAGGAGGAAATGTGACAGGTCTCTTCTCTTAGAGATGAAAAAACATATAAAGCAGCCTAGGGAAGAAAACAATGATTTTTTTCCTGTTTTTTGGTTCTTTTCCAAATAAAACACAGAAGATAAAAACAGGATTATCATTAAAAAATCCAGAAATATAATCCTGAACCCATGTGATAATTAAAATAACTGGGCTGGTTCAGGTAATCTGGTTTCAAAATTTCATTTGGTCATTAACAAATCCCATGACCTTTCATAGAACACTTGATATCACTGGGCCTCAAGTTGTCACCCAAAGGTTTCTATTTATCTCAGCTTTGAAGATTTTTATGGAAAGCACCATGGCAAAGTACAAAGAACAGGAAATCTGGAGTTAATGCCACCACTTTAAAGTTATATGTCTTAGGGTAATTTACTTAACTTCTAGTTAAGTCTTTGATATCTAAATTTGGGATATGAATAGCTACCTCTGTGGATTATTATAACAAGTCAATGTATGAAGACTACCTCACTGGTGTCTGCTAAAAAGATGAAAGTTCTTAATTGTTACTATTGTTACTAGCCGGTTTAGTTCAAGTAACATGCTATTTTTTTAGTATAAAGGATAAGATAGTTTGAAAAGGAGGGAAACTATGAAATTTGATCATAAGTCCTTCCTGGATATTCATACCTATCTATTTCTGCAGCATTTATTCCAGCATTTGACACACTCTCTGACACTGAACCCTGATTATCCTTCTTGGTAGGTTCTAATCCATTCTTTATATCATCAAAATTTTCATATTTGAGAGCCTGGACCAGCTGTAATAGGTACATCAACAAATCCTGGAAAACAAACAAAAAAGAAATATTAGAAAAATAAATGCAGTATGTTACAGACATAATTTATTCCTAAATAGGGAGCTCACAATTTCACTTTACCACTTATCAGCTGTGATACCTTTGGCAGGTCACTAGGATACCTAGCCTTCTGGTATCTCACTGGACTAATGGACATAATCACACAAGCCTTAGAAATGAGGTGTGAAAATTAAATTGATTAATAGGAGAAAGTCACAAAATAACGCTTGGCATTATTATTGGTAAGTGGCCAGTAAATGCCTGATTTAAAGCAATATCCAAAATGCAATGCGAAAAAAAACAAAAACGAAACAAGAAAAACAAGAAAAGACTTGCAAACCAGAGTTGCTGGTTCCATTCCCAGTCAGGGCACATGCCCAGGTTGTGGGCCAGGTCCCCAGTTTAGGGTTAATGAAAGGCAACCACACACTGATGTTTTTCTCCCTCTCTTTCTCCCTCCCTTCCCTTCTCTAAAAATAAACAAAATCTTTTAGAAAAAATTATCTATTATCTTCTAATTCCAACTGTCACTCAGCTAGTTAGCCCCTCTAAACTTACATAATTTTGAGATTTGCAACTATCAATTCAATTTGTCTCTCATTTTAGCCCACAACCAGGTTAACTCCCCTGTAAAAATTTCATGACACACCGTTTCTTTTTCTATTTGTAACGTAACTATAGCATTGTAGTTACTTAGTTTGTTCTTTGCCTTTTCCACTATATTATAAACTCCATGAGGACACAGACCATTTTCCAACAAACTATTTTCCCCTACTTTATACCATATTTTTCATTATTTTTTCTTATATAGACATACCCAAAATTTTTATCATTAACCAAGTACTAACAGATTAATACACATGATTTCACCACTAAATGATTTTTTCACACACACACACACAAAAATTAAGTGAGAGCTTAACTGGCTTATGAAATTTTAGTCAAATAAATTAATCAGTATCAGTAGCCAGGGAAATCAAGTGGCTGCACCAAAGCACCTCTATAATGTACTGTTGTTTCTAAAACACTATTTTTAATTAGAGCAATAACCATCTAATCTACTATTGCTTTATTTGCAATTTATGACATTTAATAGCAATAGGTATGATTCTACGCTTTTCCTAAGGAAAAAAAAAATCAGTGAATTACATAACAAAATGGATTTATATACTTAATGACAAGCAACCTTCTTGGGAGGTAGAAGTAATTCAGTTTCTCTGCTAGCCTTCATTACCAAGGCATGCTTTGGAAATGTTGCTGATTATATCACCAGTTGTGCTGTATTTTCCTGATTGCAGAACATACTTATCATATGAAATAAAAATAAATAAATAAAAAATTAAAACCAACATTTATTAAATTCCCCAAGAAGGAGAAATTCAGAGAAAACTTTCTTTTTAAGTAACTCATCACCACCTGATTTGTTGGTCATCAGGTATTCTATATTCAAACTACACTTTCCTTCATTTGTATGGAAATGAATTGACTTCAATAGTTAAGTACAAAGTCTGTTTGCTCATTATACAGTCACATCTTGAAAAACATAAAATTCCTCCAAGCATGAAGGACACAGCATACAAGTAAAACAAAGAAGAAAAGAAATCAGGTTTCCATCTCAAACAATTCAATAAGAATTTCCCAAGAGCTATGAAATACTATCTAGATAGTGATTGCCATTTTTCTCAAGAAAAAGTTAATTGTAATGCTTCAGAGTGCAAATCAAAGTCTCAGGTCAAAATCACTCACTGACTGCTCATTTCTTACTTATTTGAGAGTAACTCTTCCTTTATAGTTAAAGACATGGGCTCTGGTCTTCTCAAAGACAGCTACATATATTCCACACACTTGTTAAAGTGAAATACTTTCTATTTTTCCTGTACTTTTCAATCATCCTGCCTTTGCTTATATTGCTCTCCCTGCTTGGAATATAATAAACTCCTGCCCAAGTGCGAAAATTCTACTCTTTCTTCAATGTCTCTCAAATGCCACTTCTTCCTCAAAGTCTATTGAGGAATCTCTTCTTTTGACCCATACTTTGTCTTCATAAATTTTCTAAGTAGAATATTAGCAAGTCAAATTCAGAAAGGTATTAAAAGTGTAAGATTCATTTTACAAATGTACAGCTAGTATAGCATTAGGAAAACCGTTAGGTATAGATTTCATATATATTACACACTGGCATTTCTCAGATAACATGATGCTACACGTACAAAAAAACAGGAACCCACCTAACATCTATTAGAACTAATAAATCACTAAACTGACAAGGTAAAATCCAAATACTGAAACAAAAACATGGCTTTCCATTTAATTAACAAAAATAAGACATAAAATGGGTAAAGGAATTCATAACAATAATTGTCACTAAATAAATCAAATTTTTTTAAATGCATAACATTTTTATAAAATCACCACTCGAATAAAAATATCCTATCTCCAGGAGGGAAGATTTGGTATCAAAAAGATATTAATTTTTCCTTAATATAATTTTAATGGAATTCCACTGAAGACTTTGGTGGAATTTCAAGAAAATGACAGAATTATTCTGAAATTCTTGTGAGGAATAAATGTACAAAAATTATTAAAGTAGATTTACAGGTATCCATAAAGTAAAGACATACTTCTTTTTAATAAATTAAACATGCCCTGACGTCAGTCTGTTTCCAGACTTTAGACTCTGAATACGCATGCTGATAAGCGAGAAAGTGTCCATACTATAAAATCAGTAAGGCAAATTTTTAACAATACATTTATAGGATATTCATATTTACACTTATTTATAAAAAGCATACTCCACATTCACAAATATGCTTGCAATCTGCATAGAGAATATATGAAAAGACTGACATATGAGTGGCTACCCTTTGGCAGCTAAGAAACTGTTGGAGAAGTGGGGTCCTTTATTACTTCTTTCACAATTAAGAAGTAAAAATTGAAGAAAAAAGGGTAGTATTACAGTAAGTAAATAAATGAAACGTGGTGGGAGCAGAGAAGAAACAAACAACACCAAGGCCGCCTGCTCCTGAGTTTCTCGGCTGAGGAGACCTGCGTCCCGGCGCGATGGGTGCGCGGCAGGATGGCACCTGGGGCCACGAGCAACACGCGCGAAGGCGTGGCTGGCTACCAGAGACTGCGGCATGTGTGAGACATGAGACTCGCTGTCCAAACACAAAGCATCCATCCAGCTGTCCAAAGTGTAGATAACAAAATGACCTTTGGTGTATCTTTTGATGCCTATGTGCTTCTGTTATCTTTTGTCATGCCAAAAAAGGATTTCAGGTTTATAAAACTATGCAGATTGTACCCAACAGATAGAGCACATCAAGGGGAAATTCTAAACCAATTAGGAATGAAAGATACAACTTGCATGATTTTAGCATAAAAATTACGTTGATATAAATGTTCAATCTTTATGGATGTGTGCATGAATAGTTTTCAAAACTTTGCCCTGCATCATTTTTCTTTTCTTCCTAACTATCAGGTGACATAGCAACTATCATCTCCCTTTTGAATGGATAGGAAAGTGAGGTGAGAACAGTACAGAGGTGGGCAAAAGGAAACCTGCAGTTCTAAGTAAGTGAAACACATTTTGTTCTTGCAGTATTATTTATTGTAGTATTTTCCATACACAAACTATAAACCTACTTTTGACCACTCCTATATACAGAGTTTCCAAAGACATATATAGCTATAGAAAGTCAAAACAAAGACAAAATGTAAATCTTAACACATTTTGACTGGCAATTTTATACAAAAGCTAATCCAAGTGCAAACACTAGTTAATTCATTATTGGTCAACATTTGGGCCTGAAAACACAAGTTCTTCCATGACCAGTCAACAATGTGTTAATATACAGTACATCTAACAAATTAGCAGTGACAGAATTAAAGACCTTTTTTTAGTCGACTATATGTAATTTATTACTTAACTAACTTCAGAGAAAGGGAAGGCATGAGCTAACTTAATCACCATACTATTTATCCTATAGCTCTAAAACCTCAAAAAACTAACAATCAATAATTGAACCATATTTTGCAGTTTAGAATGCATGCAATCTCTCTATCCGCTGCCTCGTAACAAGTTATAAAATGATCTAGAAATAGCTCACTACCTACACAAACACTGATAACTCCAAATACTTAGCCTCTAAGCATGAAGGATCCAAAGCCAGACAATCATGAATGATTTATAATTTTCTATTTAAATCCTGGACCCATAATGAGGAACTGTGGTGACTACACCCCAGAAGCCTTTATCTAAACTCTATGACTCCTGTCAAACATAGAAACAGAATTAATGACTTGAATGAAATTCCTAGTGAACTTCGAAATAAATATTTTGATATTTTAAATAAATATTAATATGTTTTGTACTTGTGTTACAGCAAAAACAATTAGGAAGAAGAAAACATAATGAATCACAATGCTTAGAACTGCTCTTTGATAAAAAAATGAGTAACATCCTATTCTGATATAATTATACAACATCTGATATTTTCCTCAAAGTGATTTTGTGGAGGGCAGGAAATGGGGAGGAGACAGTAAGAAATGTTTGAAACAGGATAGGCTATGAGTGGACAATTGTTAAGGTGGGCAAGTTATGTATGACACTCACCATACTACTTACGCTGGTGTTTCAATTTTACTGTAATTAAGTACATACTTACAAGTATCAACCTTAATACTGTGTTTTGCTTCTTATAATTCAAATACCACTATGAATTCAATATGACTTAATTATTTTTATGTGGGTCCCTGATAATAATTGTTCTATGGAATCTGCATTCCTATATACATATCAAGGCTTTAGAGGATTAACCTATGTCCTGTAAGTCCTGCAGGCTAGCACCAACTATTAGGTTAATTTTGAGAGCACATTCATTCTATAAAAATTAATAAGTAAAAAAAAACATGTTTTTGCTGGATTACACTACCTCATTAGGAATTACTAAAATTCAAAATCCAGCAATATGTTGTATCAACACAAAGTGTTCCTGCTTCCCTAGTGGCCTTAAGAGTATGAAAATACTCAGCATAAAATTTGTGATCTTTGCTTTCCAGAGGATTCAAAACCATCTTCAGAACAATCTACATAAACACGTAATTGTCAGCAACCGGAAGGTGACAGGAGTTTGAAGGAGAATAAGATGACTGTGCATCTCTATGTTTCAAAGGCCACAAAGGCTCTTCAAGGCAGCAATTTAAAGTGCCTTGCTATATACGGACTAACAGAAGAGACCCGAGTTACTCCCAGCTGGTGCTGCACGAAGCCAGCTGCATTAGAATTCCTGTCCCAGACAGAGGGACACGAGCTCCGCTACCAGGTGAGTGTCCTGGGAGAGACTGTCCTATCACAAAACAGAATAGGAAGTCAATTTTCACTTCCCAGCGGAGTCCCTAGAAGAATATTTTAATTTTACTTCTGAAAACACACCTAGTATATCCTCTTCCCTCTAAAAAAACTCCCCCCTCTTTTCCCTTACACACACACACTCTGAGAATCTATTATCAGGCTCTAGTGAAAACGTCTCGGCAGAGGACCGATGAGCAGTAACGCACCTCATCATCGGCCTGTCTCAGCCGCGCAACAGCATAGCGCCTGACCGTTGGATTGGTGTAATGGGAAGACAACAGCTCCAGGGAATCCTCGACGTCCATTGGCTTCCATTTCCCCAGCAGTTCCAAGGCTTGCTTGGCCTCCTGAGGTAGATCCCAGTTAACACATTTCAGGAATTTTGTCAAAGCCTAAAATCATGAAAGATTTTAAAATTAGAAACATTGGCCTATTACCTGGGCTGGAGAAGGTCAAGGATAAGTAGGCAGAGTTGCATGTGGCAGTGATGGAAGTGTCATAGAGTAAACAAGGGACTCTGTACGTAAACACTAAACACAGTTACACATTCCATCTCAGAAAAACAATGCAGGGCCAAAAAATTTAAAAAGCATGGTGCTCATAACTTCACAGATCAAACTACGAATTTAAAATTTTTATTTGGTTTTCTTCAATATGTTTTTGTTATTTTAAAATATTGCAGGCCTCAAGACATGGAAATAGCTGAAGCATGTCTTATGAACTCTGAGTTGCCTTTGAGATGACCTTCACTTTACAACATCTACATGTGACAGAAAGTAGCCAATGAATGAAAAGTCCAAAGACAAATGAGGCACTACTAACCCCACTCTAGAATACTTCTCCAGAGTCTTTGGGTTTCCTAAATGCTCAAATACATGAGCACTCAATATAAATTACACACTCTCTCTTCACAAAGTAACTATTTAAAAAGACAATCAGCCCTGGCTGGTGTGGCTCAGTGGATTGGCGCTGGCCTTCGAAACCAAAGGTTGCTGGTTCGATTCCCAGTCAGGTCAAATAACCAGGTTGCAAGCCAGGTCTCCAGCCAGGCCCTTAGCTGGAGGCAGGTGAAAGGCAACTATATATTAATGTTTCTCTCCCTTTCCTCCTCCCTCCCTGCCCTTCTCTCTGAAAATAATGAACAAAATCTTAAAAAAAAGAAAGAAAGAAGAAAATCATATGAAGATTCCACAGAACAAGAATAAAAAGAGATAAGCACAGAAGCAGTAGCAAATATCCTATGATTTCAGCTAGCCATTGGTAGGAACTTACTGGAACTCACTTCTTTAGATAGGTAGCACACTGAAGTTTTCACCAGACATGTCAGGAAGGTAAATTACCTTGAAGCGTATCACTCATGGTTGCATACACAATAAATGCTCTTTAAACAAAGAAGCAAACCTGTCAACAATTCCATGTTTCTATAACTTTTTGGCAACTTTCAGCTCTCTTGGCAGTTGCCTCAATCTTAATACCTTCATTTAAGTGATGCTTTTCTAACCGCCAAATGCCCTTGAAGGCATTCTTATCTCTACACCTGGTGCCTACATTTCCAAGGATAACTATCCATTTCTTCTGCACATGCTATACACTGTTGAGTGCAGTGCTCTGTCTCCAAATTAGAACACAAACTGCCATGGTAACAACCCATGCAATTTTTCACTTCTAAAATGTATTTCTAGGTTGAATGTGGAACAAAGCAATACTTCTTAAATAACTACAGTGAAAGGCTTTCCATTTCATAGTGTACCAGCAGCATTAATAGACATTGGCTATGTGCTTATCATAAGCAAATCTTGCAGCATGCCACTAGACTCAATTCAGTAACTGCAAGAATCCAGCTCCCAGATCCTCAGATTTATAGATTTATTAGTAAAATTTATAGCATACACTACTGCCAAGAAACTTAAGGCACTATAGAAAGAATTCCACAACTTTATATGCTAAATGTTACAAATGTAAACAAGGAGATAGCAGAATCAAGAGAAATGAGGAAGACTCAAGTATGCGACTTTGGAGATAAGAATATAATGATGCCTCACCTTAAATCATTTAAAGGTGCTCTATTGATCTATGTAAAGGCACAGGATTCAAATGCAATGTTATCATAAGAGCTTCCACAGATAACTGGAGTATACATACAAGCTTTACAGCCGGTGTGTTTGGGTTCAAATCCTAAATCCTAACTCCTAGCTCCACTGATTATTAGAACATTATTTAACTTTTAAGGAACTTATCTCCTAAGGTTGTGGTGAAAATTAAGTAATTTATGCAATACAAATGTTTAGGATAGTACCTTGTACATAACAAATACTTGTTAAGTGTTAATTATTTTATTATCCAATATTATAGTTATTCTATGTCAGTCTGATAATGATGCCAACATCAAATGTTAACATTATAGCATTCATTACCATGTTTTATATTAATAGCAATAAATATTTTTGCTAGCATTCTTTTGATCTTAGAATCATCTCACTGGAACATCCTATTCTTTACCATTATAAGCACAATCATTTTAAAGCTGAAAATACTGTATTTATCATATATATATTTCTAATTCTAACTTCCACCAACCCAATTATGGGCAATTGCCACTTTATTGCTAAAGAAAAACCGATTTCTATACTCAAGACACTCCTGATATCAGATGTGTGGGTTTTCCATATCATCCATCTGCCTAATTCTCTGAGGACACCACTGGGTACAACTGAATCCAATTCTGACACTACCTACCTAGAATCAGTGCAGATTCCAAGGGTCAAGGGGCTAGTCTCACAAGAATATGTCCCATTTCAAAATCAGTACATTCAAGCCTCTAATTAAGTCTCTCTCATTCATTCTCTGCACTGTCCAATCTACCGTGGTTTGTCTCTCTTATAACGCCACTGGTTAGGACACATTCTGTTGCTTTATGGTTTCCTGTTGCCAGTGAATTCCAACTCCCAAGCACAGAATTCAAGGTTCATCACAAACTGACTCCATCTTTTCTATTTTATAATCATATAAAGCTATTATTGTGAACTTTCTAGGTGCAACATCAAGTCTAGACTGGAGAGTTTTCATCCAAAGTACTGAGGGTTGTGTGTGCCAGAAAGCCCTGACACATAATCATTTAGGAAAAAAGTAGGTGGAAAGGCCAAATTTAATTAAAAAATAAATAACTAGCTCTGGCTAGTGGTACAATGGATAAGGCACCGCCCTGCGAACCCAAAGGTTGCTGGTTCAATTCCCAGCCAGGGCACATAACCAGGTTGCAAGCCAGGTCTCCAGCCAGATCCGTAGCTGAAGGCAAGTGAAAGGCAACCATACATTGATGTTTCTCTCCCTCTCTGCCTCTCTCCCTTCCCCCTTCTGTAAAATACATTAATTAATTAATTAAAAAATAAAAATAAATTACTATAATTTCCACTCATTTGTTTTATGAGCACCGCCTTCTCCCAGAAAATCTTTTTAGCCTCAAGAGTCCAAATGCAAACCAATCTAAAGCACCGTTCCTGGGGAACTGACATTGAAAGAGCTTCTTCCCGTAAACAGATTAAGGGATGAGGGGATACGGGAAAACTTGTTTTCTACAAAGCCCATTTTAAACTACTACAAAGATACAAATGTGGCTGTGTGAACTTCTCTGGTCACTTCAAGGCCAAAATATTGCAAAGTGCTTCCCCAACATTAAAAAATATTGTTCACTACACCCAAGTGATCATAAGAATCCTACAGTATGTCCTGAGAATCGAAGTTTTATCACCCAGGTTTCGAAAACTTGAAATCAACTAGTTAAATGAAACTTGTCACATACTTAGTATCACTTGAGCATTTTATTTCTTTTGCACATATCTAGCAGCAATTGAATTTCAGTGGAAAGTGACTACTTTTTAAACAAACAATTTTTCTTGTAAGCCTTTCTATCTAAGGCAGTTGTGCTCTGTAAATCTATTCTACGCTTCTTGAGTCTATACATTCCAACAGTTCAATTCAATATCTAGCTGCGTATTTTAGATAAGACTGTGCATTCAAGATATAATTTCTGTGACCAATGTTATTCTTCATTTAACAAGAGTACAATATCCTAAATCAAAATTTTTAATCCAAAATCACAAGCCTGTGGTTCTATTGATGAATATTTCCTTTTCTGTGATGAAGAGAATAACACTCAAAGCTACAGTAAATTTAAAATTCTTGTCTCATTCTTGCTATGAATCTAAGAATGAAGATGATTCAACTACAAAGAATTTTCAAAGGCCTCAATAAAAGATAAAGAGGAAAAGCTTAAGAGTGAAGATGAGTTGCAAATGGATTTTTATCTTTACTTTTGAAATTAAGAAAAGATTATTGTCTAAGAAAACGAAGCTAAAGACCATCTCATGAGATTGAAATGCATACTCATTCACATGTAAATACAGAATAGCTTTCTGACAGAATACTAATTTTCCTTATATGCCTCTGTTTTGCCCTCAATGCATTTCATAATGCCTGCTATGGTATGTGCATAATGCTGCAAATATTTTCTCTGTGACCCTCTTTTTGGTCTTTACTGACTACTTCACTGTAATTCATAAATGTGAGCATATCAAGGAGCAGCACTGATAAGCTTTGTGATTTCCCACAGGTTCCTTCATATAACTCAATTTTTCTCACTGGTAGAACAAAAACAATAACATCTAATTTGTGGGGCTGTTGCGGGATATAAAAGATTCCTGGCATTAATAGTTACTATTATTATATTTTAATTTAAGAGTCCTTGAACCAGAATTTACAGACTAGTTTAAGAACTGGAAGAGATTTATAGTTCACTACCACTTAATCAACTCATATTATATATGAGAAAATAAAGCTTAGACAGGTGAAATAATCTTACTGCAGTAAAAAGCTTCTTAATGGCAATATTAAGAATCAAAACCAAGTTTGCAGACTCCAATCAAGTGCTGACACCTTCATCACAATTTCATTTCTCCAGAGACTTTATATAAATCCGTGGTTTTGTTATGGAAAGCAAATGTCTAGCTCTGACCTAGCAGCCTCTTCCTGAACTCCAAGCAGGCCATCACTCTACCAACCCAATTTACAAATTTCAAATAACGTTCCTCATACTCTCTCTAGTTACACTCCTCCAGAATTCAGTAGTTCCTATAAGGATATAAATATTTTGCTAGTAAGCCCAGGCTCAAAGAGATGAGAAAAAAAAAGTGAATCAACATTTACTCTGCAACTAATATTCACCAGGTACTTGACCAGGTTATCACCTGTATTAGCTTACCTATGAAGGAGGCATTCATCATCAGAAAAATGAGAAAACCAAGCTTCCAAGGAACCTGCCTCACTTTGCCAAGTAATAAAAGCTGTAGCACCAGAAACTAAACCCACACCTCTCTGATGTAACCCACTGAGTCACTGTCCATGCATCATCAAAAGGTGTGTCTTTGTATGGATATTTCTATAATTTCTTTTAAAGACTTTATTTATTATTTTAGAGAGAGTGGAAGGGAGGCAAGAAGAGAGAGAGAAACATCAATGTATGGTTGCCTTTCACCTGCCTCCAGCTGGGGACCTGGTTGGAGACTTGGCCTGCAATGCAAGCATGTGCCCTGGCTGGGAACTGCACTGGGACCCTTGGTTCGCAGGCCAGCACTCAATCCACTGAGCCACATCAGCCAAGGAATAATTTCTTTTAAATGGAGCATCATATATTTTGTTCTGTAACTTTTTTTTAAGTTTGACAATAATTCTGTATTTCCCTGGCAGTTTTGCTTCATCTTGTTCATCAACAACAAACTTGATAATCTGATATTTAAAATATTCAAGAAACTTACTTTTTCTTGATTAGTAAGATAATATCTAAACTTCCAAACAAGATCTTGTTCTTCATATGTAAGTTGTTTGGTTGGTGGATAACTCACAATAATCTGCAACAAAAGAAAAAAAAATTACTTCTGCCAAACATATTTTCCCTGTTACTTTTCTTTCATTTAAATTTTTTCATTTATCTAAACACTTCTATCATAGAACTACTACATAAGAAGAATGTGCATGAAGCCTAGTAAGAGGAATTTACCGTACTTACAGCTCCAAAAAGTAGTGGTGATAAAGATGAAAAAGTCATAATCCTTATTAAAGTACGTAATTACAGAGCTAATTTAATTACCAAAGACCAAACCAACCAAAACATGTAAAGCCTCCTCCCTCCAAGAGGAAAAGTCCAAACACTAACCATTTCTCTTGTCAGGTCTACATGCTCAACAACGCACGCATGCACACCAAGGCCTTGCCACGGCACGCACCAAGCGCCACTTTCCCAGAGTGGCGCGTCTGTCTCCAGGACAAAAGTACTTACCAAAAGCCCCAAACTAATAATAAAACCACAGAAATTTGAAATTTTTGAAATTACTTTCGGCTCAATGATCTGGGACAAAAAAAATCTGAATCACATTTAAGGGAAGTGGTATCACAACAACTGTAACCAAAATACCTATTTAATTACTTTCACATTAAAATTTTAAATGCTTACGTTTAGCTGATCTCTTGTGGCAGCATTAGGTTTGAGATCGTGGTCAGAAGGTCCACTTCTTAAACTTCGGGCAAGTTTGTGATGTTTGCTCTCAACCAAGTTCTCCTATTATTTTAAAAATTTAATCAACAATGTAAACTTCACCAAAAGTAAGTTTCAATAGCCAGTTAGAAACAGAAAAGTAAACAGTTACTTAAGACCATTTTATAATACATAATATTTTATTGTGGCTACAACTTTAGTCTCCTATGTCTTATTTTTTTCCATTTTATTTAGTACATTATTGATGATGCTGTTACAGTTGTTCATTTTTCCCTTTGTTCCCCTCCAACTGGTACTCTACTTCCCTCCAGCATTCCCCTTCTTAGTTCATATCTATGGGTCATGCATGTAAGTTCTTTGGCTTCTCTATTTCCTTTACTATTCCTAACATCTTCCCCTATCTTGTGCCTACCAATTATGCTTCTTAGTCTCCTATTTTAAAAATACATCACCATTTTGTGATGAGGGAAGTAAGCATGCTTTACGCTTCACTAATGCCATAATGTGCACATGCCATTCCAGGTCCTTAAAACACCTGCTCCCCATTCTCCAGGTAATCAAGGTTTTATATCCTCCCTCCACTCAAACACCACCTTCTAAGAGCGTCCCTGACAACCCAGACTAAAGCATTCCCTCTACCAGTCGGCTACTAACACCGCGTGATGCATTGAAGTATCATCACCTTAGCAGTTTAACTTCTAATAGTAACTTGAGTGTAGGGACAATGACCATAATACTTCATTAAATATACATATTTGATGTATATTTACATCAAATGTAAAATATCATTTTACATTATGTAAAATATGATTTTGGCCAAAATAATTTGTTTTAAGCATACTATCTTTGATTAAGAGACTTTACCTTATTTTTGCATTTGCAAATTATCTATTTATATTATTTCCCTAATTTTCAACTGGCTTCTTGGTCCTTTATTCTTTAGTACTTAGGAGTTCTTTATATATTCAGCCCTTTGTGATATATATCACAATTTCTCCTAATTTATCAATTATTTTATGATTGTTTTTGGTGTTTTTGCTATGCAATTTTTTAATGCAGTCAAATTTATCAATCATTTCTTTTCCTGCCTTAAGATTTTGAGCCATTAGAAAGGTTTTTTTCCCTACACCAAGAGTGAAGTACTTGTAAAGTTTCTTTTTTTTAACATTAAAATCCCTGATTCATTTGGAGTTTTTCTTTATGAATGGAATAAGTATGGATCTGATTTAATTTTCTTTTCCAAAAGACTAATCAGTTCCCCAGTGCTATGCTTCAGTAATGAAATGCAACTTTTCTCATATACTAATTACCATACTCAGTTACTTTTTAACCTGATCAACCAATCGTTCTGTGGATGTATATGTGCTAGTACCACACCTGAAATTACAGAAGTTTTACAGTCTTTTTGCCTGATGCCCTGTATACCAGCTCAGTGGTATACTTTTTTTTTATATTTTACTTTGTTAAAATACATTCCTCTATTTAGTAAGTAATCATAACTTCAAGCTGAGCTGACTTTTTTTAAACACAAGGGGGTGAGAAGAGTAGTTTGTTTTCTTCTTTTTACCTTTCCTTTTGTACTTGCTTGCTTCACTTAAAACTAAAAAAAAAAAAAAAAAAAAAAAAAAAAAAATTGACTGGAACCCCACTTTTTAAAAAATTGTATCATCTATAATGTTTAAGCTGTAACTGTTGACAAGCATTTTTTTCAGAAAAGAATACACTCAATACATCATCACCTCCTTTACCTTACATTTTGCCAGAATGACACAAAAGTAATACCTATGATCTTAGTATGACAAAATTTGTTCCTTCTTGGCTATTTTGAAGGTAACCACAGAGTATCTCCAATCACGTGCTTCAAATATCAAGAATGCAAAATATAATTTGATTTTACAATGAAAATTCAGTGTCATAGTTAGACATATTGACTCAATACTATGAATAGGGTCCATGAAGGAACTGAGGGTGTTTGCTTCTAAAAGATTCCCAAGTGACCTTTTTCCTAATCTTTTATACTCTCTTTCCCTATCTTTTTTTCCAATGTTAGGTCAACAGCCATTATTTCTTGCTTCAATGATCTGTGTTTAACTCAGTCATTATGTTTTCATCTTCCAAAGTGCTACTTATAATCTATTTTGGTCTAATAAGAAAAGTAACTAACTAATCAATGCTTGCTTCAGCAGCACATATACTAAAATTGGAATAATACAGAAAAGATTGGCATGGCCCCTGTGCAAGGATGACATGCAAATTCATGAAGCATTCCAAATTTCTAAAAACAGTATGGAGTTTCCTCAAAAACTAAAAATGGAACTGCCTTTTGATCCAGCAATTTCACTACTAGGACTATACCAAAGAACCCTGAAACACCAATTCATAAGAACCTATGCACCCTTATGTTCATAACAGCACTATTTACAATAGCCCAGTGCTGGAAACAGCCTAAGTGCCCATCAGTGGATGACTGGATCGAAACACTTTGGTACATTTACACAATGTAATACTACACAGCAGAATGAAAGAAGGAACTCTTACCCTTTGCAACAACATGGATGGAACTAGAAAGTATCATGCTTAGTGAAATAAGCCAGTCAGTGAAGGACAAATACCATATGATCTCACCCATTACAGGACAATAATGAAAAAAAACAAACAAACAAACAAAACAGAACCAGATACATGAATACAATGAATAGACCTTCAGTGGGCAGAGAGGAGGGGAATGGGGAGGGGGAGGGGGAAGGAGGAAGCAAAGGGGAGCTGTTTAGTCAAGGAACTAGCATGGAAGAACCATGGACATGGACAACAAGTGGGATTGACTTTGGCAGGGGAGTGGGTGGATGGGGAAAGGGACAGAGGGGAGGAGAAAGGGGATGGATGTAATGCAACAACAATAAAATTAAATTTAAAAAAAGTAACTAATCAGAAATGCATAAAATAAAAATGAAATGGTTCAGTGATGTAAATGAGTTGTATGAGTATCATAGTATCTATTATGCAGTTTTTCTTTTTTTGCCGAGAACTTTCTTAATCTAAAGTCTTCTAATTAAATAAAGCTCTGTTGCAAAGCAGGAATTCTTACTCTTCGTATCCATGAAGGAGATATCACCTCAAAAATTCAATAGGTAGGTATCTCAAAATCATCCAAGACATAGTAATTCAAATTAAAGTGTTTTTTTTGTTGTTGTTGTTTTGTTTTTTTTTAGAATTTATTATTTTTAGAGAGAGGGGAAAGGAAAGAGGCAGAGAGGGAAAGAGACATCAATGTACGGTTGCCTTTCACCTGCCTTCAGTTATGGACCTGGCTGGAGACCTGGCTTGCAACCTGGTTATGTGCCAGGATGGGGAATTGAACCAGTGACCTTTGGGTTCAAAGGCTGGCACCTTATTCACTATGCCACCAGCCAGGGCTTAACAGTTCTAATAACTAAAATGACCCTCCATATTTTGTAACTAACCCAGTCTCCCTAAAATTTTCATCCACTAATTCTATTACATCCTGGCATAAGCCAATTCCCCTTATGTATTAGGTGGCAATCTTTCAAATACAGGCATTTTCACTTTATTAAATTTCACAGATGCTGCATTTTTTAAAATTTTGTTTCATTTTTAATAAATTAAAGGTTAGTCACAATCCTGACTCAAATAAGTCTGTACACACCATTTTCTAATAGTATCTGTCTACTTTGTATCTTTTTGTTACATTTTGGTAATTCTTGCAATATTTAATACTTCTTCATGATTATTCTATGTTTCATGGTGGTTTGCGATCAGTGATCTTCGATGCTACTATCGTAATTGTTTTGGGGTACCACAAACCCACCCATGTAAGACAGCAAACTTAATGTGATAAATGTGTGTTCTGGCTGCTCCACTGAGCAGGCCTCCCTATTACCTGAAGCATGATGCTGAAATTAGGTCAATTAATAACCATACAATGGCCTCTAAGTGTTATTTAGTATTTAGTATTTGATTTAAAGTGAAGAGTCACACATCTCTCACTTTAAATCAAAAGCTAGAGAGGAAGTCATGTTGAAAGTTGCTAGGCCAAATCTAAACCTATTACCAGTTAGCTGTGAATAAGGGAAAGTTCTTGAAAAATGTTAGAAGAGTTACTATAGTGAACACACAAATTATAAGAAAGAGAAAATAGCCTTATAGCTATTACAGAGTTTTAGTGATCAGGAAAGTAAGTCAAATCAGCCACAATCTTTCCTTACACCAACCTCTAATCCAGATCAAGGCCCTAATTCCCTTCAATTCCAGGAAGGCTAAAAGAGGTGAGAAAGCTATAAAAGTGTGAAGCTAGCAGAGGCTGGAGAACCAAACCTTTATGTGGCTTACTTTAATGCAGTATTTGCTTTACTATGGCAGTGTGGAGCCAAAATCGCAGTATCCCTAAGGTGTGCCTAGACCTGCTCTCCCCAGTGCTCACTAGCTCTTTCAGTAACCCAAATAAAATGGCTTCCCAACACTACACTATGCTGACCTTGTTCTTACATGTTAATATTTCTTGTAAAAATCCCATCTGAACTTGATTCCAGAGAGCTGAAGTGGATTTATAAATCACTTTTTTAGATAGCTGAGGTACTTAAAGATACATTTTTTCAAAAGAAAGTGTACAGTATTGATCTAAGTCATAATCATTCTGGTGTGATTTGATAGTAACTCACCATAGACATCTGAGGGTCTGGAACTTTCACTATCTCAAAGCTTGTTAAAATTGGAGATGACTCATCACCATCCTGGGTTACAGTGCAATGAATTAAAATAAATAAATAGATAAATAAGTAAAATTTCACCAACTGGTAAGAAACAACACATGATAATGTACATTCTAATGTCTTACAATTTTATTTAATAAACATCATTCTTTCCTTTCAAAAAATGAATCCTTCAACTATACTTTAAAACACATTATTTTTACCTTTTATTGCTGATAAAACATTTTGAGAAACATAAAATTTAACAATAAAAATTTATTAATCTCATTTTTAGAGATACAAGGTCTAGAAATCAGCAGATGGCTTATGTCTTTTTTAAAACTGCATTTATAGTGACAGTAGGTCAAAATAATATGTCCTAGTTGTTAAACTTAGAACACAGAACATAATTAAATATGTAACAACAGGTGAGTTACATCACTTGCAAAAACTACGAAATTGATGTTAGTAACTTTAAATGATCATAACCGAGTTCCATTCAGAGAAGGAGAATTTAAGGGTGGGGTTAACGTTACTTAATTTATACTTAGCTTCTGAGTCCCTACTCAGAAGTACTTCTTCTCAGAGGAATATGTACTCAACACCATGCAAATCTGAATAATGAAAATCCATTTATCAAGTTTGAAGATGTCTTATTTTGTTAGTATTGTCATTTTTAAAGAATGCTGGCTTTCACTTTTATCTGATTCAGGCAAGAAAGGTAATTCAGCATAATAAAATGTCACTGCATACATACTAGAAAAGGCTAAACTAATTAGGGTTGAAATTCATTTCCTCACAATTGTACACCTACAATCAAGTTTTTCTGTCAACTTCCAAACGCTACTATAGTTTCAAGTTTAGATATGTGCAGCAAAATCGGGAGGCTGAAGGAGGGAAAGCACTGTGACTTGACTTCAGGTCAGTAATTGAGTCTGAGGGAACCACAAACTCCCACAGCCATTGTTTAACAGGCTGATTCTCAGTCACAACAACAGAAAACACATTTATCAGCCCAACCGTGACAAGTAATCTTCACTAAGGCTATCTGTCACAAAGGACAGGTGACAAGAAAGTCTATTTCCATTAGATTCAATACACTGGCCCAGCAATCTTTACACTAAGTGGAAATATGACAGGGTGGGTACACAGGCATTAATTTATGGGCAATTTCCCAAGAAGCAGTAGAAAGGGTTCAAGTGCCTTAAAAAAAAAATACTTGAAATTCTTCTAATTCTTACTCTGTTATTATTTCATCTGTTATCAAAACTGTCTTTTTAAAGATCCTTCACATCTTCAATGTTCTAAATTATCACCTCCATTAGCATGTTTTAGCAATATAAACACCATATGGGCAGGGACAATTGCTTTTCATGAAATTACATATGGTATAACATAACATGTAAAACAGAATTTTATTAAAATGTATTGGTGACAAAATTTCACTCACCTACATTTCCCTTTCTCTACGAGGTCATTTTCCTAATAACCAGCCTTCCTTTCTCTCTGCTTTGGGTGGTTTAGCAGGTGTGGCCTCACCTTCATGCTCCAGGTCCCACTACAGAGACCCCTCATGAGTCCAGTGCCCCACCAGGCAGATGATCACGCAGACCCTGGGCTCTAGGAACACTACCTTAGCCTCGCTCTCCCACACTTGGCTTTCCACATTTTGTATCACCTATATCACAAATTCTACTAAGTTAATAATCAATGTCAGTCTATCTTTCTAGATCCCCCTTTTTCCCAAGAAATACCATTTATAATATAAAAGGCTGAAACAAATGAATGTTTCCTGGTCTTCTACTAAATGAAAGGGATGTAAGCTCAAGGGAAAAACAAATATTAACTTGAGAAATACCATAAAAGTGATAACAAATTAACTGTACAAACTCTACACTTCCATTATGAAAACTTCCTTTAAATAATAATTTATAGTTGTAAATATATGTATTTTAAAATCACTTGTGACAGTTTTAACGGGTAACACTAAAGTTAAAATGTGATTTAAAAGTGCGGTTTCTAATGAACAAATATACTGCATGTAAGCTTAGTTATGTGCTAGAGAAAATATTATTCTATTGTGCCATGTCTCAAAAGTCTGTCCTCATTCGCCCTGATTTAAGCACTTGTCTAAGTATTTCTATAAAAATAGCAGGTACCTGACATTTTTTTGAACTATGCTTATAATTATTTGTCGTACTTAAATGAACCCTTCAACTACCATTTAAGGCACAGATAGTTTTCTAGTAGCTACGTGTCAAGCATTCCCCACTCTTCTTTCACATAATGAGCAAACCAGAGGAAATCCAGGATTGTGTATGTCATCACTTAGTCTAATAACATAATTTTATTAATTCTATACATGCTATATAAATAAATGCAGATTTGTGAAGTTTTTCATAAGCATACTTATGTTTGGGTCACATGTAAACTTCTAATACTATAACACACACACGTATTTCATTGGTCCATCCAGAAAAAGTCCAGCCATTGTTAACACAAGAATGTCTGCATGACATCAATAACAACCTGGCAACCATGGACAGTGGACTGGAATGTGTATGTGTGAATAGTGAATAATGATGACTTCACTGTACTAGTCAGTGCGGGGTGACAGATGCCATTGAGTGAGCAAGTGTACTATGTGGCCGTTGCATTCAAAATGACTGAGTAGAACAATGAAGCTGCAACAAATTTTGTGTTAAGCTTGAACATTCTTCCACAGACACTATTCGGAGGATTCAGAAGGCTGCCGCTATGGGCAACTGTTGATTGGCAGCTTTATCAAGACAACATGCCCACTGATGCATCACGTCTCAGGCAGTTTGTTGGTAAAACATCAAATCACCCAGGTGACTCAGGCCTTACAGCTTAGGGTTGGCAATCTATGACTTCTACCTTTGTCCAAAACTTAAAATCACCTTTAAAAAGGGAAGAGATTTCGGGCCATTGATAAGATTCAGGAAAATAAACCTGGGCAGATGGTGGGGATTAGGGGAACTGTGTGAGGTCCCAAGGTACCTATTTTGAAGGGGACTGATGCATCACTGTCTTATAAACAATGGTTTTTGTATCTTCTTCATAAATGTCTCTACTTTTCATAGGACATGGCTGAATACTTTCTAGACATACCTTATCATATATACTCAAATAATAAACAATCCTTATCTTTTAATAGCTTACCACTTTAAAAAATAAATGATTCCCTCTTTTTACTTTTCAAATGATTTTTAAGTGTCATCAAAGCTAGTGCTTTAACAGCCTTTTTGCCAATCTTCAGAAAAATTAATCTAAACTTTTCATCCCTTGCATGCCCTGTAACCCAGAACTGCATTCAACGAATGTCTGGCTTTTGTTATCTTGTTGCGGCTACATGACTTGATTTGTGCATAAACAGCTGCTGGTGACGGCTGTCTGTTGCCTGTTGCTACCCTACAACAGAATCATTCATCTAAGCAGGAACAACATAATTTTTTTTAATGTTTCTCTTCTCCTCTACATTAGAGATGATAACAGTTCCAAGGCAATACCTTTTCGTAATAAACAATACCATATTCCTTATCATCGCTCTTGACACACTGAAACTCAACCATCAAGTACATGAAATTAGAACTTCGTTTTTCACTCTAAAAAGAAAAAGATTTTTATGAAAAAGAATTCTCTCAAACAATTGGTATCATTATTCCCAATTCAGTAACAAGTGGATCTACCAGGTACAAGTTAATATGTAACAAATTTTCATTTCATTATTATAAATGCATTGTTTTATACAGAACCACTACCTTATGATGTACAGCACTGCTTTATTCACTTGTAAGCACGTCACTTATAACTCTCTCCTAAAATATAATGACATTGTTCCTTTATTCAGTAGTTTGAATTTTATTACATAAACTCTTGACAAATTTTTATATACGTTTCATGAGTCCTCTTTAATTTCAAAAAATAAAAATGTTTTACGCTTCTAGCAATTTTAAGTAAATAACAGTTCACTCTTAAACCATATGATTAACTACAACAATTAATACAAGTATGACAAAAACTAAAGTTAAAGTTTGTAACTAAAGTCTGAGGCTATTTGAGCGTAATAGACATAACCTTTATAAGTTTTTCACAATTTATAAATGGTCTTGAGATTACGTGCAGTCATTTATAATATTTTAATCAGTTTTTTAAATATACAGGAAACAGTTACTTCCTCAACATTAAAAAAAAAATGTTGATTTGATTCTGTGTATAAATCTGTCACTTAAAACAAAAAACAAAATATAAATACCATGTTAGTAAAGAAGTGAAAATCAAATGAAGTCTAAAAGGATGATTAGTTTTGACCCAGAATAGTTTTTAAAATGGTTTTAAATCTACATGGATAAAACCAAAAGGTTTAAGGAGGTCATTTAAATTGTTCAGCTTTATAAAGCATATCATAGTCTATTATGGTAAGTAATGGTCTCCTATCTTTTATGGAGTAGGGGTGGGAGAATGGAAGGGCTGAGCAAAGTAAACCCTGACATTACATTTTCTATCCTAGGGACACCTAAGTTAAAGATAAAAAATAATAGTAAAGCATTTTGATTATACTGTTTTTAGAATGTGACTACTATAAAAATTCAAAACAGGAAAACCTCTTCCAGGTTGAAAATATAAGAATGTATTTATTACAAATAAATTTAGGAAAGATGCCAAGTATTCATACTAAATATATATGGTGTTAAACACCACTAATTTGGTTTTTGAAAAAGGAGCAATATCAGAATGTAACATTTCCAAGTGTTCAAAAAAAAAAAATTCTGTTTCTACCTCTTGAAAACTTTTCACAGAATACTAATCTGTGATGGTCTCTATAAGCTAAGCATATCACAAAACTGATAGTCCTCTTTCCTAATGTGATTAATATAATTGTTATTTATGTTCTCTAGATGCCAACTATTAAGCCAGACATCTAGTATTTCAATGTAAATATACAAGAAAAGAAAAAAAAATGTTTTAACTTTCAGAAAGGTTCACTGAAGTCAACTTTCAATTAACCATATTCTAGACCAACACATACGATCAACAAATAGCCCTAGCTGGTGTGTGTGGCTCAGTGGATTGAGTACTGGCCTGCAAAACAAAAGGTCACTGGTTCAGTTTTTGGTTAGGGCACATGCCTGGCTTGCAGGCAAGCTGATCAATGTTTCTCTCATACATCATCGATGTTTCTTTCCCACTTGTTCTTTCTCCCTTCCCCTCTTTCTAAAAATGAATAATAAATAATGTCTTTGGGAAAAATTGGGACAACTATACGAGAATCACAATAAAAAAATGATAAAAAAAGGGAATGAATCAACAACTTGAACCATGCAACTTTATTAAAGGTGCAGAGTCCTATATGCAGGGCACAGTATCTTAACTGGGGAGAGGACTTGACAAAGATGATTTAAGGTAACTGAAGTGAACAGGTAACACTGTTGACAGATTTATATAAGATTGATTTGAACTTGAACATGAGCTGCCATGTGGAAAGGGAGAGAACACACAAGTGAGGCATCAAACACAGGTATCACTTATATATTCAGTACACTTATCATACTCACTACCTGCTTCATGGCTGAACATAACATTATGATAAAACAAAGAAGGAAACCCGAAGTTTTCCACATATTAACACAGAACTCCCTAAACTACATGGTATTCCAATAGCACCACATTTGTGAGGTATCTGAGAATTCATAATTCTTCTTGATTTAGATGTTTACCAAAAACAATTAGAAATATATATATATTTTTTCCTTCTTTTTTTAAATGGGAGCCCTGACTGGTGTAGCTCAATAGACTGGGTGTCATCCTGCAAACCAAACGGTTGCTGGTTTGACTCCTGGTCAGGGCATAGGCCTGGGTTGCAGGCCAGGCTCCTGGGCAAGGGGCATGTGAGAGGCAACTGATCGATGTTTCTCTTGTACATCTATGTTTGTTTCCCTCTTTCTCCCTCCTGTCTCCTCTCTTTAAAAATAAATTTAAAAAAGAAAAAGGGAATACAACCCACCTCATTTATCATTTCAATCTCTCTAAATGTCAATCTGTCCAGCCAATCTACTTTCACCATGTGTCCTTGTCGATGGGCTTTGGTGAGCTGCAGAGCAAATATAATGAAAAAAGATTAACACAGATCTCACAAAAAAGGGAGGGAAATTATGAAGTCCATCATTCCTTGTCAGCATCATACTGAAAGAACTAGCTAATATAATAAAGAGAAATTGGAAATAAACTGTCTTTGCTCACAGATGGCATCATCATTATGTAGAAAATATGAAAGAATAGTAAAAAACAAAACTCCGAGAACTAACAGAAATCATAAAGGTTGCAGAATACAAGGTTAATATATAAAAGTCAATTACTTTCCTGTGTACAAGCGATAAACAATTGGAATTAGAAATGAAAAATACAGATGTTAAATTATGTAAATGGTATCTCAATAAAACCACTATTGTTTAAAGCATCATTTACATTAACACCCAGAAAAATAAAATTTGTATTAATCTAACAAAACATGTAAAATATATACATATATTTTAAAAAACTACAAAAGTCTAAGAAATAAAATAAAAATCCTAAACAAATGGAGATAGTCCTGCTCATGGAGAGGAGCACTCAAAATTGTCAAGATTTCATTTTGTTCCAACTTGAACTATGTATTTAATGTAATTTCAATGAAAATCCCAGCAATTTATTTTGTAGATAACAAAATGACTTTAAAATTTACAATGAGAGGCAAAAGGTCCTGAATAGTAAACACAATATTGAAGGAAAAGAAGAAAACTGGAGGGGTGACACTACCCAACATCATGAATTATTACAAAGCTACCATAATCGAGACAGAATGGCATTGACAAAAGAACACACAAATTTATTAATGGAACAGAACAGATTCTGGAAATAGACCCACTTAGTCAATTGAACTTTGATAAAGGAGCAGAGGTAATGCAATGGAGAAAAGATAGTCTTTTCAACAAATAGACTAACAAGACATCTATGTACAAAAAAAAAAAAAAAAAAAAGAATCAGGAAACAGAATTTACACCCTTCAAAAATTATTTAAAAATGAATCTTGTACCTAAATGTATAATGCAAAACTATAAAACTCCTATAAGATAACAGAGAACACCTAGGTGACCTTCAATATGGTGATGACTTTCTAGATTCAACATCACTGACATATACATGACAGAAATTATTAATTGGGCTTCATTAAAATAAAAAACTTTTGCTCTGTAAAAGACACTGCCAAGAAATTAAGATGAAAGAAAATATTTGCAAAAGACACATCTAATAAAGGACTGTTATCTAAAATTACAAACTATTATAATTCAATAATAGTAAGCGATAGGATTAAATAATGAGCCCTTAATTGGCAACTCACCTGTATATCAAAGAAGATATACAGGTAACATGCACATGAAAAGAATTCCACACCACATGATACAGAAAAATGCAAATTCAAACAAGATACCCCTGAACAGCTACTAGAATGACCAAAAGCAGAAATAGTGGTAATACCAAAGCAGGCGAGAGTTTGGAACAACCGGTACTCTCATTCATTTGCTGAAAGGAATGTAAAGTGGCAGAACTGTCTCGTGAGAATTTCTTACAAAACTAAACATAATCTTACTAAAAGATCCAGGCCTTGTGCTCCTTGTTATACAAATGAGTTGAAAACTTATGTCCACAAAAAAGCCTACGTAGGAACATTTTTAGCAGCTTTATCCATAATTGTAAACACCTGAAAACAACTAAAATGTCCCTCAGTAGACATATGGATACACTATGGTATACAGATAATGTGTTATTATTCAGCACTAAAATGAAATGAGCTATCAAGCCATGAAAAGACATGTAAGGAAAAAAAAAAGGGGGGGAAAAAAAAGCCATGGAAGAACCTTAAATGTATTACTGAGTGAAAGAATCCTATCTGAAAAGGCTATATACTGTATGATTTCAACTATACGACATTCTGGAAAAGATAAAACCATAAAAAGATAATTGGCAGCTCAGGGTTAAGAGGGGAAGGAAGGTTGAATAGGTAAAACACAAAAAGCTTTTTAGGATAGTAAAACTACTCTGAATGACACTATAATGATGGACACATGTCATTATACATTTATCCAAGCCCACAGAATGTATAACACAAAGAGTGAACCCTGGAGTAAAGTTGGGTGATAATGATGAGTCAATGTAGGCTCATCAACTGTAAAATAGCTACCACTCAGGTGGGGAATGTTGATAATAGGGACAGCTATGCATATGTCGGGGCAGAAGGCATATGGGAAATCTCTGTACCTTCCTCTTAATATTGCTATGAACCTAAAACTGCTCTACAATGATTATGTCACCTTCATATTTGATACATTCCCATACATAAACAGAAACCATACACAACCATCAGGATAAAAAACACTTGGCTAGTGACATATCATTATATTTTCTTAAATACAATTTTTAAAAATGTGTATGTCCACAATCTGTCATCTAAACATGCTTTAAAAAAAAAAAAAAAAAAGGATTTTTCATTCACCCAAGAATTCACGTTTGTTGTTAATATATATTATTTCCTATATACACCATATTTCTAGCTTCCCTAAATGAATGCTAAAGATGACCATTCTCAACCTTATTAATAGTAACCAAAAAGTGTATGGTCAGGGTAATAGTACCATGAACTGGTAAAGCCACTTTGGAGAAGTTTAAATGAGCCTAGGTACAGTTACATTTGTGAATCATAATTGCAATAGTGAAAATTTAGACATAAAAGAACATAAATGTCCATCAACAGTGGGAATTGTTAAGTAAACTATAGTAAACACATATGGAGAAAAACTAGAATCACAAAGAAAGGAAAATCAATAAACCTTGGTAGGGAAAGATCAGTACAGTAGAGCTGAATGTAAAATCAGCTGTAAAATGAGAGGCACCCTTTATGCTATGACTGTTTACAAATCTGCCTCCTGCACCAGGCTATGAGACTAAGAGCAGAATTTCTAGATATTCCTCTGCTTGAATTTTGTACTTTCTGCAGAACTGGATAGTTACCACTCAAAACGCCCCCAGCCACTTCTGCTACTTACCTACTACTAGGTAATAAAGCTCCTCAAACCTTAGCGTCTCAAAATAACATCCATTTTATTATTTCTCATGATTCTTAGAGAAGTCATGGTTTTTTTTCCTTTGTTTTTAGGTTTTTGGGGGGTTTTTTAGGCACATTTGGATTTATCTACTGGTATAACAGTCTGTCATAAAACTGTTGTCTTTTGGCGACTGAAGCTTCACTCATGTTACTAACACCTTTGTGGAAAAAGGTGGGCTCAGTTGGGAAAGCAGGATGGTGGGCCTTTCTCCTTGTGCTGGTACTCTCAGTGCTGGTCCCTCTCCAGCATAGTAGCTTGTTCCCAAAAGCGCAAATCCAGAAGCTGTCAAGCTGACTTAAGGGTGAGGCCTATAACAGGCATAGCATCGCCTCTGCTGCACCTTATGGTTTAAAAGGAATCGCAGGGCTGGTGAAGATCTAACGCACTGGAGGTGCATTTCACTGAGGACCACCTTGGGAGCCAGGCGGGGAAGCAGAACATGTGCTCCCCGGGAAGTGCAAGCATTCGGGCGGGCACCTGCTAGCTCAGCAGCAGAGCAGCAAGGACAGCGGGCTCTGGGGCAGGCAAGCCATGCATGTCTTGGCTGGTTCAGTCAGTCAGCAGGGAAAGTCTAGAAGTAGCTCTTGGAGTTCTCAAATGGCTAGTCGTCCTCTTCAAAATAATCTACAAGTCTCCAACTGACACACTGCACTCTAACCACCCTTTTCACTCCTTTAAACTATAAAACCTTTTATTTTTACAAGTCAAGGCTGATTCAACCATTAAATGTTGGGTAAAAATATTTTACTTGGTGGCACAGAGGTTAAGGCACCGGCCTGCAAACCCAAACGTCGCAGGTTCAATTCCCCAGCCAGGGCACATGACCAGGTTGCGGGCCAGGTCTCCAGTCAGGTCTGTGGCTGGAGGCAGGTGAAACGCAACCATACATTGATGTTTCTCTCCCTCTCTGCCTCTCTCCCTTCCCCTCTTTCTAAAAATAATGAAGTGAAAAAAAAAATTTTTACTAACATTTATGAAATTTTACAAAACTATAAGCACTATGTGAATTATTAGCAGCTAGTATAACGAGCCCATAATCTATGTCATTTCGTCTCGTATGGGTGCTGATGCCACTGCGGACAGACAACTGTTTTTACCAGTCCAGGGCATCTTCTGATTCTCTCCAGGCCAGGAAGGTCTATAGGTAATAAAGACCAAAAACAAACTTGAACAATATACACTTCGTTTTGGGTCTGAAATGTCAGTGACCTAGATCTCTCAAAAGAGAAAACCCGTATTCGGTTAAACTGCAGGGTAAAACTAGTATAATCTGTTTTAAGTTGTAATGTGAAGAAATAATCCTAACTCAGGTGCCCATCCTAGGAAGAAGATAGGTCAAAATATCAGTGAAAGTGCCATTCCCTCTTGTTACACAGGTTTCTACAGGCTTCACAAGATGTCATTGAGTGCCTGGAAGAGAAGCCCACTGTCACAGACATAACAGCATAGTTATTGAGCTCCAACTTCTCCAAGAATTAAACAGAAGGGAATTTAAAAGCTACAGATTCCTGTAGAGGTAAATGAAATGGAAGAGAACTGACATTTGCTTTACAAATTTTCCTTAGCCAGTTTCTTCCATATTCATATGTTACTTTACAAAAGTTATCAATGAACATGTAATCATCAAATAATGCCAGATAATGTGCCCCAACTTCAGAGATGCTGTGAAAGGCTTGTTAGTTTTGTTTGCTTATCAAGAGATGATGAAATTGCTTAAGGAGTTTAATATCTAGCTGTGAAAAAAATATGAACACATAAAAATATAACTTATGAGTGCAAAACCTCAAAGATGTATACAAAAATTTGATTCTGATTTTAAGCATCCATATATACCTTATAACCATATCAGACAACTTGTTAACACAGTATATGAGTAAATCAAATAAGCCATCTAAAAACAAAGAAGTACCCCTTTTTATTTTCAAACCAATGGAAAATGTAAAGTGATTAATAGGTTTACAAACATTTTGAATATCCAATCAGAGAACTGATGGAATGAATTGCAGCATATCTATACTATGCAAAATCCTGAAGTCCTCACAAACATGTCGTATTAGTACAGTGAGTCCTCACTTAACATTGATAGGTTCTATGACTTTAAGTTAAAGTGAAATAATCTGTAACAAAACCAAATTTACCATAGGCTAATTGATAGAAACTAAAGTTCCTAGGGCATCTAATCAACATTATAAAGAAATGACATCACTTGAGTATCTGCTGTATCTTAAAGGACCTGAAACAATTTTGAGATACCATTAAGAGGTAGGATTCAATTAAACACACAATGATTCCAGTTCAAAAGTAACAACAAATACATTATAATACACATGTTAATTTCCTGAAAGCATGTCAATTAAAATATTAATGATGGTTATTTCTAGGCAAAGGGTGAAATGTGATTTTTATAGTGTTTGTACTTTAACAATCTCCTACTGTGGTAGAACATATATGCTATATTTGTTACAAGAAAAAATAACATGTTATTTAAAAACTGGAGCTCTTTATAAACAAGTCATTGCACAAAAATCTGTTGAGAAAGCCAATGAAGATTGGCATTAAGACATGCTAAATATTTTACCTCATATTAAAAACTCAAAAATTAAAATGCATTTGATTAATGTAACTTCACTGTCTGAAATGAAAACTAGCTACTAACATAATTGCTCAAATTATTTCTTCCAAGGCCCTTAAAATAGATCCAACTGAAGAACCATAGAAGTTAAATGATGCTATCATTTTTCACATTTAAACAAGAGACATAACTGGAATCTGAATGAAAAGCCATGATTTTAACCATTTCTCCATTTTAGTTCTCAGTCCATGCTAAAGGGTTTTATAGATATTAAAGCACTTTATATAAGTAAGATGATTATCATTCTAATTATTCTTCATAATATAACTAATAATAATGACAGCATAAACCTAGTAATATATATTCTCCAACTATACTTTGCCTCCAACAGTTAGAATGTGCTTTCCACATATAGCAGGTGATGATGGTGGAGAGTATGAGAACTTGTGAACTTCTCTAATTAACATCTCAAGACAAGTACTCATTTAATGCAATTCATTCAAGGCAAAATATTTTCTTTCAAGGGCAAATGTTTCAGCAGGTCAAATAGTACTATACAATAATTTAACATAAAGTCTCAATCCCACCTCACTAAGTTACCTGAGCAAAAATTTTCTTATCTTAAACTAGATTTTTTAAAATTGTGGTCATGACAATTTGTCAGTGTTTATTCAAAAGATGCAGTGCAGCTAGCACATTCAAGTAATCTTGCAACTAGAAAAATAATGTCAAAAGCTAAAGTCCTTTAAACATTTCCCTCAAAATGAGAGAAGTAGTTCACAAAACTTTCTAGTTCCTTCTTAGC
Organism: Noctilio leporinus; assembly: GCA_004026585.1. Classification (NCBI taxonomy): domain Eukaryota; kingdom Metazoa; phylum Chordata; class Mammalia; order Chiroptera; family Noctilionidae; genus Noctilio; species Noctilio leporinus. The sequence goes on from PVIW01000527.1 coordinate 217,903, forward strand.
TCACTAAGAAATCAACAATCTCCTGAAGACTAAATTTCCAAGGTACCTTGAAAAATAGTATCCTGGGTAGCAGACACAAGTAATCTGATTACCAGAAAGACAATCATATGGTACATTTACAAATCCAACTCTCAGCTATAATGAAAGTATTCCATATCTGCACTGTCCAACAAGTAGTAGCTATGCACATATAGGTACTTAGCACTTGAAAAGTGATTATGGCAACATAATTATGATAACATAAAATACTGAATTTTATTTCATTTTAATTAACAAACTTAAATTGTCACATATGATTAATGACTATTATTTTAAACACTATAGCTCTAGGTTATAAATAACCCTTTGAATTGATGGACATGAACTCAAGATACTAGTTATTCCTGGATGAATTAGAAAAATCCAGTTCCTACTGCTACCAACCTGAAGTCTGGACCCTGAACCAGAGTGACCCCATGCAGGCAACTGGAAGGCCAGTCTAGAACATCACATCTTACCACTGCTTCACTGTTCCAATACCCACCCGCTGGTCAACATCCCCTAACCTATCTGTGTTGCTCAGACCACAAAACATTTTTCATCTAGTCGTTACACTCTCTTTGCCGCCACTTAATCAAACTGACAGAAACTAAAGCACATTCCAAAGGCATCAAGCAGAGATGCTAAAATGAAAAGGAGACAGTTGAGAAGCATGCTTTTGTATTAACCTTTCATGTCTAAAGACATGGATTCAAATATAAATCAAACACTAAAGCTCGGTAGTCACATCCAAAACCCCAGGTGGATATGCATCCTAGTCATAAAACTCTTAAAATATGACAAGCTGAAAGTAGAGCAGATGGGAACAATGGGCAAATTTGCTCAGGGCCACATCATTAAAAGGCTGGGTCATGGACAATGAACATGTCATAAATGGCCCAGAAGTCTGCCCTTTGATTATTTTCACAAAATCAATTCAGACAAAAAATACTATATTACTAAAAATTAATTAGGGAAATTTGGAGATGGGAAAGAGAAGATAATGAGGAAGATGGAGGAAAAGAGTGTATTTTAATACCTTCATTTCTTTCTGTTCCCTAGTAAGTTTAAGAAATCCAATTATTTAAAACAATAAAACTGAAGACTTCCATTTTGTTTGCTTTTTTCACACTCCTTTTACATCATTTTGTGAACATGTGGAAAACTACCATGTTCACAAAATGATGTAAAATGATTAAAGGTTAATTTCACCTTTTAGTAATTCTTCTGAAAGAATTTAATTTAAAAAAATGTTAACCCCTGCTCTGGCTGATGGCTCAGTGAATAGGCACCGGCCTGCAAACCCAAAGGTCGCTAGTTCGATTCCCAGTCAGGGCATATAACCAGGTTGTTAGCCAGGTCTCCAGCCAGGTCCCCAGCTGGAGGCAGATGAAAGGCAACCATACATTGATTTTTCTCTCCCTTTCTTTCTCCCTCCCTGCTCTTCCCTCTAAGAATAATAAAATCTAAAACTCTAAAAAAAAAATCTTAAAAAAAAATGTTAACCCTGGAAATAATGCTTTTAAACTTCAGTTATCATATTGCAGTTATAATTTCTACTTTCTTAGCTGAGCAATAAATCAGAATAAGGGTATTTAATTCAGCTTGAGTTTAAGGTTGTTTGCTTAATAATTATCTAACACCATCTTTTCAAAAGCCATTTAAATAGTTCATCTTCATTTCACAGTCCTCTTGTCCCATTATCCCCAGGCAGACAAAACTTAAGCAGTTCCATAAATGAATAAACTTTCTAACACTGCAGTTTGAAAATTGTCACTATGCTATTTATGTTGGCTCATGGGTACAATACATGGTAACTATGCTGTCCTATTATTAAGATTTATGTACACCTTTTTACTCTGAGCCAACTGCCTTCTCAACAATTAGAAACAATCACAGAAAATTCACTGGCTGGAAAATTCCAAGTGCAACAAAAAAGAAACCATTTAGTTCTAACCACTTAAACCTCTTCTCTTTGAATATTCATTCCTTGTCTTAAAAAGGGAATGTGAAAAATATGAGTAGTGCACCTCCTCTGGCACATGGCAAGGGAAACAGACTCAGGAATCCAGTCTGAAAATTTTAAGTAGAGAAGTAGCACTTATCCAATAGCAGTAATAATAACAACAACAATAACAAAATCTGAGAGCACAGCCACATATTCATATTAGGCAGCTCTGAATAATCCTCTGCTCTAGGCATATTCATTGAAGAAAACAAATGACACAAAAACAACAGATTCACAAATGCAAACTTTTGACCACATGTTTACTCTCTACTAAGGCGATAACTATAAAATCCAGGTAGATAAATAATCCCAATTATATATAATTTCAGTACTTTCAGAATCACAGGATATGAATAGCTACATAGAACCTCAGAAATCATTCATTCTAAACTGCTAATTTTACAGGCTCAGAACCGGTTTTTTCTGAGTCGGTAGGACGGTAAATCCCTGGCTCATACTACAGTGCTCCTCCTGCTGTGAAGGGTTCCCAAGTGTCCATGCCTCCAGTTTCATCAAACCTAAGATAGCACTTTTAAAACCCATTTTTCTTCAATAGCAGTAGGAATACACCAGGCTCTGGAACCTCAAAGATCATGACCAACTGTTGCTTAGAAAAGAATAAGACATATTAGCCCAAACTGGCAAGAAGTAAAAAGCCTCCTCCAAGGAAGGTGCAGTTACTTCAACAATGCTACAAACAGGATGCATTTTTCCCCTGAAGAAATATACTTACTGGTTTTAATGGTTTCTGTTTAATTTCTGGGGAACATGAATTAACACTAATCAAGTGGGCATAGTATAGCAAGCTCTGGAGTCTCCACTTAAGTAAAAAGCATAATTCTATTAGGAACAACAGCATTTGAAAAAATCTCATCTCAAATTGGCATCATAAAGACTGTATATATACATATTCTCAACTTTTATTCCTATTTTTAAAATTTAGAAACCAATAAATAATACTTGAAAACCGTTAACCACTCTGGGCAATACAGACAGCATACAAACTTTAATAACTACCTTTTGAAAAAGGAGGACACACTTGCCATACTCTCTAGTATACAAATTTAGATTGTTGATAATGTCACCAATGAACAAAATGTTATTAAGAAGGCCTCTTCCCAACACCTCATATAGTTCTGCATGTTTGGTCATCATTTCTAGAGTTGCAATTAATAACCAAAATATTAATTTTGAACCCACATGATTTTTAAGAGGTTATTCTTTAATCATTAAAAGCTGATCATTACCAAGTCACAGCTTTTGTTTAACTATAAAATTCAAAAGGTAAAAATGAGAAATGTATGCTTGGCTATATTTGGAAGCTAGAAGGCCAATTCAGATCATTTCCAGTGCTACAGATATTGCAAACTGAAGGAGGTCAGTCAGTTATTATCATAATTATTTTTGAACCTTCCATCAAAATATAATTGGGAAAAAATTAGGAACATATGACAGACACCTAAATTCATTTAATGAGAAGCAAAGTGGATAAATTGTACAACTATACAGATTTATATTTCTTGATGCTGTCTATTTCCCCTCAAACTTAGAATTTTAATCATCATATGAATCATAATACCATTCTCAATAAAGCAATTTAAGAGTGTTTGCTTCTTACACATGCTACAAAATTTCTTTCAATTATTCAAGGTTTATAAAAGTCAGAGTATCTTAAATGAAAGTTCACCACTAAGATAAACCCTTAAAAAGTAGATACATGAAAAATTTGAGAACTTTCCTACATCCCATGTAAAAACATAAATAAAATCTTAGAATGAGTAGCTGAATTGAAAATTATATTGTATTTAATTATGGAGAAGGATGTTGGCAACAGTAATTTGGTTAAAAAAAATCTTATTAGAAAGCCTGAACATCTTTTTTCCAAAATGAATTATACAAAGATACATAATGGACTCATTAGCAAAAATTTTATGTTAAAGTACAAAGCTTAGTCAATGCAAGTACTTATTCTCTATAATTAATATTTGTTCCATCTATAGGGTTGAGGCAACAAGTTAAACAATTTTCCTGGCATCAAAACCTTCTCCAAACACTAAAGAGTCATCTATATTAAAAAGATTGCAAAGAAAAATTACAAGTAAGAATGAAAAGAAAGTCTCTTAAGAAAAAAACTGTAAAAGGATCTATTTCACATAATGCTTTGTGAACAGACATTGATAAAATAAACTATACTGTTCTGATGTAAGCACAGATTTGAGCTTAGCTTTTGTATTTCAAAATGAAAACATTTCATTAAAACCATTTTGAAGGGAAAAGGTAGTAGTTGAGTCTGCTTACAAACACAGGAGTAGAACTGGAGTGTGGACAATCAGTTGAATTGATAGTATATGTAACCTTCGCTGCCAAGACTCTCTAGTATGTAACACTTGGCATCTTTAAGACTGTCACAAAAAGATTGGTGGTCATCCTGAAAATATCACCAAAAGCTCCACATTTTCAAATCTGATGAAATTATAGACACTAAAGGCCATGTAACATATGAATCCATTTACATGAAATATCCAGAATAGGAAAATTCACGAAGATAGAAAGTAGATTACTAGTAGCCAGTGGCTGGAGGAAGGAATAGGCCATGACTGCTAATGGGCACATGGTTACATTTTCCATGAAATGTTCTAAGCAGTGGCGATGACTGTAAAACTCAATGCATGGTATACTTTCCAAAACTGAGTTTTATGATATGTGAATTATATTTTAATAAAACTATTAAAATATTAAATCTAAATTTTAAAAACTATGACAGAATTCATAATGTTAATTTATACAACAACAAGCATCATTCAGAGCTTTCCACCTGTTGCAACAGTTTGCTTTTACCTTGGCAAGGCGGCTCATCTGATCTTCTGAGACAGTACTGCTTGTTCTGCCAGGAGTTTTTGTGGGTTCTGATCCATCTGCTTCCGCATTAGGCCAGACTTTCAAGTCATGCATCCCTTGGCGAAACATGCTAGGCAAAAAGAGGAAGTTCAGGGTAGGAAACTAGATCCCTAAGCAGAGAGAATTCCACACTAGGCAATACATGTCTCTCTCTTCAAGCTTTAAACCTCCAGGGGGTGGTAAAGCAATTAACTAAGCAATTCCTATCCATGTAAACACTTTCTCACATGCCATTCTTTCCTCCTCCAAGAGTCAGACCTACTACAGAGATTCTAAGGGTAGGCTGGACAAACAGAAGCCTCAATAATGGACAACACACCCTTCATCACTTTGGTGGAGATCTCAGAAACAATGGAGACCAAACTTTATCCCATGAAAAAATGTCACATTTACAATGACTGAAACAAAATTTAAATAATTATATAGCTGTTTACTTTAGGTGACGGGTCAGCATAGTAAACTGTACATTCAAACTGCTGGGGTCTGAATCCCAGTTGTGCCATCTGTTACCTATGTGATATTGGGTAAACTGCTTAACTTCTCTGTGCCACAGTTTCCTCATCTATAAATGTGAGTATAAAGAGTACCTGTATCTCACAGGACTGTTGGAAAAATTAATAAATCAGCATAAGTAAAAAGTACAGTAGTACCTGCCACATAGTAAGTATTTGATAAATGTAAAGTATTATTGTCCTTTTCACTAGATACAGGTTGACTCTTCTGTCTTCTTTCCTATGAAAGCAATGTCTAATAGGAAGTACAATAGTGGATTCAAAGAAGAAAAAAATTCCTATGTCTACAAAACATAGTCAGAAGTTTAATCTGAGCTTGGTGATCCTACTTTAAAGTAAAACATTTTATGATCTTTGATCATCATGTTTCCTTTAAAAAACCACCAAGAAGATCTAGAATACAACTTGAACAAACTCATAAAGAACTTCTGACAACTATTCTCTTTGAGATTCACTACTGTCAAGTTTCTTAGCTTGTTTCCTTATGGAGGGGGTTAAAGATAAAGAAGTCTTCTGTTAGTAACATGTTCTCTCTTTTTAAAACAAAACCACTCAGAAAATATAAATAGCATCCTCCCAAAGCTGAAAGAGCAAGCTGCCAATGAACGGGCAAGTCCATAGCACTTTGCACACTGACATTAAATATTTTTTTCAATAAGGTTCATGTTGCCTATATAGATACATTTTTTTCAATCTTTGAAAAATTGCACTTAACTCTGAAAGTTTTACATAAATTTTTAAAGCTATTATCTGACTAATGGAAAGTTTCTTCACAGATTTTCCAGAACAAAGAGGATTGTCACTGAACATTATGGAAAGTAATAATGCCATCAACCGTTAGATTGGGAACTATAAAGGATGGTTAAAAGCTGGGGAGCAAAATAAGATTAAAGACCATTATCTGCTGCAAAGGCTGTAAGGTGGGCAAAAAGCAGGTAATAAATAGGCAGCAACTATATCTGCAAAAGCTGTACCTTGCAGGCCCAATGCAAATGCAAATTCACTGGTTGTGAAGAATCAAAATTGTTAATATTTACCATGTTTGAGATCAAAAATAAAAGTTACATTACAAAAAAGCACATATGCAAGCCTTTCATAAAGTTCATTTTCTTTCCCTTTCAAATGAGACATAGATTCATCATCAAGCAGACCTGCTTAGTCTCTTAAGAAACTGGGTACAGTGAGGTGGCAACATTACTTTGAATGAATATCCTTAAATTTTCCTTCAGAAACATCAGGTCTCCTTTCCTTTTCTCAGCCTCCCTGGCTGAACTTGAATAAATCAAAAATAAGTACATTTGGCAGAAAGTCAGTTTACTGAGTGATTCAGGTGTCTTGGGATGGATCTGGAGAGATTTAAGGATGGGGCATTGGAGGGCAGGGGTGATGACAAGTGACTCAAATGATCAAGTAAACACGGTACTCTTGTGACACTAATGGAGACTTTGTGGAGTTCCACAGCCCCAAGGTGGCAAGCCATAAGATGCTTGAGAGCATCATGACCACTTGGGAAATGAAGCCAGGCAGGCAAGACAAAGAAATGGCACAGCAGGACCTCCTGCAGCAACTGCCCTGACTTCGGAACTCACACTTGGAGATCCCATCTGTGGGAGAAATCCCCAGCTTGCCTCTGGTTCTTTGCCAAGTCAACTAATGAGCAATCCATTCCTTACCTACTTAGAAATCTCACAAGCTAGACTTTCAAAACAACAATTAGTTAATCTGGCCATATCCTACAGAGTCTTTCAATTATTAATTGCACTATTCTCCAAGAAATACTGCTTCACACTGACTCACGTATAAAAAAGGTATTTGCAAACAGGAAGAGCTGATTATCACAAGACTCTCAATACTACAATGCAACTATTAAAGGCTTTGAGGGCCACTATTTAAAAGCTACTAAGTCCATACCACCACTATTTAGGGAACATTAGGGTGCATATGGTGTTATTCCACTGCCAAAGAAATATTTGAGGGGACCACTGTTTCCCTAAGTCACGAGAATGTGGAAGCACATGGCACAACTTTTAATCGTAGGTGGAAGAAAATCTGCACCTTCTGAGGCCACTCAGAAGGCTCCTGCCGCTTTCTCCCCCGACATGTCAGCAGCACCAGGGGAGAGGCAGCTGCACTGCAGAACTTGATATCTGCACTCTGCTGCAGCACCTGGAACACCTGCAAGTCAAAGCTGCACAGGAAGTACAGCATCATGCTAGGCGTTTCCTGGGCTTGTGTCCACTGAAACCCAGTTTTCCCTCAGGAAAGGCCCCAGAACAGAGAGAAAAAGGCGTTATTTTAATTTCATAGGTTTTCTTCAAATTCCTTTCTCTGAGGTGAAGGTCAGGATGTCAGCCTCTAGGAGGCAGAAGAAAGGGATCTAGGTTTTCTGCATTCCTTCCCCACTGTTCCAAGTATCCACAGAGCCCTAACGTTCACTTGGCTAAATGCTCTACCACCATAGGACTTCAACAGGCAAAAGAAAATATAAGTCGTATTTTTATCTTCAATTGAGTAACAGTGAGCTGAATATCCCCTTATATTTGACTAGGTACAAACAGAACCATTCTAATTAAAGAAGGACTTTTGTTTTTGTAGGTATTGTATACATATGTGGAAAGCAAATAGATTTACTATCACTTGCATTTTATTAGGGTTTTTTCTTCAATTTCTAATATTTGGTAACATTAGTAACAGTTATTTTCATTGATTTATCATTACCTGCCAATGTTAAATAATACTTATTTTCCATGTGCAGAATATAAAAATTTTGCTTTCAACTAAATGGAAGTAAAAAAACTAAATTGACTTAAGTAAAAACATCAAGTAAATAACAGTGTATGTATCTAGTACAGAGATGCGCAGGAATTCTGAAAGTGGTAAATCAATGACTCATGTTTGAGAAACCTTGCTCTAAAGGAGGTAATTTCACAGAATCAGTGCTGCTCTCCAACATGTTTCATTTGTATCTAAATCTGTGTTCAGGGTCTGGAGGAACAGTATGAGCGATTTTTCCAGTTAAGAGAAAGCAGATGACTCTCCAAGATTGAAAGTCTCAATTTATTTGATACCAAAAAACTAACTGAAATTTAACCCCCACTACCTTTATGATCATCTTTGGGCTTTAATTACTTCTTAGAGTAGAACAAATACTCCAATTTATGTGTCAGGCACATTTCCAGCATGTTTGGATGGAAGGTAAAGAAATTATTCTTTAACTGGGATGTACACAGAAATACAAATAAGTGGGTACCAGAGGAAGGAGTAAAGGAAGCAAAGTCTTATGAATAGACTACAATGAAAGGCTGATACAGTGTTTCACAAAATGTGGTCCACAGACCACCTTTCAGAAAATCACCTGAGATGCTAATTAAAAATGCTGATTGTTGTGGCCTCACCAGAGACCTGATGAATCAGTGAGAACATGGGAAGATGCTTTTTTTTTTAGTAAGCTAACCAGGTGATTCTTATACATGGGTTGCTCATTACTGACTTCATGTAACAGTATCACAAATGTTAATCTAAGAAAGTTTCTTTGCTCTAGGCAGGTCATTTTACCACGCTTCTGTGGAAATTTCAGTTGTCTTATACCCAAACCCTAGTCAGAGTGTTCCAGCCACTAAACGTGTATGCTAAAGTATCTAAAACGCACATAAGTGCTCAAGAGGTGTTTTTATGAGGGTCCCCAGCTTTTATTCCTGAAGGTAAACCACTATGACCAGGTCAGAAGGCAAAACCAGGTCTATCTGGCTGCTTCTCAAGAACATTTAACCACTAAGAGGAATAAACTGTTGTGTACTTTTTCTCTAAGCGAAGCAAATCCCACCCTAGAAAAGTAAAAAGGAACAAACTCTGGAAAAGGAACATACTTATTTAGTAACATGTCTGTTCTACTGTTACTTTATCAGTCTCAGCCTGTGTCTGAACTATTCCTGTTGGATTTCAGTAACAAATAATCTCTTTAATAGCTACATTGAACTGAAATACCTATACGTTACTAAGCAATTAAGCTATTCTCAATGGAATTAATCTAGATTTTATTCATGAGTTTAAGCTTTTCTTAATTTTAATTTATTAAATTTTCATTAATTTATTATTGCATTACAGTTGTCCCGCTTTCCCCTCTTTGCTCTCCCCTGACCCACCCACCCCATCCCCTCTGCCACAGTCAGTCCCCACATGTTGTCTGTGGCCATGGCTCATTTATACTAGTTCCTTGACGAAATTCTTTTCCTCTTCTCTCCCTTTCTCCTCCTCCCCCTGCCCCTCTAGTCACCATCAGTCTGTTCCTTCTTTCCATGCCTCTGGTTCTATTTTGTTCATTTCTTTGTTTTGTTCATTAGTTTCCTATATTAAGTAAGGTCATACGATATTTTTCTTTCACTGCCTGGCTTATTTCACTAAACATTAATACTCTCCATTCCATCCATGCTATTGCAAAAGGTATGAGATCCTTCTTTCTTTCTGCTGCATAGTATTCCATTGTATAAATGTACCACAGTTTTTTGATCCATTTATTCACTGATGGGCACTTAGGCTGTTTCCAGCACTTGGCTATTGTAAACAGTGTTGCCTGGTCCAGTAACATTGCCAGGGGTTGCAACATAGTAAGAAACGCCATGCTAGCACAGGAGTGGAGTCCTTGAAATTCAATGTATGGCTTCCACTACCTAGGAGAAAGTCTTTGAAACTGAATATTCATCTAGAATATAGATCTAGAAGGGGGATAAGGATGGGGTCCACAGCACCCAAAGAAGCCCATAAAACATCTTTGGTTAACTGCCTCCCTCTGGTCACTGTCTGTTTTAAGAGGAGTTCCCTAGTGCTTAAAGAAAGAGACCATAACTAATTCAGGGTGACTGCCTCAACTTGAATTAACTACCTCCTGTAACATACATGTTTTACAACAGGATGAACAAATGTGGTCTGGAACGAGCTAAGAATTTGGGCTACCAGACCTCCTCACATACCTACATTTGTGTAATCACATCCCCCAGGGGAACCTGGCACCTTTACCCACCAATCAATATGTAACTGCCTCACCACCATCCCGCCAGCTATGTAAGTCCTCAGGACTAAGGACCTAATGCTTTAGCTGCCCTTGCTTTCTGCCTCCCAAGCCTATGCCTTTCACCCCCACCTCAGCAAGGCCTATTCTCTTCCATGGGAACGTATCACTAATAAACTTTAATGCATGCTAATAGATTTGCTGATCTGTAATTCTTTACTGCATCAGCAAGAACTGAGTTTTTCCTGTAACAGTACCAAACATGTACACATTGAGAATTTGACTGGGTATAAAAGGTTCAAGCTCCCCCCACAACCCCCCTGAAAAAGGACCAGAAAACTACAACATCCCTATTCATTAGAAAGAAAGAATGCTTACCCATATTTTCCAAAGAGTGACACTGTTGTCCCACCGACAGGCACTGCCTTTCCTGGTCCATACACATCCCATATAGTCAGGGCCACCTGAGCATTCCTGGGCAGGTCAGGGTACTTCACAGGAAGTTTTAGCCACTCATTCCAGCTATGGAAATAGTCACTATAAGCATGTTTCATTCATATTCATATATATGTATATGTGTACATGTGTATATATATGTATAAACATTTATTTTAAGTCAGCAAATCATATAAGAAGGTTTGGGCACAAAAAAATATCCCCAAAATATTACGTTACCTCAATTTGCTCTAGACAATTTCAACTTTAAGTACACAACACATGAAAAAACGTTTTTGAAAAAATAAAGCTCATAAAAAATAACACTGGTAAATCCTTTAACCAAAACACTCAGACAATATAACTAAGACCCATGAAATAAGATAATGGCTAATAATTACCTGGGAAAATACTTGAACCTGTTTATAACCAAAGTTGTTTTGAATCAAACTGTGATTTTCTATAACCATTACCTGGAACACAGGTTTTATAGCATGAAAATGAAAAAAAATCAGAAGTACTCTTATGACATTCAAAATACTGCTGAGGATAATATGATCCTATAATGTACCTCAACAAAGTAGAAATCCACCAAAACCTTAAAAAGACTGAAGTAGACTATCCATTTTTATAACATGAAGCTACCAGACAGCTCTGGACATACATAACATGTTTTTCATCTGAGATTTTTCTGTTGTTCCTCAAGTTATTTCATTAATACTGAAATGACTAGCTATTAAGTCTTTTTTATGCTTTTCAAGCATGTGTGCGTATGTTTTCCCTAAGGAATTGTCTGTTCTTAATACATAGCAATGACAGGACAACTTTTAATTTTTACTCTTTATTCATCTCTGCAAATTTTCTTTTGTTAAACTTCACATTGCATTTATTTGATCCTTTCAACTTCCTTTACCAACACCTGGCTTTTAAAATCCCTAAAGAAAACTGTGCCAAAAAAAAAAAAAGTATGTAAATAATACACAAAGTACTATCCAGCTGATACATAGAATTGTTTCTCTCTTTACTCAAAAGTATTCTGTTTACTCAAAACAAATCCAAAGGGGCATATGCCAGTCTAGGTCAAATACATTTGTATCAGAACTTTGAAGAGCTTAAAGGACAAATCATTTATACCCACCATATAAATTCAAAGACCTATGGAAAATTAGAGATGTTTATCAATTTGAAGGAGAATCAAAGTCATTACATCTTTTTCTATAAAGGTCTTAAATCACATGTCTAAAAATGCCATTCTCCACAATAGATAAGTTTGAGGAACTAATGAATTTATTTAATCGCTATCTGCATGGTGGGCCAAACTGAAAATGAACAAACCACAGAAATTAACACTGCTAAAGTTAAAGAGGAAAGTCAGCCAGCAACAACATCCAAAATGAACTGTGAGAACTCTCACCTCGATACTCTGAGCTTCAATAAATATATATGATCAAGCAATGATTTGCCTTCAATCTTTTGCAACCCAACACCAGGCCTCCCACACCTTTCATCAAAGCCACTGTACTTTACAACCTGTTGTACATGCCAGCCTTCTGTAGAAGAGTTCTTTAGAAGAAAATGAATCTGCAGCTAAAAAATATTTTAGAAATTCTGGAAAGATCTGGTCAGACATCAAAAAGCTATGTACAACAACAATAAAATTAAATTTAAAAAGATAAAAAGCTATGTATTTTTAATGCCATTTTGCTTTCTACCTCCCCTACCCAACCTTCATTAAATTCAACACTAAATTCACCTGCAGCTTTCACAACACTGCAAAACCATAAAGGCTGATTCTGGATGGTCTCATCCTCACCATGCCCTCCACCTCAAACACCACTGTACTAACTCTCATCTGATTAATGGGCTCCTAAATCCTAACGTTCTAATTTTTAAATTATGTTAGACTGTTAGTATATGTCTCTCTCTAAAGCCATGTTAAACCTATTATGGGGCAAGAACATACATTTTTTTTTTAATTTATTTTAATTTTTTAAAAAGATTTTATTCATGATTTTTAGAGAAACGGGACAGGTGGGAGGAAAAAATGGAGAAAAACATCAACAAATGGTTGCCTTTCACCTGCTTCCAGCTGGGAACCTGGCTTGCAACTTGGGTATGTGCCTTGACTGGGAAGTAAACCAGCAACACTTGGGTTTGCAGGCCGGTGCTTAATTCATTGACCCACATCCGCCAGGGCAAAAATATAAATTAAAAAAAAAAAAAAAAATTAAATCACTAGCCTACACAACAATTTTCATATATAAAATTTTAAAATTTGCAGAATTCTACATCTAAAAATGAATTTTACCTTAAATGTAACTAAAGAAGGTATAGGTATCCCACTCTATAGGCTCTCTTATTACAGGACAGGAAAGGGTAAAATATCATAGAATAGACCTGGATAAATTTTGAATGACTTCATTATTCAAACTCTCACAACTCATCTCTAATGCAATTAAAAATTTTGATCAGTTGTTTTCAGTGTAATGATGATGTTATAGCTATGTTTTAAAAAGAGAGATACAAAAATATTTAGAATTAGGATAATATATTTTGAATTTGCTTCAAAGTAACAGTAGGCATAAATAAAACAAAACAGGGTTTGAGTTAGTAATTATCAAAGCTAGGTGATGGGACCTTGGAAGTTCATTATATTATCCACTCTACTGGTTTGAAAATTTTCAGAACAACAAGTATATGTACAAATATATACTGTACTTTTGTGTGTGTGAATGTCACAAAAGACTACTAAAGAAATATAAGTAGTTGCTTTCAAGGCAGCCAGATCACCAGAGCTCAGGCTCCTGTTCTCTCGAAAAACCACTCCCAGCCTATTGGGCCACACTTGGGTGATAAGGGGTTGTACCCTCCACAGCAGAGCCTAGCAGTCCACGTGGCCACACCCTGTCTCCCCTGAAGAGGGAGAGCATAAGCTCCTTTCTCGAGGCAGACAACTTTTATACCCTGCAGCTTACCTACAGGGGTACTGAACACATGTGGATCGACCATTAAAACTGCCCCATATAATCCATCAAAAAGAAGTATCAAGTGGCTAAATTAAGGATTCACAAACAATCTTGTTCTGAAAAAACAAGAACTTCTTGTTCATTATATTTACCTTGCATCCAGACTATGGTTTGCTAATGTACTATGTTCAGTAAACCAAGAGCTTAAAACAAAAAGTTTCATATAATAAAAGTATGATCTGAACAAGTAATCATAGATCTCTCTTTACAATCTGGGCTCCAAACATCTGAGCGGACAACATTTAAGACTATCAAGAAGTATTTATGCGTTCAAAGTCATAGTACAGAGAATTTAAAGATGCTACATGTTTTTGATTTGGGTCATTTTGTTAATCAGTCAAGTTCTTACAAACAAGTTCAATTACATCTTAATTACATTTAACACTATCCTATCTGAGTAGGTTACTGCTTTATTCAACCAATGTTTGCAAATATTAAAGAAATTGTAAAAATTCCTCTGTAATCACTATCAAATCATACTTACAACATCTATAAAAAAAATGGGATGATGGGGCAGCCTTAAGAAGGAGCCTCTGGGTAGCAAGAGAAGTGCTAGGGGTTGTGGGAGAATAGAGCTCTGTGCTCCCAGGCCCTCCCCAAGGTTAGAATATTCTAAATAAAGATCTGTTTTTGTCTTATTGGTGCTGGCCTGCGAACTCAAGGATCGTTGGTTTGATTCCCAGTCAGGTTGCATAACCAGGTCTCCAGCCAGGTCTGTAGCTGGAGGCCGGTGAAAGGCAACCACACATTGATGTTTCTCTCTCTTTCCTCCCTCCTGCCCTTCTCTCTAAAAATAATGAATAAAATCTTAAAAAAAAAAAAAAAAAAAAAGAAAAGAAATGGGAGAATAGTCTGGAACCCACCCTATGCAAGAAAACAACTTACTTCCATCTTGTACTAAAGGCCTTGTAAGATGTTCTCACTGGCAAGGCCAGAGGCTTCCCTTCTGCAAAAACTTGACAAGTAACATAAAGATCAGAGCACGTCTCTTGGTACAGTCCTGAAAACTTCAGCATTGGGTCTTCCAAAACAGCTTTATAACTCTTTTGTTCTCTCTTGCCTTCCAAACTTCCTCTGGAAACATAAGAACAATAATGTTTAGACATTTTTTTTAGCATATAGACAACAAATACAAAAGAGTTTATGGCTGTTACAGTAACTTTATGTTACCTAAACCCGTGGTCCTCAACCTTTTTGGCACCAGGCACCTGGTTCATGGTAGATAATTTTTCCATGGATCAAAGCAGGGTGAGATGGTTTCGGGATGACTCAAGCTCACCACATTCAAGTTCACCTCCTGGTGTGCAGCCTGGTTCCTAACACACCACTACTGCTCCGTGGCCCAGAGGCTGGGGACCCCTGACCTAAATATTTTCCTGTATATGAAATTAAAGTTACTTTTACACCTAATAAGGTATCTTACCCTATTATACCTAAAATCATGTCTATCTTCATTATTATATTTTTTTATCTTCTTCATTTTAAACCCTGTCATTAACTCTTGGTCTACCTCAGACATCACCAGCTTTCTAGGCTTTCATTTCCTTTTTGTTAATTTCAAGCCAAGCACCTGTTTATGTTTTCAAAACATTTTTGTACTAGCTTAGAGGCCCTGAAATAAAAGACAAGATAAATGACACAGCATTACAAGAAAATGTTAAGCCCTTGTTTCTGTGGAGAAAACTTATTTTTTAAGATTTTATTTATTAGTTCCGGAGAGGGAGGAAGAGAGAGAGGCAAAGAGTAGGAGAAACATCAATATATGATTGCCTTTCACCTGCCTCCAGCTACGAATCTGGCTGGAAACCTGGCTTGCAACCTTGTTATGTGCCCTGGCTGGGGAATCAAACCAGCGACCTTTGGGTTCACAGGTCGGCACCTTATCCACTGTGCTATACCAGCCAAGGCAAAAACTTACTTTTAACTGCACATTATTTTTATACACTTTCAATTATTTTTTTACTACATAGATGTATTATGACCATTTATTTAAAATAAAATTAGTGTTAAAAGTCATAAAAAAATAAGCACAGGAAACTATAAATGAAGTAGAAACAGCAACTGAAAATCAAGATTTTGTCGGATATTGTACCCAGCATTTTATATACTTTTAATTTACTTTTTGCCATATTCTCATTTGATAAATGATGAAGCAGAGGCTCAAAGATCAAGGAATACAAACTAACTGAACTAAGAATAAAAACCCAGGCAGGAAAGGCCAAAGCCAACATTCTTTCCACCAGAGAAAAATACTGTACGTCAAAGTCTTGGAGTTTGGGGGTTCCAATTCCCAGAATGATGCCTGAAATAAGTCTGAACAATATCTGAAATATGAAAGTCAAAGAGGTAGGGAGTCATACCAAAAGAAAAAACAAAACAAAAAACCCTAACATGTATGAGGTTGTTCCAGGAAAAGTACAACCACTGTAAATGTAATAAAAACAGTCTGAGCAACAATGATGTAACCTGGCAGCCAAAAAGGCTGGACTGCACGTGTGAACAATGACAACTTCACTGTACTAGTCAGTAGGGGGTGTAGACACCATTGAGTGAGTGTGTGTACTATGTGGCCATTACATTCAAAATGACTGAGTGAAGTAACAAATCTCTATCCAATTTTGTTTAAGCTTGAACATTCCTCCATGGAAACTATTCGGATGAGTCAGAAGGCCACAGCTATGGACAGCTGCTGACTGACAGCTTCATCATAACCACATACCCACTCATGCATCATGTTTCCTCAGAGTTTTTTGGTGAAACACCAAATCACCCAGGTGACTTGCCCCACTACAGTCCTGATTTGGCATCATGACAGCTTCTGGCTTTTCCCAAAGCTAAAATCACCTTTGAAAGGGAAGAGATTTCAGACCATTGATGAGATTCAGGAAAATAGGATGGGGCAGATGATGGCACTTAAGAGAACGGTATGAGGTCCCAAGGTGCCTACTTTGAAGGTAACTGAGGTATCATTGTCCTATGCACAATGTTTCTTGTATCTTCTTCAATACATGTCTCTATTTTTCACACTATGTGGCTGGATACTTCCTGGATAGGCCATGCACAAATGAATAGAGAAAGATGGTATGTCTGAAAAACTATAAATTGTTTGGTATAGCTAAAACACAAAGGTCATGTTAGGAAGATGCTAAAGAATGAAAAGAATGAAAAGTTGGGGGAACAATGAAGCTAAGTAGTCATCAAATTCAGTACCGTGCCTTACACAAGAAATTCAAAAATGTTATTTGAATTATTTTTAGTTAAAGTAAATATAGTCAAACTTGGATTTATGATACCTTTGGCGGAATGTAAGAACATAATGGAAAGGTGGAACTGAAAACAAAATTTGTAAGATTTTCAGTCAAAATTAGAAAAAGGTAGGCTAAGGCTGGGGCAGTGGGTTAGAAAGGATAAAATTTAGCTTCTGATTAATACTTTATCTTTGCCTCAAAATAGTCCAAGTATGTATCTGTTAATAATAGGCCAATTTTTCTTCTTTCCATTCAAAAGTTTTAAAAATACATTCATATGTCCAAGAAATACTGGGAGGAAGGAGACTGATGGAAATCCCTGTACCAGATGATGGCATATACAAGGTCTGTCCCAAAAGTATGGAGCCAATGTCAATATAATTGAAACAGTTTGTGCACCTGATACTTTCAGGATAGACCTCGTAGGTCCTGTTCAAGCATCTAGAGGTGCATGATGCAGAAATTACCTTAAATGGGTATGTAAATTATTTTAAAATGGACAGGACAGTTGTTACATACCACCCAAAATGGAAAAAAAATTAATTTTCAGATTTTAGAAAACTTCTGGAAAGTAAAAAAGAAACAAGCATGCAAATGTGCACCTGACAACAAAGAAAATGTATCGATTGCAGGTAGGTATGCAGCCTTTTGCCTGAGAAATAGTTGTGGAATTCTAACATATTATAAACGATGTTGTGACTAAAAATTTGTTACAATTTTTGCATTGTGAAGATACTCCTCTAAGACTGCCGTAAAATGCACATAATTTCCAACTCGGTCCTACCTGTACCCCACCTCAGTTCCCTTACTCCCATCTCATGATGTCATGACCTAGACCCTTACTTTAGTGTTAACCCCAAGACTTTCCTGCAAGGCTCTTGCCTCCACCTTATTTGCAACTGGCACCCTCCGACTCCTCCCCATTTCCCTGGCGAAACAATGCCAGACTGTCCAAAAATTCACCCCAACCCTCTCTCACTTCCCGTGCGTCTAATACTACGGTGTATGCACGTGCTCAGCTTATTTTCAGTAACTGGTATCTGCCTGCCTTTACCTCTCCAAAATTGTCTCCGCTCCACCCTCCGGCCCCGTTCTAAAGAATCTTCCCATTAACTCTGGGACGACTTACTGAGACTTGGTTTCTTCGACTGTAAAATGGGACACTAACCCCTCAAGAGTTGCTGCGCACATCAAAATGCTCTCAAGAAATTAAAACACCGTCAGACTTAAGGGTTTATTCTTACAGCTGTCCTCTCAGAGCCCACGTTCTCGATCCTTCTGCCACAGCACCCCTCTTCTCCACGCTCCGCTTTTCCTTCGCGGCCCTGGACGCAGCCCTCCCCGCCGCCCCAAAGCCAGCTTTCAGACTAGGAACCTCCCTCTCTCCCTAACCCGCAGGTCCCTGCCTCCCAAGTCCCTCAATTTCAGCAACTGCAGTCCTGTCCCCAGGTTCTCTTACATCTTCAGCTGCACGTTGATATCCAGGTCACAGCTGTAGACGTAGTGAAACTTCTCCGCTTCCCCCATTGCACCTCTGCAAAACAATCTCCCACCGCCGGAGGAAAGGGACCGGAGAAACTCCGGGATTGAACCAGCCGGGTCCCACCCCACAGGCGCTTCCGGCCCCGCCTCTCGCCCCGGCGGCGCCAATCGCTGATTGGAGCGCAACCCGACGCGCCGGAACTCCCCACCCAGCTTTCCTTTTGCGCATGTGCACTGGAGCCCTCCATCTTGCTTAAGGGTAAATATGTAGTCGGAAACGCAGCCGCTTGGGTTACTTTCCAGACTTCCTGTATCGCTGCTGTTTTGACAGAACCTTTTTTTTTTTTAAGAAGGTGTCTTTTGAGTTTGAGCTGTTACTAAAAACCAGTCCAAAAGAAAACTCGTTCAGAAAACGAATTGGAACAACTTTTACTGGCTGCAGACTAAACGGAGCAGTCGCGACGTGTAGAGTTTCGCCAAGTGTAAATCTCAGTGGCTTTTCCAAATGTCGATTTAATACTTTTGCAAAGTGGTAACTTTGCGATCGCAAGCAACGACTTCCTCTTTCTGCACGACAGAGTGGAAAAAGGATTAGACAAAAAACAAAAAACAAAAACTGAGTTCCAGTGTTGGCATTCCCAATATTTATGACAATATTTGGACGAAGTACTTGGGTGCTTGTTTGCACCGGGTACATTCAGACCCACAGTAGCTTTCAAGACTACGACCCTAGAAACGTCCAGTAATGATTCTAGAGCTCAGTTTTCTAAACCCTCTGAACTCCTTCCTGCAATGCTTGTCTATAATATTTAATATTATCTAAACTTGTCATTTTCACTTCCAACTAGATTCAAGCCTTTTGAAGGTAAAAATGGTGTGCCAATATACTTCTGTTTCTGCCTCCCTTAGTGCCTAACATATTGCTGAGATTAATAATTTTTATTATTATTGGTGATGTGAATAAAAGCCTCCATTTTCTATGTGTTTATTTTTAAGTGCCACATTGTAAGAAGGAAATCGCTAGAATATGTATGATTTACAGTGATTAGGGAAAATATTTTTCAAGGAAAGGTTAAAGGGAATGTAGTTCCCTTCGGGGAGGTAAAAAAAGGCTAATGTTCAATGTTTTGTCCAAAGTAAGTTCTCAAAAATATTTGTGGAAGCAAGATTAAGGAAAAACTTGATAGCTGTCCTCCTATAACTAAAAGGTCCAACAAAAAGAGAGCAGACTTCATTTGTTCCTATGTATAACTACCACCAATGGTTGGAACTTACCAAAAAAAAAAGAAAATGTAACTGCAGCAAACAATAAAAATTGAGCTTTTGAATCATCAGCACTGTCTCACAGTAAAACAAATAGTTACAAAGTGACCTGTCTATAGATAATTCCAGCAGCAGATGTGAGGTTTGATGTCAAACAAGTTTCTCAAACTTAAATTAAATATTAACAATTTGTAAAGAACTAAATTCTCTGATCCCAGTGCTCACCTAAATTACTTTTATCGTAGTGTTATTTAATGTCTAAATCTAAATAAGATCTCATATGTAAACATATATAAGTAAAAGAGAGAAAAAATCTGTGAGAGATATCTGATTGTTACATATTTGTCTTCAGTCAAAATATTTAAAAATTTTTTTCTGAAACTCTCTAAGCCCCATCAACTCTGTGAATTACAAAACCGTACTGGACCCTACGAGTCTCAGTCTTTCCCCTCAAACCCTGCAAAAGAAACTTCTACATTTTTGCATTGCAAGCCTAACATCATTCTCTCAAGAGAAGTCTCCTCACATCTCATCTTCCTCCCCAACCTCACCGCAAAATGTATCTCTTCTTGTATTCTTCTTTCAGAGTATTTTCAAGAGTTCCTATCACAATACAGATATTGCCCAGTCTTTGAAAATTTGAGTCACACCAATTTCCTTTCACTTAAGACCTACATTAGCACCTGTTTTTGCTAACTGAAGGAAATCCAAAGAGGATTTTTGCTTTTTTAGAGAAAAAAGTCAAAAAGCAAAAATAGCATTTAGTGTTTTTATCCTCACCCAAGGATATGTTTGTTGATTTTAGAGGGGGCAGGAGGAGAAAGAGAGCGAAACATAGATGTGAGAGACAAACATCAATCCATTGCTTCCCAACTGGGCATCGAACCCACAATCTAGGTATGTGTGCTGACCTGGAATCAAACCCACAACCTTTTGGTATATAAGATGAGGCTCCAACAAATCGAGCCACCCTCAGCATTTGCTTGCAGCTAGCCATTGTAGAGGCAGCTGCACCCTGGTCAGGAAGAATGCCTCCATCCCTCCTATACCCCCCACCCTGACTCCTTCCCCGGAATTACACTCAGCATCTCAGCAAGTCACCATTGCTCTGAACTGGGTCTACAAGCATCTATGCTTTATTTTGATTTAGCTTGTTCATCTATGAGCAAGATGTGTTCCTAAAGTATCAGAAGAGCCCAAGAGAGCTTAGGAGGGTATTATTGTAAATTAGTGTAAAACAGGACATAATTATGTGTTTTGATGGTGGTGAACAAAATAAAGCCATTGTGCATGTGTTGAACTTCAGGCCTGGGAACACTCAAAAAAATTCCAAATAAATTAATGATAACTGCTTCTTCTATTTACACTGTTTCAGCTTATGAAGGCTTTCATAGGCATCCTCTACTTTCAGATAGCTCTGCAAGGAAAAGGTTTATTTCCATTTTATTTACCCCCATACCCTGCTTTAAGTTCCTGGCTAAGAGCAGATAGAAGGAAAACAAGAAGTCCTTGAAAAGCTACTATCTGTCAGACAACACATTAGGCAACTTCATGTGTATTATTTTAGTTAATTACTTTGACAAATTAGTGAATTGGGTACCTATTTTACAGAAAAGTAACTGTGAAGTAATTTAAGTGATTTGTATATGATTAATAGCAAGTACAGGGCAGAGCCAGGTGTATCTGACTTTATAAGGCATGATATATTTACCAAGCTGTGATGACATATTCCAGAGCAATTCCTGAACTTACTTCTTCCAACAGCAAATAAATTCTTAATGGCAGCATCTCTAAAATCCTCGGTGTTATTTAGCACCGGTATTGATCCCTCTACCTTTGTATAGGTTACATACTCAGGTAAACATCTTGACCAATTATTGATTACCCACATGGATGAAGGAGATTTTGGCCCACTCAGCATTTGTGCAAATCATCTACATATTTAACAAATATTTACTGAATGCTTAATACATGCCATGACCCATACCAAGTACTGGCTTCTCCAGTCTCACCAGCGAGAAAGTGGTAACCTCTCTGCATGTGGTACCACCCCCGCCACCCTCAGGGTATATTTCCTATGTCTGCATGCAACCTGGTCTAGAAGAGCCTAGGCCCAAAGAACTTTATTTCGTTGGTTCTATAAATATTGGGGGATGATCATGACACTGAACACATGTTCAGCTGCCTGCCGCTTGAAAGCCAATAATCAGGAGACAGGGACTGATGAAAGGAAAGCATGTTTATTCAAAAGCAGCCAGCTTGGGAATACAGGGGACTCTTGTTGCAAAGACCTTCTCAGCATCTCAGGGCAGGTAGGGGTTTTGATGAGTGAGGAAGGGGAAGGAAGAACAAAGGAAACCAGAGCAGGTTGGGGGCAAGTCAGCACAGTCTGCTGCAATAACCATCTCCCAATAACCCTCCCGAGCTGGCCAGGGGGTGCTTTTGTTTTCCTAGAAGGTGAGCAAATGCCTGAAATGTGGAGTCTGCTTCCTTTGAGGTCAGCTCCGAGAATCCTTTAAGCCAACAGGCTGTTTATTAGTAGCTATGTGCAAATTTACAAGTCATCATTTACAGAAACGTTGTTAAAAGAATGGTTGGGTGTGTTATAACCATAATTGTATATATACTGAGAACTCACTGCTGTTAGAAAGCCCATTGTCATGAGCGCATCTTCAGCCCAGGTTATGTTTGATCTGCCATTCCGCCTCTGTTCATTCTTTACTTGTGCTCCTGTGTGCCCTGCAGGACCGAGATGCTGCTGTTACTTTTGGCGATTCTTATTGCCTGTGTGCATTTGTGTTTGTGCATGAATATTTAATCACAGAAAGGTATTGACCCAACTCAGGCTTGCTTCTCAGAGACAGAAGGAAGGAAGAGCCATCAGAGCCTGGGTCCACAGACAGCAATTAGTGATGGCCTTCTAAGTCACTTTGCTAACTAACCAGATTCTATAAATACACCGGGCGGGGGTGGGGGGGGTGGGGGGGGGGAAGTGATGACAGATATCCTAAAAGGAAGGACAGATCCTCAGTGTGTTGTAGAAATGTATGTTTTAATGAGAAGCAGAAAGTTTATGTAAACACGAAAAAAAAAAATAATAACCTGGAATGAGAGAGAAAGGGGGAAAATAAGAGACACTCAGTTGAGAGTCTGCTTAGATTTGAGCTGTGTATTAGTGTAAGCATCTTGAAAGTTAATACTTTTCCCAGAAAATAAAAGGGATGTTTGTTAGGCTGGAGGAGGGATTTCATAAAGAAAAAGAGAAAGACTCAAATGATAGAATGTGAGAAACAAAACCCTGGGGCATCCATCTTTTCAGAGAAATCAAGTCTGAAACTTTGTCTCTTTTTTTGCCTTTAAGACCTTTCAGGGAGGTCACTGGGAGGACTTACAGTCAATGTCTACAAGATGGGATTCAGGCAACCGAAGGGTCCTCACTCCTCCACTGTCCTTGGAATATACATGTAAGTCACCATTTCCTTAGCAGGAGCCAGTTTCAAGAATGGAACCTTTCAAGAGTAAGGCATTGTTGAGACTGTCTGGATATTAGACATGAATGAGTAGGTTAGGCCTCCATAGAAACTTGGAAGATTCTGATAGGTGGATGCAGAACGCTTCCTAGTTTTTAACCACCCAAGACACATTTCATAGGTAAGTTCCCTTATTTTTAAAATATTTTATTTGTTTATTTATTTAAATGTATTTATAAAGAGAGAGAAAGAGAGGGAGGGAAACATAGATGCCCCTTGCATGCCTCCAGCTGGAGAGAAATATAGATGCCTCTGACCAGGATTCAAACTGGTAAACTTTCAATTTGCAGACTGGCACTCACTCCATTGGGCCACGCCAGCCATTGTGGGAAATTCCCTTATTTATTAAAAGTGCCATGTACCAGTCTGGGGTAGCCTGCATCTTTCTTCTATGTTTCCTTGCCTTCCATGTGAAGAGGGGGTCAGTCTCTTTTATCAGGGAAGCTCTGGAGTTTTTTTTAAACCAACAGAGAAAAACCAACACAAAAGTGCTGTTCTGTGGCAGCCTACTTCATACCAATTAAGAGGAAACAGGATTTCCAGGTTCATGGACTATTTAGAATTGGAGCCTTTGCCTTTCAATGTTTGTTTGAAGATACCAGTTCTGAATATCCCTTTTCTTACTCTATAATCAGACGTTGTTGCCTTTGTCTTCCTTCACGAGTAGGTGATACAGTTGATATTTGTTATTCATGAAATTTAGGTTCAATAAGGTCACTATGCACTGAATTAACAAGTATTGAAACATTACTCTTAGTGGAAGTAAAGTGTTATTTCCCTGAGAGCCTCCGGTCACAACATTTCATCAAACAATGAATATATAACCTTGTTTTCTGTATGTTTCTGTCTATAGACACATCATTTAATATTATTGTTGATCTGTTAACACTAAACTTATGGTAATAGCACCATAACTCATGCCTGAATAAAACTTATCTAACACATGAATGTCACATTCTTCTTGCACTTATGAAAACTGGGTATCAATTCAGCACTGCACTTGGGGGCCATTTTAAACAGTAAGCCAATAAAACACACAAAAATTTTTAAAAACTCATAGAGAGAAACAAACCACAACATGGCACAAAAATAGATTGCAAAAAGGCACTTGTTTACAATAACAGAACTGACACAAGAAGACAGAGCAGTGCCTTGCTTGACCTCAGCTGAGAGCATGTACCACAACTGATCAAATTTCTCATTATTTCTACATGCTAATGATGGCTGTATTAATTTTGGGGTTACAAATAAATGTTAGTGAGCAGGCAAAGTAGCACATAATGTATGAATAATAAGAATAAACAGTATTTGTTCTCAAACAAGATCAAAGAACTTATCTAGACCACTATGAATGTGATTCACTGGAGGATCTTACTAAAATTAAGATTCTGATTCAATAGATGTGGGCAGTGGGACCAGAGAGTCTTCATTTCTAATGAGTGAGGCTAAGACGGCCCTGAGTAGTACCAATCTGTATCATCCATCCCTCTTTATTTAGAGACACAGGAATTGTGTCCTGTAGAATGTTATTTCCCACACCATGTACTGAATATAGAGTTGAAACTAGAATAAAGGTGCCAGAAGACTTGGTAGAGAAGATGGGCCTCTGTGATGGTAATTAAATTTATGGTTAGCACTTCCTAAGGCCTGCTTTGCCTCCTTTCTGCTTTTCCCTTTCTCCATTCCTTTCCCAAATCTCTGCGCATTTCTTGAACGCCACCTCTATGCTATGGAGGGTCTACCTGAGACAACTTAAACAGAACAAAACCTTTCTAACAGGATTTCTAAGAGGCCCAGATAAAAGCCCACTCCATTCTTTTCCTCATGCCTATATTTTAGTGTATCAGCTAGTCCCCACTTTGCTTAAAACCCTTCAATGTATAGCTTATCACATCCAATGGAACAAAAATTAGATCTACCTAGGACAGCTTGATCTTCCGGATCTTCACTGCAGCCTACTTTTGGTGTGCTGTTTTCTACTGCTTCTCAAGGTAGATCCTCTGGTTAAGGTCTAGCTAACTGCATTCTTCTGGACTACTCATGTTTCCTCACAGATCTGTTGGATATGCTATGTCGCCTCCTTAAAATTCTGTTCTTTCCTCATTATTCCACTTCAAGAATAAGCTTCATTACATCTAGCCTTCCTTGATCATCAGGCACAGTTTTTCCAAATCTGGATATTTGTTGAAGTCCTTGTATTTGTTGGCATGAATATGTATGTACATTTGTTATCTTGTATAAGTAACGCAAAGCCAAAATTAATTCATCATCTTTGTATTTTTCACAGAATAATCACATGAAAATTTATTATTGCACCTCATTCATTCATTTAACAAATATTTATTGAGCATCTACTATGGGCCAGGCATAACACTGCAGAGAAAACAGACGCAGGTAGTTATAGTTATGGTCTATGCTTTCTCTGAGTTAACAGTCTCATAGAAAAGACATAAAACAAAAAGTACAATATTCCTCATTATTCAAGGATTCCATACTTACAAATTTACCTGCTTTGACTAAAATTTCTCTGTAATGTCCAAGTTAATGCAACCCTTTTGTGGCTATTTACAGACATGTGAAAAATGGAAAAAAATTTGAGTCAGTTCATGTGCATGTTCCCAGCAGGGGTTGTTCACTTGTTTTAGCTCTCATACTTGAAATGAGAGTCCACTTCACAAAAGTACCATGTTGTTTTGCACCAAACAGATTTTTCATGTTTGTACTTTTTAGTGGTGACTCCACTGTGTAAAATGCCTCCCAAGTGTAGTGCTGAAGTGCTAATTCCTAAGTGTAAGAAAGTTGTGATGTGCCTTACAAAGAAAATATATGTATCAGATAAGTCTACTCTGAGTTATAGAGCTGTTGGCCATGAAGTCAGTGTTAATGAATTCATAATGTATATTAAATATATGTCTTTAAACAGAAACACACATAAAAGTAGAACATGTATTGATTAGTGAAAACGCTGGGACCAGAGTCTCCCAAGAAATTAACCCTGTTATTTCCTATAAGAGCATGGTTTAGTATTCACTAATTCAGTATTTATGGCTGCTTTATAGAATAGAACTATATAAATAACCAGAAATGGGCTGCAATTAGCTTTGATAGTATGAAAACTAATATAGTGTTCTATGGGGGTACATCAGACTGGTTCTTTACATTTGCGGGGTGCAGATGAGACAAGAAAGGCTTTGCAGAGGAAGAAAGGATGGAGAATGAGTAGAAGCTGGCCAGACAACTGGGGAGGAACATAAATGAGAAGGAAGAAGTTCCAGGAAGAGGAAACAACCTGGGTTATCTCAAAGGAAGATGACTTGAAAGAAGCACAGAATACAGTAGGAAGGGGGTATGTAAGTTTGCCAGGCCTGCTCTAGCAAAGTACCATAAACTGGGTGACATGAAAAGTGGAAATTTATTCATATACATCTGGAGGCTAGAAGTCCAAGATCAAAGTGTCTGCAGGCTTGGCTCATTTGGGGACTCTGAGGGAAAATCTCTTCCATTTTTTCTCCTCTAGCTTCTACTGACTTGCTGGCAGTCCTTTGTGTTCTTCAGTTTACCAAAACATCACCCTGATTTCTGCTTTCATCTTCATGTGGCTTTCTCCCTGTGTGCATGTCAGTGTTCAAATATGTCTTTTTAGTGAGGATGTCAGTCATGTTGAATTAGGGTCCCCCCTACTTCTCTATGAGCTCATCTTAACTAATTACATCTTAAGTAAGTACCCTATTCTGTAACACCATTTTGAGGAAATACAATTCAACCTATAATTGACAGGAAAGACTATGAAAGAATGTTGGAGATAGGAAGAGTCAGGCTCTGGTTAAAGAACGCTAAAATGTTTATACTCCACAGTTAAAGACAAGGCATGAAAAAAGAAAGTACTATGCGTTTCCCATTGACACTCCTCCAGATTTATGATTTTAGTCTTTCCTAGTTTTTGAGCTATTTTACCACTCTGTAAGTTGTAGCAACTAATAGCAATGCCAAATAATTCCTACAGATGAATCTAAATTTATTTCTTTCCACCATATTTGGAAAAAACAGTTTTGCCTTAATTTGCATATATATGTCAATATTTATTATTTAAAAATGTTGGGAATATTCTTGAAAAGCTTTTTATCTTCACCTAATGAGATACACATATATTTCTAGAGAGAGAGAGGAAAGAAGAGAGGAAGGGAGAGAGAGAAAATTCATTTTGAGAGAGAAACATCAACTGGTTGCCTCCTATACATGCCCAAAGTGGGGATCCTGCCTACCCAGACTGGGCATTAAATCTGCCACCCAAGTATGTACCCTGACCGGGAATCGAACCTGCAACCTTTTGGTTATGGGACAGCACTCCAACTGACTGAGCCACACTGGCCAGGGCTATTCTTTGAATTTTCTTTTGAATTGGTTATAAAGTTGATCTGATTCTCTTTTTGATTAATGAGTAGAATAAAATTATTATCATGTTTATTTTTATATATGTATGACAGTCATCATTTTACCTTTTTCCTGAAAACGACAAGAATTTGAAGCCCTCAATGGATGAGTCATCAATAAATGAACGTGTACGTGAATAAGTCAGGTTTTCTAGTTAAGTAAACTCTCAAGTGGCAAGATATTTTAGTTCTAGTTAATAACCAGATGGAGAATGACAATGTTTAACTTCATCTGAGCTCTGTGTTCTTGGAAAACAGAGATAGTTAAGAAGCCCTCATTCTTTGTGGTCTGGAAAAAAAAACAGTCTAAAAACAACCACTCTTCTCCCTATGACAGATAAAACTTGTTAATGAACCTTATTTTCCCTTAATTTTTGACAATACCAGACATAGGCCTCCAAATTACTATTCTCTGTGTCATAAAAAATTAACTGTTTGTTTCCTCCAAATTAGCTAGACACAGAATGAAATATTTCCTTTTTAGTGACCAACTAAGGAACCCCCTTATAAAAATAATCACAGCTGTAAAGTTTCTCTACCTATAACCCATCTATTTCTCCCTATAAAAGTCTGAGATGAAACCATCCTGCTGAGAAACTATGATCTTTGAATCTGGAGTGTTCTCCCTATAGTAATAGCCTGAATAAAAGTAATTTTCTTCCTTCTTGTCAGAGACAAAAACCAATCAATTATAGATTCCAAGTACCTTCAAACAGCCCTGAAATTGGAATGAAATCTAGAATTCAATAATCAACTTGTAGGTTCAGTGAAATTATTATTTCCTGTCAACCTTAGTTTCAATGTCAAATCTATTTGGTTCTCTTTCCCTTTCCCTAGGTGAAGTCTCATCCTGTAGTTTTTGAGTCTATTGCTTGAACATGAAGGCTACCTTCTTGCTGCATCGTCACCACCATCCTCTGATATTAAAAAAGTCTTATTAAATTGAACTATAATTAAACTAAAATAATTTAAAATTCTATAAAGAGGGGAAAGAAAATTTGTGAAGGTAAAATCATGCAACATGCTAGTTTGTCTCTAGTGGTACCTGATTTATAAAATCATTTAGTAGCTACCATATGAACAGTTGATGATATGCATTTCACTGTTTGCATTTCCAGATGACTTTAGGATTACCAAAAATGGTTTTCAGTGCAATGCACAGACTATGGATTTCCCTTTAATATAGAAGGCTTCCTTTTGAAAAGCACATTTTTCTTATACTGATTTAAATAGTTCTGCCATGACTTAGAATCTTTCTGTGTTTTACTGATTTTTTTTCTTAGCCTTGCAAATAATCACATCTCAAAAATGAAAAAGATCTCACCCTTTTTTATTTCATTGGAACCAGATGATTTGCATGTTATTATAGGTAAGGTGATCAGCATCATAAAATGGCATAAGGTATTTACAGGTCAGGATTGCTATATAGAAAATATAAGCTTTATTTATTCAATATGTATGTGGAACACCCAAAATGTGTAAAGAACATGGTTTTGCTTGCTGCTGCTTTTTTATTTAATATGCTGCTTTCTTTGATTTTTCACCCCACATCGATTACATGGAATATGACCTTGATTTTCTTATAATCACAAAAGGTCCCAGAACAGAGTCAGACAGATATTCCCCCCCCCCCAAAAAAAAAGGAAAGAAAGAAAGAAAGAAAGAAAAAGATTGATGTTAAATTGATTATCCTTGGAGTAACTGCCTCTAGGTGAGAGACAGCGTTTCCAAACCCTTGTTTTTATTAATATGTTAATCTTTTAAATACCAAGACAAATAGTAAACTCGACCCACTGGGAGCAACTTAGACAAAAAATAATTTTTTAAAAGTAAACCAATAAATTCAGTTTTGCTAGTGTCCCCAGGGAAGAGCAGTGATTAAAAGAAAATGAAACAAACAAACAAAAAAGCAATCTCCATTTGTATTTTGCCTTATGTGAGAAGAAATGGCCAGGCTCCCTCATGAAAGTTCAGTAGATTGTTAAGTAAGTAAATAGATTTAGAGAAAAGTGAGGAGCACGTGAAACATCAACTCATAGTGCTGATCTCTACCTTGCCCGTTTTACGCCTAAGGAAACCGGCAGGCCCCTGACGTGATTTGAATCTTAGAGTGAATTCATAAACTCTCTTTTGTCTTTTTCCTTTCCTCCCCACACCCCACCAATCAGAGATGATATCTGCACAGAGGCAGCCTCCATCATTATCAAGCTGGGCTGCTTTCTGATTTCAATCTGTGTTCTAACAAAGAGGGAAGGGGAGGGAGGGAGAGATGCCTGGGGCAGGGTCATTCTCTGACCCCTGGCAACGCTCCTGCCCCACAAGGCAGTCCCAGAACCCAGCCAGGTTAAAACAAACACATCTGCCCCATCAGCAGCTGCCTTGCCTCCTGCGATTTGAAGAAGAGGCTTTCTCTGGAGCCTTCCTAATGAGTGCTGCCTGCCACTCTCAGACTGGCTTTTACGGTGTGAAGAGCCCTCTGCACACTTACTAAGCCCTTCTCTCTGCTTTGCACTTCAAGAACTTACGAAGCTTCAGGGGAAATAAGGATTCAGGATTTTTTTTTTTCTCCCTCTATTGTGATGAGCATTGCTTTTGCTACTGGATGAGGTTGCCTTGAATCCCCTCACGCGTGGCTTTCAGGTGTGGGCAGATGAGCAAAGGCATGTGGACTGAAGCATAAAGAGGTCCTTAGTGGAGCCAGGCCGTGAGCACACCCACCTGGCGTCGGTCTCCGGGTTCACCCAGCCCGGCCAAGCAAATGAGAGAACCCGAGGCTACAGAGAGGGAGAGAATATTTGG
This sequence comes from Noctilio leporinus, assembly GCA_004026585.1. Taxonomy (NCBI): domain Eukaryota; kingdom Metazoa; phylum Chordata; class Mammalia; order Chiroptera; family Noctilionidae; genus Noctilio; species Noctilio leporinus. The sequence continues at coordinate 248,557 of PVIW01000527.1, forward strand.
TGCCAAACCCCAAACGGCTGTACAGTAGTCCTTGACCTGTGCTTGCCCCTTTCTTTAGTTTCTGTTACCAGCAGTTAGCCAGTGGTCCAAAAATACTAAATGGAAGAAGCCAGAAATAAACAATGCCTCTGGTTTAAATTGCGTGCCGGTCTGAGTAGTGATGAAATCTCGCGACATCCAGCTCGCTCCCTGCTGAGACGTCAATCACTCTTCTGTCCAGCGTCTTCTCGCTGGTGACGCCACCTGCCCTCCTCCTCGCTCACGTGGTAGCCGTCTTCGTTATCAGATCAAGTGTTGGCGAGTCGCCGCTGCTGGCGGTCAAGTAACCTTTACTAAAGAGTGAAATAAGCCAAAGCCAAAGAGTGGTGATGCAGGTACCCCAAAGAGAAGCCCTAAAGTGCTTGCTTGAAGTGAACAGGTGAGTACAGTACCATAAGGTACTGGGTTGGATGCCAAGTGTGTTGGGTGTTTTTCTGAAGATGGCTCTGGTGGTGCTTTGCCGTCTTCAACTTCATTTCGAAACTATTTTGTTAGATCGTATTGGGGCGGCTGTCGTAGCAGCATGCATTTAAAGAAAACATCAAACTTGGTGAATTTCTGTGTAGCCCCGTTAATATTGAAGATGGCGGAAAGTACTCAACGTTTGAGGCCTAGGAGGCCTGTCCCGAAAGCATGGAGCCAATGTCAGTGTCACGGAAACCGTTTTTCCTGGCCGATACTTTCGGGACAGACCTCGTGTGATTCTTTATTATTTCTACAGAGGTAAAAATGCAACTGCACCGCAGAAGAAAAATTTTGTGCAGTGTATGGAGAAGGTGCTGTGACTGATCAAACACGTCGAAAGTGGTTTGCAAAGTTTCGTGCCAGAGATTTTTCAGTAGATGATACTCCACGGTCAGCTGAAGTTGATAGCAATCAAATAAGAGACATTAATGGAGAACAATCAATGTTCTTCCACATAAGAGATAGCTGGCATACTCAAAATATCCAAATCAGTCAAGTAATTGGTGAAAATGAAAAATGTGTCTTCCATTTATTTTTTGGAAAGCAACAAAACCGTAACGGACTTTCTGGCTAACCCATATCAGAGAAAGACCACTGTCACATAACTTTTATTACAGTATATTGTTATAATTGTTCTGTTTTATTATTAATTATGGTTGTTAATCTTTTACTGGGCTAACTTATAAGTTGAACTTTATCATAGCTGTGTACTTATAGGAAAAACATAGCACATATAGGGTTAGGTACTATCCGTGGTGTCACACATCCGCTGAGGTCCCCGGGGTGCATCCCCATGGATAAGGGTAGGTTACTGTGCTGTCCCTGGCTTCTGTGGCTTTCTTTTTTTCTGCCTTCCTCAGCATTTCTCACCAAGCCTTCCATTCCCTCCCCAAGGCCTGACATGTTGTGGACTTCCAGCAGTCCAACTCTTAGTTCTGATTCTTTCTTTATTGAGCACCCCCGCACCCGCCCAAATACACACATACTTCCTCCAATCCATTGGGAAGGCTGATCTAGAAGTGTAACCTCTTTTATTAATGTCTTAGGCTACAGTTGGGCCAACCCAGGATAACAGAGTATATAGATGGAGAGGAAAGTGGTGGACAGAAGCTCAGGTCTTAAGTAAATAAAGTCAGAAACCTAGTCCTTAGATGGGCCACAAGGGGAGTAGAGGTGAAAGCTGGGCCACATTATGTTTTTTCTACCCCCTAGGCATATTAGCCCCTTCTGTCATAGAAAAACCCTAAAAAGTGTATTTTACGTCTGCCCTAGTAAAAGATGGATATAATTCAGATTGGATCATATTTATTTTTTTCTTCTGATTTTAAAAGAAATCAAAGTATGTTCCTCACCCCTGAAAGCAACACAGGTCCCAGGTACTGTGCCTGTGTGAGCAATGGATCAGTTGCCCTTCATGTGGAGGGGGATGAAGGAGAATGGTTGAAAGCAGCAGTGGGGCGGAGCATCTATCTAATCCACTTCCTGACCTTAAGTAGATGGTGCATTAAGAAAAAAAAAAATGAATCTAACAGTTTTTAGAAATGAGACTGAGGTTGCTGTCTGATTGCAAAAGATAGGAAAGGATTCAGAGGGGAGAAGATAGAACTGAGACAGGTTGAGCTGGTAGGGTAAATGGAAATAAGAATTCAGATGCTGATGGATGACCTGGCTTCTGGTTGTGTGGGGCTCATGGATGTGAGGCTTGATGCACTTGAAGCAGTTGGAGTTGTCACCTAAGTGGCTGATGGTCCAGGAGAGCCCTCCTCTGGGAATTGAGTTCACTGGAGTGCCTACTTAAACCTCAGAGGGAAAGTTTTCTCCTGCTGTGATGATCTGTGAAATGGCTGAGAGGGTGCAGACTGCATTTGGAGCACTTTTTATAATTTGTCTTACATAATTCTTACAACACCCATCTTACCATGGAGCTATAGAGAAGTAGGTTCTTTTCTCTCTCTGTTGTGTGTGTGTATATATGCATATATGTATGTATCCATATATATGTATATATAGCTACAGAAGATATATAAGATATATACGTGTGTGTGTGTGTGTGTGTGTGTGTGTGTGTGTGTATGTATCAGAAGTTCCTGCTGTAGTTTCCAGTGTAACTTGAAAAGTGAGGCCTCCTGGGTGTATTTTATGGTCCATTAATGTATGGAGTAATGCTTTTATTCTTTGATCTGTATGTCCTTTATGTATCTATTCTACCCATAATGTAATTGCCCTAGATTCCAGGTTTCTGGAAGGCAGAGAACATTTATAAGACAAACTAAGTATACATAGGTGCTAAATTGCGTTTTGGTAATAGTAAAACGACAAATTTTTCACCTTTCTATATTTAAAAATATCAGCTACCTGTAGTTACAGTTATCACAGTGGGGAGAGAGTAAAAGCATTTTCCATTTCCATTCAGTGAATGTCTGTGGGTTTATTGCTTGTCAGCAGCCTAGCCCCTGGGGCTAACCTGCCCCTAGTGGCTCTTGAAGCTGGACCAGTATCTGTTCCTTTAAACCTCTGTTTGCTAGCCATTTAACCTTATTTAGCTCGATTTCTGGGAATTAGTAGTTGCTCACTTAATCATAAAATCATAATTATTTTACTGTTGTGCGTTGACTTATGTGCCAGGTATTTTTCAAGCTCTTAGGGATTCAGCGTTACTCAGCAGGAGTTTACAAGCAAGTAGGGAAACTGGAAACGAAGATTAACCCTTTCTCCCCCTACACGCACCCACAGTGGTGCATACTGTGTTGGAGCTATGCACAGTGAAACTACACAGAAAGTAGCTACATACCAAAAAGAACCAGAGGACCCATGACAAGATGGGGGCATTTGAGTTAACGTGGGTGAGAAGCAGTCATAATTATTCTGAGGACATCTGCTTTTTTTTTATTTAAGAGTTTATTTTTATTACATTTTAGAGAGAGGAGAAGGGAGGAAGGAAGAGGGAGAGAGAAATATCAATATATGGTTGCCTCTTACCCGCCTCCAGCTACAGATCTGGCTAGAGACCTGGCTTGCAACCTGGTTATGTGCCCTGACTGGGAATCGAACCAGTGACCTTTGGGTTCGCAGGTTGGCACCTTAGCCACTGAGCCATCAGCCAGGGCTGGGCATCTGCTTTTTTAACCTGAGCTGCTTAATTCATTACCATCTGGGAAGGCACAGCAGAGTAAACTGGACACCTGTGTTCTTGTTTGGAGGAGCAAAGCAGCAGGGAAGAGAAGGTAGCACCCCCTGAACTGGAAGCTTCTGTTCTGTCCCTCCTTTTTATGCTCCCCTCCCCAACTGCCCCCATGTCAGCTCTCATCCTGTGAGAGGGTGACTTTGTTGCTTGGTGATGGAATACCAAGGGGAAGGGTAACATGGGAAGTGTTTTCTATGTGATTTTTTTTTCCTTATTTCTTCATTTTTAACATAGTTTATTTTTGCTAAATGAACAGCCAGAACCCCAAACTTACTCTTTCTCAGAATCAACAGTCAAGAGCCTGGTGCTGCTGATAATGTTTGGAGTTTTTCTCTCTCTGGGATTATAGGCTTTTTCACAGTGCCAATGCACCGTTTTTAGCTATGTTAGTTCTGTAATGTTAGTTCTGAATGTTTTCATACTATTCCCCTGGTAGTCAGAAGCAGGGAAAGATTTATTTTAAAGGGGAAAAAAGGAGATAATTATTTCAGCCCCAGAGTCGCAAGTTAAGGAAGGCAACTTGGAAAGTGTAAATGCAATACTCCCAGGGCAAACTCCAAACAACCTCTGGTTCTGGCCAGCTCCGTTTATTTACCATTTCAATGATTGAAGTCATCTGCTGCTACAAAGGTCCACATTGTGTCTTGTTTTCTAAAGAAATGAAATGCAACTGAAGGCAATTTAATATTTAAACTCCTTTTTCTAAATGTATTATTTTTAGAGAGAGGGGAAGGGAGAGAGGGAGAGAGACATCAATGTATGGTTGCCTTTCACCTGCCTCCAGCTATGGACCTGTCTGGAGACCTGGCTTGCAACCTGGTTGTGTGCCCTGGGTGGGAATCAAACCAGGAACCTTTGGGTTTACAGGCCAGCACCTTTTCCATGTGCCACCAGCCAGGGCTAATCTTTAAACTCTTTTATGTGAATTTTTTTTTTTCACTGTTGAACATTTTAGGAAATGAAAAACTTTATAACCAGCTTCTTTTCATCTTCAAATCATCTGCACTCAATTTGTTTTTCACTTTTCAATGCATAGTCCTGTATTCTTTGAAGCTTAATTATTATGAATTATTATTATTATACTGAAGCTTAATTATTATGCTTACCAATGATAAATTCATTTTTTTAAGAAAATTATGATTTTTATCAAAGATCTTTAAAATTTTCATTAAGTAATATGCTATTCTCAAGCAAATTGTTCAACAGTGTTTTTCCTACATGTCATTAAGAAAACATTATTATGAAATATTTTTTCTTATGAAACCATTAAGAAGTAAAACAAACAAATCTTTCTTCCTAAAATCCATATGTTCAGGTATATTTTAATGTTTACTATTTCAAATGCAATCTTCACACTTAAGTGGGAAAATCGTGCATGTCAGATAAGAGCCACTCATCACTAATTCAACAAATTACAGAGGCTTTTGAAAAGCCTAATAAATATATACTGGAAATATGGAGTGATCACTTTTTGTATAACTATGTACATTTTATATGCTTTTACAGAATATTGTGATGTTCAAAACTAGGATCTTGGCTGTTTGTCCACCTTGGCTGAACAGACTAAAATACTGGTATTAACCTTTTGTGTTAGAATGGTCCTTCCGAATAAAGAGCAAAGGCAAGAAATCCAACCTAATGTAATGATTACAATTATATAAAGATAAACAATTATACTTAAAAAGTTATACATTGCAAAACAAAATATAGTAGCAAAAAAACTATTGTCATTGAAATACATTTTCTTAATAATATTAGTCACAAAAGAAAATAGGTGAAAATCTAATTAAACTATATTTTAAACTCTATGTACCAAATTAAGTCAATTAATGCTTTTAAGTAGACACACACAGACTAGAAAGAAGTATTCTAAAATATTAAAAGGTAATTTTAGTTTCTTCTTTAAACTTCTCTATACTTTGAAGTTTCCCATAATAAACTAGTATTACTTTTCTAATAAAAATTAAAATGATAGTATAAAGGAACCATGGACATGGACAACAGGTGGGATTGACTTTGGGGGGAATGGGTGGGTGGGGAGGGGGACAGAGGAGAGCAAAAAGGGGATGGATGTAATACAACAACAATAAAATTAAAATTAAAAAAAAATTAAAATGAAGTTTTTAAAAGTTAAAAAATGATTTAAAAATCAAATTTGGAGACAAGGTCAGCATTAGATTAATAACTAAATATTTATACACATTACAGTTAAATAGAGTGTTCTTATGTTAATCTGTCTAGTTTGAGTAAAATGTCTTTTTTTGTGAAAATAAAGGGCCATTATATTAAATCACATACAAATGGATAACAGTGGGATGAAAATTCCCTTTCAATCAGGTGGTAATGACTAAAATTTTAGAGTATATTCATTCATTCATTCATTCCTCTGAGGTATTTTTGTCTAGGAAGATTACTCATTGGGCTGGCTCCTGCCTGTGAATTTGGGGAGTATTCCAGATGTCTGAATTAAAGTATCCTACCCCAAACTTTTGGTTCTGATCAAAATAAATGTCAGCTGAAAACATGAACGTAACAGAACAGACAAACATTAGAAGCCTGAAAGTTAGAAAGAAATAAATGGAGTTCCCCGGGTTTCCTTATTGCCTCTTTTATACCCATGGATTGGATCAGGCTGACAAAAGGGTCTAACCTGGAGTCACCAACAGGAACAGATCAAAGAGCTGCAAGAAAAACTTGTTTCGCCTAGCCAAAGAACCTAAAAAAGGTTGGCCTTACGGAAAACCAGCACACGCTCCCACTGTGATTTCAGCAGGGCTCAATGGGGAACTGATCTTCCATCCCTCTCTACACCAGAGGAACAGGCTCCCGCAAAAGGGCACAGGCCGCAGGGTTCTTACAGAGCTGAGACCATGGTCTCAGCAGGCAGCAAGAAGACTAAAAAGAGGGTAAGAAAAAGGCAGGTGTGGAGGTTTTGGGGGGTGGGGGGAGATTTCAGCCCTACTATGCTTCAATTTTCCTTAGACTAAGCCAGGTCAGCAGGGCTCAGTGGGGAGCTGAACCTCCACACCTCCCTGGCTGCAATGGGACTGAAATGGTGCAGGGCAGGACTTGTCTGAGCTCCAGGCTCCTTCTGCCCACCTCCCTGCCTGCTCCATTCCACTCTGTGTCATCTTCTCTTCTGAAGATCCTGGTGGGGAGCCAGTCTCAGGGAGACCTGACATCCAGAAATTCAAAGTGAGCTGGTAGGAAGCAGGGATAGTTGGGAGTTCATTTTCACTCTTCTCCTATAGCAGAGCAGTGGGGGCCCAGCTTGAAGCTGAGTTTGCACTCCCTCTGGGGTAATGCTGTGGTCATAGCGTATTCTCATTTTCTGGGAAGGTGTCAGCCTAGACGGTGGGAGGTGAACTTCCACTCCACTCTTCTTCAAATATGGAATAGGAATCAGGGTTCTGTGCTTTTAAGGGTGGTGTTTGTGTGAGGGAGAGATGGGAAATGGGGTGTAGAAAAATAAAACATTCACACCCTTCTGGCCCTCTCACTACACGTCAACAGGTTGACTGCCTGCTCAAGATCCACAGTCTCGTAATATAATATCCAAAAAAATAGGATACATTCGAAAATCACTTGTCAAACCAAGAACCAGGAAAATCATAACCTGAATGAGAAAGGACTATCAACACATGCTAATACTAAGATTAATGATATATTAGAATTGTCTGACAGAGGTTTTAAAGCAGCCCATTGTCAAATGTTTCAACAATTATGTATTCCCCTGAACCACATGAAAAAACAGAAAATCTTGATAAAGAAATAGAAGTTATAAAAAAGAACCTAATGGAGATGAATAAAACTGGAAAATACTGTAACTGGAATGAAAAACTTATTTGATGGTCTCAGTGGTAGAATGGGGATGACAGAGAAGAGAATCAGAAGATAGAGAAATATAATTTACCTTATCTCAATAATAAAGAGGGAATAGGCTAAAAAAAAATAAATAGCTTGAGGGACCTGTGCTAACAATTATGTCTGTAGAATTCCCCAAAGAGAGAAGAGAATGGGATTGAAATCTTATTCAAAGAAACAACAGTTGAAATTTCTCCAGTGTTGTGAAAGATATAAATCTACAGAGTAAAGAGCTGAGTGAATATCAATTGCAATAAATCCAAAGAGTCACAGCCCCTCTGATTATAGGTATTAGTTAAAAAGAGTAAAACATCTAGGCTAAGAGAAAGGGCACGTCGTATTACTTAAAAATCCTTATTGTTCTTTTTACAAAAAATGAAAAACATCCCCTAGGGCAGGAGGAAATCCACTTGGAACTTTATTAAAGTCTCAGGCCACTTATCTACATGCCTGTTTCAAATCTTTGCTTCTCTTTCTTTCTTTGGAGTGTTTTTTTATAAGGAAATGTTTTATGTTTTCTTTGCCCAGTAAAAATTTATCAAATGTCTATATTCTGATTTAGGCCCATGAAGATTCAAGTAATACAAAAGAGAAGAAGGCAAACTATCTTTCAGAGTTTAATGGGGAACGGTATATCCATATGACCATGTAATAAGAAATGTCTGTAAGTTGTACCTAATGGAGTCATGGCTTACACTACTGTAGTGTTGGTTCTTATTGGAGAACACGTATTTATTTGAACACATGAGGACTAAACTCACAATCAAGAAATCTAAGTGTGCCTTTCTATTTGCTGATAAGTGAAGACAGACGCTACCCTGGAATAGGAAAATTGTTCAGAACACTAACAAATGCAGGGTTGGCTTCACAAAAAGATCAACTCCCCACAAAGGATTTTTGTACAAGGCTGATGTCTTTGAGCAACCCTGCAACAGCTGCATCCAAGGTCAGACTCTGGTGTCTGCCCTCTGACCACATCCCCACCCCCTGCAATGCAAAGCACCACAGGAACAGAATGCAGCTGCATAGGATGACTCCCTTCTCTTGAAGCCCAGCCTCATGGTAGAACCAGTGATACTCAGCCAATCTCATTGGTACACAGGATGGCATGAGATTTGGGGAAACAGAATGTGCTAACCCTTTGTCTTTGGTGTCCAGCCTGAATCAAATGATGTTTTCTTGTGTTGCTCATATTCCTGTTTATTCAGTATTTTTAAGAGTCAGTATATGTATGAGGAAACAAAGACTCGACTGCCAAAATCCTTTGCTCAAGGACTCCAAACCAAGATAGGTGGAATTACAATTTCAGAACAGGTCTTCCAACTATTAGGCTAGGGTCCTCTTAACCTCATCAAACTATCATTTCTTACAGGATTGAATCAAAAGAGGATATAAATTCTAAATGTGAAATATATATGAGAAAATTTATTATTCATAGCTGGAAAAGTTAAACAGAAAACTCTTCTGACTTAAATGTTTAAAGATAGGGGAAATTCCCATTATTGACCTGATAGAAGGCATTAATATTTCATTTACTAATGTTATGAGGTCTGTGCGTATTTATCTTTCAGATTTGAGAAGATGGCTTGATTGGCTCCATTAACAAAAATTTTTTTCATATTCCATATGCCTTTAACTGAATAAGAAATAGATTGTCCACACAGTATTCAAGTTCTGTAATATCAAACAAGAAACAATCATTATTAGGCCCTGGCTGGTGGCACAATGGATAGGGCATTGGCCTGTGAACCCAAAGGTTGCTGATTTGATTCCCAACCAGGGCACATGGCCAGGTTGCAAGCCAGGTCTCCAGACAGATCCGTGGCTGGAGGCAGGTGAAAGGCAGCCATGCACAGGTGTCTCTCTTCCTTTTTGCCTCTCTCCCTTCCCCTCTCTCTGGAAATAATAAATAAAATGTAAAAGAAAAAGAAAAAGAAAGAATCATTATTAAACTCTCTGTAATGGGTAACTGCCAGCCCAGCCCACAAGATAATCTCCCTTCTGGGAGACCCTTAATTCAGAGTGAGCTTCCAGGATCCCTGTATGTAGGATATGATCCTCCCTTCTGGCCTCCAGCTGAGTGGGTCATTGTGGGACATCCAACCTGTATGATGTCCAAAGTTCATCTATCCTGGGATAGGATGGGATAGAATATAGAAATCTGAAAATGATCAGTTTGTATCAGGAGTTGCAAATCAAAGCTGAGGAAGCCAGTGGTGGGGGGGCAGGAGAGGGAGAGGGAGAGGGGGGAGGAGAGGGGGAAAGGGAGGAGGAGGGGGAGAGGGAAGGAGGGAGGAGGGAGGGAGGGAGAGAGAGAGAAGGAGGGAGGGAGAGAGAGAGAAAGGGAGAGAAAGCAGTGAGATATTCAGAGACGTTACTTCTCCCAGCTTTATCAGAAGATCTGATTCTCACATTTTTCCGAGGAATTCCTGAATTTGGGTTCTTTCAACCCCTCCATATCATTTTAATAACCTCTCTTATTTGGCTTAAAATAGCTTACATCAGTTTGTTATTTGCAGTTAAGGTATCTTATGTAATGATTGTGTTTCAAGGGCTCAAATTAGATCTGGTCCTACACTACATGGTCAGCCATAGTCCCCAATATTTTCTAATGCCTTCTTTATATTTGTCATTCTCTTTTACCTACATGGACTTTGCATCTCTCCTTTTGTTCAAGTTTCATATCCTAGCCTAGAATGCTTTTTTTTTTTCTTTCCAAGTAACAACCATTCTTGACAAAGCTCAAGCTGAACACACCTTCATACAGATTTGCTCCATTTATAGACTCATAGCCTATATTAATCAGGATGGGTAGGTTATGTTGTAGCAACAAGCTACCTTTTTATTTTTTATTCTACTTTTTTTTTGTTCATGTGGTGTATTATGTTTATCAACTTGTCAATATTATATCATCCTTGCATCCATGGGATGAATCCCACTTGATCATGGTGCATGATCTTCTTAATGTATTGCTGGATCTGGTTTGCCAATATTTTGTTGAGGATTTTATTCTACTTTTCTAATGAAGGTTATTAGTGATTTTGCTTTCACACAAGTCACCCATGGACCAATAGCTGAAAAAATAGCTGTACCATCTAAAACACCCAGTAACCTTAATTACTGAAATTAAATTTGTTCCTTCTAAATAATTTGTGAAACATAATCTCTCATTTGTTTAGTTAAAAAGACTTTAGATATACTCAACCTTATAGTATAGTATATCTGTGGACCAAGAAATAAGTGGCAGGAATCCTGAGATTCCAAAGCATGTTATAATATTTTAGCATTTCTCAATCTGATTTTCTACCCATGTGGATGCAGGAGCTATTGATGTTTTATTTATAATTATAGGACATTGAAGTGTTGGGAAGATAAAGAAGGAAAACAGGTGGCAGCCAGTTTGGGAGAATATTTTCTCCGCAGATATTTTTTTCCTTCCTTTAGAAAAAAACAGAAGGCAAGACAATAGTCAGGCTCAAATAATACATGAATAAAAATAATCCTGTTTGGTCAACTTAATGCAGCCAGAGGAATATGCTAATTTATTTAACTTGTACCTTTAAGTAAGATTAAGAAGCTAATACTATAATAGTTCATTCCTTTTTCTTTTGCTTATGCCTGAGAAGGAAATAAGTCAGTGTAAGAATCCTGTTCCTGGCTGCCTTGTACCCCCTCATCTGCTACCCATAACCCAGCACTCGCACTTTACCATCTTTAGGGAAAGGACGTTAGTGAGAAATAAGAGGAGATGGGAGGAGGGGTCCTGTGTACAGACTGGTGCTGCTAGAAGTAACATTATATCCCCTTCTAACTCCCCTGGCACTTGCTGAAACAACAAAGATGGGGACGCATTACCTCCTTAAAAGCTAGTGTACCGAAAGCTCTCCATCCTCCAAGGGAGAACGCTGAACTCAATCGAGAGCCCTCCGCCTACCAGTCCAGCCGGGATGCAGTCAGGTTATGGGAGTGCAGGGCAATTGTTCTTTACTTACAATTTTTTCTCTATAAAAGGTCCCCTTTTTCCCATCTAAAAGTGACTGATGTTAAGAGTTTGCTTGTTGAAACATGGGGGAGGGCTAAGAAGAAGTAAAATAATCCCTCTGTAAATCTGAAAAAAGGCTTTATGGCTGGCATTCTGCAATGACAACAGAAGTGACTATTGACATCGGTGAGAAAAGGACACTCAATACCAGTGCAGAGACAGGCAGTAGGTAATAGCATATCATAGGGAATGGGCGTTGATAATGCTAACCCTATTTCATGAAGCAAAGGTAGGTATGGTCACTATTCTCTGCCTCAGGAAAATAAAGCATTTTAAGGTATTTCTATCAAGTGTGGTTAAAGAAAACAGAATGGGGGTTTTGGCTGCAGATAAATTTCAGTCATTTTATAATATTTACCTCCTTGTAATAATTCCTTTCTTAATGATGACAGATGAATATATTATCATTGAATTTTGATTTCCACAAAGAGTTTTCCTCACATCTGATAAGAAAGAGAATGTATTTTATATTTAGAAATATAGCCCAAGAGAGAGACAGAAGGAAAATCAATATTTGGTAACAGAAGTCTTGGGTTCATTATTGAATAAAACTGGAAGAAATTTCATAAAATTCTATGAACCAATCTCATGCCTTCAGATAAAAAAATCTCTGAAGGCATCAGAACGGTTGATAACACATTTTCTTCTGGAACCTTTTTACAATAACCCACATATTTTCTTAGAGCTTCCTAAGGAAAACCTAACAATTCTAATAATTATGATCATCAGGATATACTTTGAAATACCTAACCCCAATTTTTCCCCTTGAACTTTTTAATAACAGCTTTATTGAGATATAAATCATATGTACTAACACCCATCCTTTGGAAGTATGTAGTTTAGTGGTTTGGGGGATATTCTAAGTTGTACATCCATCACCACTAATTTTAATACATTTTGTTTGATCACCTATACTCCTTAGCAGTCACTCCTCATTTACCCTTCACTGATCCTTTGACCATCATGAATCTACTTTCTGTTTATGAGTTTGCCTATTCTGCAAATTTAGTGTAAATGCACATTTAATACAATATGTGCCCTTTTTTTTTTTTTTTTTTCTTTTTTCTTTTTTTTGTTCTGGCTTCTTCTACTCCACATAATATTTTAAAGGCTTATCCACACTGTAGAATGTAACAGTACTTCATTCCTCTTCCTGGAATGTATCAATACTTCAATTTTTTTTAAGGCCAAATAATATTCCATTGTTTGGGCTATACCATACATCAGTTTCTAGACATTTGGATTGTTTCCACTTTTGGCTATTATAGACAATACTTCTACAAACATTTGTGTAAAAAGTCATTGGGTGGACTTTCAATTCTTTTGTGTTTATACCTAGGAGTAGAATTGCTGGGTCATATGGTTAATCTGTGTTTAATTTTTTGAGGAACTTCCAAACTAATTTCCAAAGTGGCTGTTCTGTTTTACATTCCCACAAGCAATATCTAAATTTCCAATTTTTCCCCATTTCTCCAATGCTTGATATCATGTCTTTTTGGTTATAGACATCCTGTTGGGTATGAAGTGGTAGCTCATCGGGAGTTTAATGTGATTTTCCCTAATGACTAATGATGTTGAATTGCTTAATTCAAAGTCACAAAGATTCCTATGTGTTTCTCTAAGAATTTTATAGTTTTAGTTCTGCCATTTAGATCCATGACATATTTTGAGCTAATTTTTGTGTAGTATAGTGGTGAGGGTACACTTCTATGTTTTGCATGTGAACATCCAGTTGTCTTTGTACCAGTTGTTGAAAAGACCAATCCCCCCTGCCTTAATGGTTGTGACACTCTTGTTGAAAATCAATTGACCATAAATGTAAGGGTTTATTTTGGGACTCTCAATTCTATTTTATTGATCTGTATATTTAGCCTTATGCCAGTACCACAATATTTGATTACTAGAGCTGTCTAGTATTTTGCCTTAAATTTAAACTGATTGCCTTTTCCTATGCCAGACAGAGAACAACTTTACTGGTCTGTCCTATCATTATACATCCTTCTTTTCACAGTTGTGGAATATCTCAACTGGAGAAGAACTTGATTAGCTGGTCCAATTACTTCATTAATTTTTTTTAATCTTATTTATTCATTTTAGAGAGAGAGAATGAGAGAGAGAGAGAGAGAGGTGATATGGTGTCCCATATATTTACACATCTGTTGGTTATGCCTTGAGTAGGATCAAGCCCTCAAATTTGGCATTAACAGGACAATAACCAGTTTAGTTACCCACAGCCAGGGCCCCAGTCACTTTAGTTTAGATAGTGACTCTAAGCTCCAGAGATTTTTCTACTTGATGTGTTTATTTGGGCCTTTCCGAATACATAGTACCAAGTTTAAGAAATGTCAACCATTTGTCATATTATTTACTTCGGGCTCTTTGTGTGTGTGTGCGTGTGAAAGAAATCAAGTAATATGGACTCTGTATTACCTCCCTAATTCCATTCTTCTCATTCCAATCCCAGGAAAATCTACCATCTTGAATCTAGTATATTACATTTTATGTTTTTGTGCTTTTCCAGGACCAAATACCAAGTAGTATACTTTTTAGAAATTTATTATTCAACAACATGCATTTCTCATTTTAGCACTGTTGTTAAGGTTTATTCATGTTGATACATGTAGTTTTGACTCATTCATTTTAAATGGTCTATCATTTTTTATTTAATGAATATATCACTTTTATATATCCATTCTCCTGCTGAGAGACATTTATGTTTCCCCTTTTTTTTTTCCTGTTATAAGCGATGCTTGAGCACGTGTCCTCTTGTGCAGATGTGAGAGTGCCTCTGGCGGACAGACGCCACTGGAGAGCAGCAGAGGACCTGCAGCTTTTAAACTGGATTTTGCAAATTGCTCACCAAACTGCTTTTTATAGCTCCTGTTTTTCACATCTTCCCTTTAAACTTTTTGCCGATCTGATGTGTGCGTAATGGTATTTCATTATTTAATTGCCATTTCCCTGATGACTAGTAAAATTGAACTTTTTTCTTAATATGTTTATGGGCCATGTGTTTTTTTCCCTTTCCATTATATACTTAAAAAATACATTTCAGAATACTATTTTCATCCCTATCCAGTAGGAAAAACTGATGCTTTACTTAGCCTGTAGTTAAAGATGACCCCCTAAAGACAAGGTCATTCCTACTGTTACTACTACCTGGCCATTGCTGCCACCATCGTCACCAATATGTCCACTATGGCTGTTTAATGATGGACAGTCCTGTGCTGGGAATATATGGTATACTAGTTTTCACAAGAAACTTGCAGAGGCACATTATAATTTTCATGTGAAAGATAAACTGAGCTTTAGAGCTAAGTGAGGTATATAAAGTTACTCAGCTAAGAAGTGATGGAAGTAAATGCAACTCCATATTCTTTTTCTTGAAAAGCCCTCTTTCTTCCCCACCCCAATTTTCCTTGGGTCATGCCTCTCTATGTATTTCCTCTAAAGGACCTTGTTCCCATGAATTTTTGTACTATTTTAAAGACTATTTTGCAAGCTATCGGAAACATTTTAAATGGTCTGTCTTTCAACATTTACTTTGTAATATATTGAAATTTATTAACTACAGTGTTGCTTTAAGAAGAATTATTGTTTTCAGCAATACTGAGTGGAATGGATGCTAAAGATGTATCATTTGGACTATCCTTAAAAATTATCAATTGATGGCCATTTCTAACTAATTCCAATTCAAATAATCCCAGTGATGGGGGCAATTCCATATTTTCTTGAGTACTAATGACATTTTTAATAGCCTCTACTGCCTTAGTGGATGCATCAAATGTTTATTCTTTGTCTCCAATGCAGGCATTATCATAGAGGAAACTGAACCAATCTAAAATGTTATGTTCTTCTGAAAACTATTATTATGCTTGCATGATATTTTATGCACAAAATACTTGCTACTTGATTAATGACTTGTTCTGATATTTCAGGTGCAGATGGCCATCTGGCCTCATCTGTCTGTTCATTCATTGTATTCAACAAACACGTATTTAGTTCTAATTATGTATCAGGCACTGTGCTTGGTTGTAGGGATAATAATCTCATGTATAACTAATTACATATACTAGCATTGGGATAGGTGCTCTATATCCATCTCCAAGAGGGAGAAGGACATTACTGGAGCCTAACTTGAGGCAACTGAGTTTGGGATTCTGAGAAGGCACCAGACATCATGAGGATGCTGGGATTTGGCAGTCAGGGAAGTGAAAGGTAAGCATTAGTAGCTCATTTAAAAATTCGCATGTAACTACACCTGCTGTTAAATTTAGTTACTGGAGGTGGGTAAAGAAAAAGGCCTGCCTTCTGAAATGAAAACAAATAACTTATATATCTCTCCAGCTTTACATATGTATGTATGTATGTGTGTTAGTTCACTGGAGACTACAAAGAACAGCATGGTAGCCCATTAATCATTATTTCCAGGTGTATTATTGGAAGCCATCTTCTGACCTGCATTGCTTTGCAATGGGTTCTGAAAGTGGTACAAACAGATTTAATCAATATTAGCGTCACTGTTTTTATTAAAAGTGCAATATGACAAAGGAGATCCATGCTTGTCAACAAGGCTCCTTAGCACTTCACGGTTTTCCTTTTCAAATGTGCTTTTGCAAATATTAAACAGACAAATGATTCTACTGTGATGTGAATAGAAGCCACAGCTGTAGCTCCACGGACTCTGTGAATATGTTCCCCGCAATGTCAATTAATTTTGCTTCCTGAAGCATATTCTTTCATGTATAGTTTCATCCATGCTGTGTGTTCTGCCTGAAATGATTAGAGGCCCTGCTAAACTGGATAAAAATAACAAATTAAAAACAGAAAAAAACAACAAAACATAATGGCTTTTCAGGAGTGAGGCCAGAACTCAGAGGCTGTTTTCTTTCCATTTTCTATGTTTTAATTTATAGTGTAAATTAATCGCCTTTCTCCACCCCATTGATAAGAATGGTCTTTTGCACTCTATTAACCCCAGGTTCTAGAGAGAGGCAATTTCCTAACAGGTGAATTAACAGTAGATAACATTTCCTCAAATGCCAAGTCATTTAATGTATAATTGAAAAAAATTTTAGGAGTGTGTAAGGCAGTGTCTTAACTTCAAAAAAAAATCATCCAGAGTCTTTACAAACTAACTATGGACTCCTGAGAGTGATTTGCCTATTAACAAAGCACAGGAACAACTCCCACTACCCGTACATGGAGAAATAGCCCCAATTTCCAATTACTTTTGCCGCTGACAGTTCACTGGACTGTTAAGAGGCATTCGGCACCATTGTGCAGATGTGGCGAAGCCAGGCAGCCGTGTGCGCCTCTCTTTTTTTGATTATGCTGTAATTAGACCGTTCCACTAATGGAAGGAGGGAAAAAAGTTTCTAGAGAAAATGACATCCAGCGAAGCTCACTTTGAAAGAAACACTGGCACAAAAGAATAAAGAGTAACCTTTTTGTCATGAACACTGTGAAAGGTTTTCATGCATTAACTAAGCAGCATTAAAAATGAAAAGTTGGAATCTCAAATTAACACAGGCATAATTGTATGTTTGCTTGCAAATAATAAAGCGAATAGGTGATTCAGACAAGCTCATTAGTCAATAATAAGGCCTTTCAGAGACATACACAAGAGACTTTCTGGGCGCTGACGAGCATCTCGAAGAATTCCAGAGTCTGTGTTTCTGCTCTGTGAATTCATTGAGGATCCCTTGACAGCATTCAGAGAGCGGAAGCTTGCCCCTTTGTCCTTGAACTGGCTTCAGCTGAGAGCCCAGCTCTTCCTGTAGGTTATTAATGTCTTAGTCACCTTATAAAAGTACTCTTGATTTATTTTTCTGCTGGAGAATTTAATTCCTCCTCCTTTTAAAATTAAAAACTCAATTCCGTCTCTCTCCTGTTTCACTGTTGCCCTGACACCTACAGTGTTCTTCCCCCTCCTTTCTCCCTTTCTCCCTACTTTTCCCTCGCTCAACTTCGCATTTTTAGTATTTTGTGTGAATGTGACATTTTTCCTTTTTACCTATAGAATTTACCCCATTCTCTCTCCCCTGTGTGAATTGAAAACAGCAGTTCTTTATGCAGTGCACTGCAAATGACTGGCAATCTTTTGCAGGTACGAATATAACTCAATGTCTCCCTTTTCGGTCTTATAAATTCTTAGAAGCTTGGATACCCTTTGCAGTTTCTCTTTTTTTGTTGTTAACAGACATAGCAAAAAGAGTTTGGGGGATAGAAAATCTAGAAATTATCAGTTAAGGCATTGCTCTGATGAAAAAAAAATTTGTTAAACTGGGTTTTTATATATTGCTGGTTTATGCCTGATTTCTATCTGATTAACTCTCTATATAATGGTTCTCTGGTTCTGTTTCTCTTTTATATGGCAGTTAACAACCATTATATTTTTGGCATATTTTCATGGTAAACCTATTTTTCAAACAAAAATTCAGAATTCAAAATTCAACAAAAATGTTTTTGTGCCAATTCATCCATCAAGAAGCACATTTAGATTTAGATTGTGAGATTGTGGCGGACTTGAATGCTGGTATCTTTCCTTGTTTATGGGATGATGAGGCATTTAAAATGAGGATCCATGGAGGTTTTCAGTCTAGAGCTGTGGTGTAGACAAAGTAGGAGAGCTTTTGTTACAATTTTCAACATACTATTTATATCTTCATTCTTTTCCCTCTCTCAAGAGAGCATGATGGAAAAAACAATAAGTGAAAGTGACATTGTTCACGGCATAGCCTCAAAGATCCTCTGTTTTGTTAAAAATTACATTTTAAAGTATTTTCCCTATTAACATCTAATTACTTACACCGCCCACTAAGACTGATCTTCAAGGGCTTCACAGCTGTTACAGACAAACAAGTATGTCATGACACCTTGGTTGAGAACTGGTGATTTAAGATGCGGTCCCCTGTGTCAAGGAACATAATGTAGTTTGAAATTATGTGATTCTCTAGCTATTATTGCCAATGGAAAAAGGTGGGGGTAAGACAGAAATGACAATTTAAAAGGGGCTTATTTCAGATATCAGATTTTTCATCTTGCCTGTCTTAACTACCTTGCCATCGACATTTTTACTGTCATTAACAGCATTAGTGTGATAACCACTGTCATCAGAGCCTGCGAATCTGGGACTCATACACAGAAGGTCCCAGGTGTCTCTGCTCTTTTGAACCTTTGTGTTGTCATACAGCATTTAAAAATCCTACAAAAAAACAAAAAACAAAAACAAAAAAACAATTCTCAAAATCCTTTCTAACAAATACTTGGAAAATGTATTTTTAAATTGATTAAATTACTCTGAAAATAAATGCTCTTAGATTTCTCTGTACGTATTTTACATTGTGTACTTCATTCATTCTTAAGACATGTAATATGCAAACTAGCGTTGAAAAAGCAGAGATTGAACAAAAACAAAAAAATATGGAGCTGCTTCTCTTTATGAAATATTAGTGTGAATGCTTCTCTTTATGAAATATTAGTGTGAATTAAATTTTTGTTACTCTATAGAGGAGAATTTTAATTGAAACATGTTTTTACATAAATGGGACTGCTCAATTTTAAACCAACCTTGAAGCAAGTTATCTATTAAATAGGACATGTTTTTTTAGCAATAGATATAATTGCTTCTCAAGCTTTTTAATATATGTTATAGAATTCATATTCATATTTTCTTATATTGGATTTTCTTAGTTTGACACGCAACACACAATCTTTTTGCTTCATTGTCTAAATGGGGTATATGTAACAAACTATAAGAGGTCTGTCCCCAAAATATTAAGCCAATGTCAATATAATTAAAACAGTTTGTGCAGCCAAAGCTTTCGGGACAGACTTCCTATACTTGAAGAGGGTTCTAATTTATTTAGAACCTCAGATGTGGAGGGCATATTTTTTTTTTCTGCTATTAGTTTATAGCACCATTAGTTCATGCAAATATTCTTTCATTATTATATCCTAATCCTATAATTGTGTCTTTCTTGTATATCTACTTTAGTTTGTTTAATATATATTCTTTTTATGTGCTTTTGTAAGATGCATGTTTTAGTTGTCTATATTTAACGTCTATAAAGTGCTGTTGGTATAACACTCCATTTTTAAAACTTTTTCACTAAGCACTATCTATCCACTTATTTAGCTGTGAACATGGACTGAATATTTAGGAGGCAGCTGGTAAGCAAATAGTCTTGACTCTACCATAAAGAGAAGTTTTGGGACTAGAATACAAAGGCAAGTGTGGATCATAAACACAGACTGATGCATAAAACATCCAAAAGTATATAACATATCATTCAGTACCAAAATATGAAGTACATGGTAATGGTTGGTAAAATTTAAGAGCAGGAAATCAGTAAAGGGTGGAGAAGTAAAAGAAATCTAGAAATTGAAGGGCCCCAGATTTGAAAAGCAATGTTGGTGCTGGAATTGGGGCAGGATAAGAGGAGTAGTAATAGAACAAGGGCAGTAAAAGCATAAATTTGGAGACTGCATGATACAGGGTAGCAAGAAAGAATTTAAACGATCTCTTAGCTAAAGCAAGATTGGGAAAGTAGTTTTGCTGTAGACTTGCTCTTTCTTCATGTTCCTATGTCCTTCTTTTACTGACTGCCCTCATTCTTGGCTGTTAAAGACAGTGACAAAACTCCAGCTAACATCCTCCAAGAGTCTGTTTCTATCTAATTTCATGGGTAGACTACTGGTTCTTCTTGGATGTCTATCTATTCTTTGGACCACATGGGAATGGAGTACCACAATTAATCAGGCCTCTGTCACATGCCTAGGTCTGAGTTGTGGAGCAAGCCGGTCCCTGTGACAGACAAACCACAGGAGACATGTAGATGGATAAAGGAGACAGTTTCTTCAAGGAAAGAAGGAACTAGGCAGAAGAGACAAGCAAATATCTTTTAAAGTTTCCCATTTAATCGTCCCAGCAGTTCCAAGAGGCAAGTAGGACAAGAATTCCCATTCTTGTTAAGAGATGAGGACACAGTGCCTCCCCCAAAGTCAAATAATTTGTAAATGGTTGAGCAAAAACTTGGCCAAAAGCCATTGAAGTTTCCAGAGCAGGAAACTGAAATGATCAAGGGGTGGTTAAGGGAGATAAACAATGTAGAGATAAGCTTTGATAGTTATGTTTAATTTAGGAATAAAATTTTCTTCTGTTCTTTAGTTTACTTTTCCCTTCTGTATTCATATAACCTATGAATACAGTTTTTAGAGGGTAAAATTTGGGAAATCAATGCTAAGTGCTGTTCATTATTCAGAAAATAGCATTTAGCTAGATCATAAGCACATATACACTCACATACACTCATTTACACTCATACACAGTCCTGTTATGTTTAGTGAGAGTTTATTTTGTTCCAGACACCTCCCACATAGTACATTACATGTATTACCTCATTTAACCTTCACACCGTGACCTTCCACTGTTATTTATATTTATAAAGTCACAAAGAGGTTAAATAATTTGCCCAAGTTCATGTAGACTCTTAAGTGATAGGACCAAAATGTATAAACAGATTGGTTGATAAAACAGATGTTCTTATGCACCAAGTCACACAGCTAAATAATGTGTGAGTATGCAGGGGGAAAAAGTATATATATTTTACTGTGTAGGTATATTTTACACTATTTGTGATTGTTAATGTAGACAATCTAATCAATTTAAACTGCATGTTTATTCCATTGGACCTCAGAAAATTCCTTAATTTAGCATTCCTTTAGAATAAATGGACACACACAGGTCTGGAACAATGTAAATTTAATTGCCAATTTTTCATAGCTACAAAGTCCAAATTAGTCATGAGGGAAAATTTCAGATGTCATAGTCTGATACTCACCAGTACATTGCCTTGTATACCATTTTGGGACTTTATGTGTTATATATACATCTTTGTGAGAGCTTACATTTTAAAAAATTAATTTATATTTTATTGATTATACTATTAAAATTGTCCTGATTGTTCCCGTTTTGCTCTCCTCCACTAAGTACTTCCCACTCCCCCTGGCAACACCCCCATCGTTGTTCATGTCCATGGTTCATGCACGAAAGTTATTTGGCTACTCTATTTCTTGTACTGTACTTGACATTGAAATGACTATTCTGTAACTACCTATTGTTTGTACTTCTTAATCTCTTCACCTCTTTATGCATATTCCCCCCATCACCCTCCTATCTGGCAACCATCAACATGCTCTGGAATCCATGATTCTGTCTCTGTTCTTGTTTGCTTAGTTTGTTTTTTAGATTCAATCATTGATAGATGTGTATTTTTTTTTTGCCATTTTATTATTCATCATTTTTATCTTTTTGTTAAATAAGTCCCTCTAACATTTTATATAATAATGGTTTGGTGATGATGAACTCCATTAGTTTTCTCTTGTCTGGGAAACTGTTTATCTGCCCTTCAGTTCCAAATGATCATTTTGCTGGGTAGAGCAGTCTTGGTTGTAAATCTCTGCTTTGAATATGTCTTGCCAATCCCTTCTGGCCTGAAATTTTTTTTTTGAGAAATCAACTGACAGTATTATGGGAACTCCTCTGAAAGTAACCAACTTCTTTCCTCTTGCTGCTTTTAAGATTTTCTCTTTCTCTTTAATTTTTGGCATTTTAATTATGATATGCCTTGGGGCAGGCTCCAGCAGTTCTCCCACAGATTCAATCCCTCCTGTGTTTTGCAGCCAGAAGTTGTGGGGACTTATCTTCCTGGCACTGGAACCTTGGGCTGGGGTCCTGGTGTGGGGCAGGCACTCCTCAATCCCGAGATACCCTCCCAAATTTTTATCCACCATACGTGGGTGAGGAGCCAGCCTATTCTAACACATCTGCACCCCTCCTACCAGTCAGGATGAATGTGGTTTACTTAATTTTTGTAGTTGTCATACTTCTGTTCAACTCAATTTATGACAGTTCTGAGTGATGGTTGTTCTATATTTTCATTGTAATTTTGATGTAGTTGTGTGAAGAAGTGAGCCATGTCTGCCTCCACCACCATCTTAATCAGAAGTATTGCCAGGACTTAAATCTTACTGAATGTATTTTTATGATTCATTGTAAATATAATTGTTGTTGAGTTATAATGTAAAAGATCAGCACTTTGCAGTGGGAAAATAACATTTTTATGGCAGCTGAGACATGCGGAAAACTCTACCAGGGATCCTGTCAATATTAAGCTGACAGAGGCTACTCCTGCTTGCTTTAAGAAAAGATTTTCAATCTGTCTGCAACTAGCTGCCAAAACTTTTGGATGAATAGGGAAGAATACAGTCAATCACCCAGATGTTCCACCTGCAGGAAGCCATGCACCCAGCTACTTAGAAACAACCAGGTGTCCAGAACACGAACATAACACATCTGGAATGTGTGTGTGCATGTGTATGTATGTATTAACTTCTTGAGGACATATAGTGTTTTTTGAAACAATTATTAATCCTTCTTATACCCAACTCTGAGATAAAGTGAGTATGATACAGTTTAGGGGAATGCTTAAGTATAGTCCATATTATATATTCTTATTTATAGAATGTAGATAATTCTCTCTCAGCATATGTATGAATGGATTATCTAATGCCTGACCCTATTTACATATTTGTATTGAATACTTCATCCTGGAAATGGTTAATTAAATAATATGTCCACTTATAGTTTTTTTTCCCTCTTCCCCCCATCTCCATCTAATGTCTCTAACACTCTATCAA
The DNA here is from genome assembly GCA_004026585.1 of Noctilio leporinus. Classification (NCBI taxonomy): domain Eukaryota; kingdom Metazoa; phylum Chordata; class Mammalia; order Chiroptera; family Noctilionidae; genus Noctilio; species Noctilio leporinus. The sequence goes on from PVIW01000527.1 coordinate 271,854, forward strand.
GGTCATCTAGTCCTAAGTGAATTAAAATGACCAGTAAAGATAAGAAAACATGCCCAACCTCTTTAGTAATGCGGGAAATGTGAGTTAAAATAACAAGAGACATTGCAGAGCTTTTAAACATGATGAGGATAAGGTCGTAATGCTTTTTAAAGGTTTAGCTCAAGATGTAAATCATAAAGATCTGAGATTTTGAAAAACATGAGTAAAATGTAGTTATTTAATGGATGGAAATAGCACAATTTCCTACAAGTAGTGAAATATTGAAAGCTGGTGTTACAATTTTCATCTTAGATGCATTGGGGTATCAAAGTCCCAGTCCTAGAGGGATAGAGATAATGGGCAGGTCTTGGGGATAGGAATTTAAGATCAGGGTGCAAGAAAGGTGTACTGTTACTGACCTAGGCCATAAAGGAGGGAGAAGAGAAGTGTCAGTTGGGATTGGTATGCAGGTTAGAATGCAATATAGGCTGGCAATATGGCCTATGGTGATGAGTCAACTGGGAGCCTGGGGGCCCAGAGGCAAGGGTACATTCCACAGCTGATGCTCTGTAGATCTTTGGGCAAGTCTTTATACAAAATGGGTGACGTCTAGATATCAATTTCCCCCACTCCACCACCAGGTAATCGGCTTATAGTTTTATTGTCTTGCAATTGAAGACAGAATTCCACTTGGAAAAGTAATGTCATTGTTTAGAAGAGTATCTTGATAAGATTCAGAGAGAAACATGAGATCCTTATTGTGCCTGCAGAAAGCCAAGCCAAAAATGAAGTAACCTCATTGCTCTGAGTTAAAAAGATACAAAGCGTGGGGTGGGAGAAAGAAGGTATAAAAGAAAAAAGGAGGAAAGGGCTAGTGAAAAGAAACAGGCTGAGGCACTGCCGCTGAAGTGGCTGGTAGAAAAAAAAGTCCCTGGGTGGGTCAAAAAAATTGAGAGCAAGTTTACTTGAAAGACTAACATTCTGACCATTTTTTTCTTTTGCAGTTCTGTAAGTAAGCATCTCTTTCCTTTTCTCCCCAGTCATTGATAATGTCTGGTGGGCTTTCTAGTGAGACCCAAGAAAGAAGCTTTTCTTCCTACCTGAGTGGATGGGATGTGGATGCAGATGGGTACCTGAGATGGTGATAAGCAAGACCACCAGGCACGTGGTGGTTGTTAGGATATGTTCCACCTGCCTCCATAGTCCCATGGATTTTTAAAGAAGTTGCCAAGAGCTTTGGATTTCCACAGGACAGTGAGTGGAATTTGAGCCAATCAGATAAGTTCTAGATGAAAATTCTAGAGTAGGGAACCATGTTGACATTTAGGCTACTTTGTAGGTCTTAAGCCCTATTCTTTTCTTGTTAAAATAATAAATGATTTTTCTCCATTAGGAAATAGATTTAATGCAACAGCTGAGCACTGGGATAAATTGTCTGCAACTAGTGTGGACCATCTGGCTGTCATGGGTAGTCTTAAATAAATCAAACCAAAAGTAAGAAATCTAAAAAGACAGTAAGTGGTTTGCATCTTAAGGTAATGTGCAAGGTTCGGAAAATATGTTCTGGTCTTCAGAGGCTTGTTCATTGCAACTGGAACATAAACTGGTCATAGGTGATTATGCCATTATATTAGTTCTCTGCAGCAGAGCAAAAATAGGATTATGAAAGGATTCACAGATCTCAGAATGCTAGAGGGACTCTCCAGATAGCTAACTCTTGCTCTGTTTCCATAAGTTTGTGTTCGGGGACTGTCTTTATTCGGCACTAATGGGAAATTAGTGATGTTAGAGCCATGATTTCTTCCCTTTTTCTTTCTTTCATTCTTTCCTTCCTTCCTTCTTCCCAAGTTTAAATCTAAAATTATCCATTTATTTATTCATTCATTCTCAAAGGCTTATTGAGTATTCCCTATATGTCAGAGACTGTGACACAGCACTGAGAATACACAGAAAAATAGAATGTGGTGCCTATCTTTGAGAGTGTAGGCTAATGACAGGAGAGCAGGCAAGCAGTTTTAATGCACCTGCAAGGTGTGCAGCGTGGACAAGATGTCTCTGGGAGCATGGCAGAGAGAGGTGCTGACTCTGCCCAGGGAAGAGGGGAAGACTGTCAAACAGGAGGTTATTTATGATAAAAACACAACATGAGGGACTTAATGTATGTTCTATGACATAAAATAGGTTTCTTGAGCTGAAATAAAGCATAGATGTATGGAAAACCTAATTTTACTAATGGACATTATATTTTTCCCCATTATTCTAACCAGGGGAAAACATCAATTTAGGTAAAGACATACATCTTAATAATCTATCATCAATATGTTGCACAGTGTCCTGGCTGGTGTGGCTCAGTGAACCACTGAGTGCTGGTCTGTGAACTAAAGTATAACTGGTTTGATTCCCAGTCAGAGCACATGCCTGGCTTGTGGGCCAGGTCTCCGGTTGGGGGCGCACGTGAGGCAGCCACACATTGATGTTTTTTTTTCTCTCTCTTTCTCCCTCCCTTCCCCTCTCTCTAAAAATAAATAAATAAAATCTTTAAAAATATACGTTGCATAGTGTATTGGCTAATGAAGCTATGCTGTCATAGTAAATAGACCCCAAATTCAGTGGCTTAAGGAATAGTTCATTTCTTCCTCAAATAATTTCAGGGCAGATGTTCAAGATCAGAAGGCAGACCTTGCACAGAGATTTAGGGAACCAGGCTCCTTCTGTCAGACCCATAGATCTTTAGGGTATAGTATAGTTAAGGTAAGTTGTCATGTCCAGATTTAAGCGAAGGAGGGAGAGAGGATGAAGTGGGTATGTTGCTTCTGAAAGGCCCTAATGTAGTACACACTTTTTACTCACATTCAGGGGCTTGAAATCCATCTCAGAGCTGCTTCTAACTACAGAGGAAGTTGGGAAATGTAAGCTAGTCTTATCCCCAGGAATGAGATAATATATATATTTAAGATTTCATTTATTATTTTTAGATAGAGGGAAAGGGAGAGAGGCAGAGAGTGAGAGAAACATCAATGTATGGTTGCCTTTCACCTGCCTCCAGCTGGCTCTCCTGGCTGGAGACCTGGCTTTCGACCTGGTTATGTGCCCTGGCTGGGAATTGAACCAGCGACCTTTGGGTTTGGGGGCCAGTGCCCATCCACTGTGCCACCAGCCAGGGTGAGATAACAAGGTTTAGTGGCCAGCAAGTATTATTTGCCACAGATAGAAAACTAAGATTGGTAAAAATTCCAACAGTTTAGATTAGTCTAAATGGATCTAAATCTAAAAGATACAATTTCTCAGCACAGTATGCAAATACCTTCATTTAAGCTAAAAAAAATTAAATACATAAGTACAAAGTAGGAAAGCCAAATTAGTAGCATTCATATGGGAAAAAGACTAATTCAGTATGAGCTTCCAGTTTGATATGGTTCCTGAAAAACAAACACAATAACAAATAAAAAGGCAAATACAATTGTAGGCTGTGTCAATACAAGTAGAGGACATAAATGAATTTTGATCCCCAAATACTTAATTTAGAATATTTTAATAGCATCTCGGTGCTATATCTAAGATGCATATAAATGAACAGAAAAGGTTAAGATGATGACAGGGATCTAGAAACTGTTATTTGAGGAAGGGTAGTAAAGAAACCAGGTTCTGTCCTAGAGAAAAACACAGCAAGAGAAAAGGTGTATAGTGTGTGTGTATGTGTGCGTGTGTGTGTGTGAAGTGGGGAAAGTATGGACTAAAGTAATCTTGAAATCTCAAAGACATTTAAAGTTTAAATACTTGAGATTAGCCATATGCAAGAGAAAATAGATTCATTCTCTTCTGCATCATGAAACCAAGGAAGAAACATTTGGCTTAATATGATGAAGATCTGAATAATAATTGAAGCTATCCAAGAATGGTGGAATAGGCTGTTTAGAGAACTATTGAGATTCACATCACTGGAGGGGCTTGATCAGAAGCTGAATGACCTTGTGTTAAGACTGCTGTAGAGAGCATTTTCTTTAAGTGTGAACTAGGTGATGTCTAAATTATTTTCTAATTCTAGGATTCACCAACTCGGGCATTATTACCATGGTTCTTCCTGTTGACTCAGGCTAAAATAAAATTCCTGTTGAGACATATGACTAAAGGCCATCCTTGTTAACTTGGCCTATGGGTATAGACAGTGTGGCCAATATAACAGACACTCCAGTTTCCACTGGAAAAGCTCTTTTGAAATAATTTAAGTAACAGCTTGCATCCTTCTTCCTTTTCTTCTTCTTCTTCTTCCTTTTTTTTTTTTTTTTTTTTTTAAATGAGACACCATTTTGCTTGAAATTGAACACTGACAGACAAATTATGGTTATTCAGAATTGAGAATTTGGCAGACATTTTTTGCAAATGAACAATGTGAATCTGTCATGTCAAAGAAACAATGAATAATAGTTATTGCCAATGAAAATATTTGAGGTTTTAAGCAAAAATTGGCAGTATGGCTCCCGTCTATCTGCCACATGAAAATGATTGCTTCCTAATATTTAAAGAATTTTCTGATGAAGCCAATGGTAATATTATTAACAAATATACTTTTGAAGTTGGATAATAAAATATGTCAACATTTGGATGATATAGATAACTCAGTAAGCTAATATTTTCTAATCATGCATGGATAAGAGATCCACTCAAAGTATGCAATAAACCAAAGTATTTTTATGTAACAGAGTACAAAAATCTTTGATGAATAAATATGGTTTGGGATTTCACATTGTAACTAACTTTAAATAAATTATCACTTGTTAAGTTTTGGTGTAGTATCAAAAAAAAGAATATCTATAATTATCTGAGATTGTACTAGAATACTTCTCCCTGTTTCATATACATAGCTGCCTGAGGCCCAATTTTCATCATGTAATAGAATCAAAATCACACATTGCAGTATTGAATGCTGAAACAGGTTTAATAATCTAAGTTGTTTCCAAAATGAAAGAAAGAAAGAAAATAGAAAAGAAAAAAAGGAAAGAAAAACAATGCTGCTATTCTCCCTAAGTTATTTGTCTTTGGAAAATTCAGTTCCTTTTCCTACAAATCTATCATTTTTGTAAATACATAATAAATTATTCTGAGGGGCTCTCATATCATCATGTAATGTGGCATCTACGGGGACCTTGAAATAGCTCAGTTGTGGAAATGGCCATTTTTCTTCCCTCCTCCCTGTAGCTCATTGTTAAGTGACTTTGCAGTTCATCCTATCAGGAGAGGGAGTCCATTTCCCTATATCTGAACTGATGCTGTGACTTGCTTGGCCAGCTGATTGTGGTGGAAGTGACAGGGTGCTAGTTGCAGGCTCATGCCTCCGAAAGTCTTGAGGGGTTCTGCTCTGAGTCTGCTGTGCCACCACAGGGACAAATGTAAGCCAGCCTGCTGGAGGTTGGGAGGACACAGCAGAGGAGCCGTTGTCCCAACGGTGGCCATCTTAGACCAGCCAATAGCCAGCTAACTAATTAAATGGGAAACTCTTTTTCCATACTCAACTCACAACCCTTCTGATAGCCAGTTGTTTGCCTCTCCAATTCTCAGGATACCAAATGGGTGTCCTACAATTCAATTATGACGTGATTTACCTGGCATTAGTATAGACACCACAGGTTAAGGGCCCAGGCCCACTGATGGCTCCCACTTTAGATACCAGTTGAAAGTTTAAGGTTGTCACCTGTATTTCTAACCAACTGGCTATAAAGTAGAGGCTCCCACGACTGTGTCCTCAGGTTTGATCATTTGCTGTAAGGGCTAACAGAACCCAGGAAAGCACAGCTTAGAGGTGCTGGTTTAGTATAAAGGACACAGATGAGTGGCCAGATGAAAGGGTACGTAGGGCGAGGCCTGGAAGGTCCTGAGCTCAGGAGCTTCTGTCTCCATGGAGTTGGGGTGTGCTGCCCCCAAGCACATGGATGTGCTTATCAACACGTAGTTTAGGGATTTTTGTGGAAGTTTCTTTATGTAGGCATAACTTATTATTAATTCAATCTTCCACTCCTCTCCCCTCCCGAGAAGTGGAAAGTTCTAAGCTTCTAATCAAGGCTGGATCTTTCCGGTGCCAGCTCCCCTTTCTGAAGCGATCCAGGAACCCACCAAAAGTTGTCTCCTTAGAACAAGAGACTCTCCAAGGACTTAGGAACTTTGCATCAGGAACCAAGGTCAAAGACCAACTATGAAAACAAAAGATGCTCCTAGCACTCCTGTGACTCAGGTCCTTGCAAAGGTTTTAGGAGCTCTCGGGTGGAAACCAGAAGAGACCAGATATGTATTTCTTGTTCTGTCACACCAACACACATGTTAGAGCTGGACCAAGAAGAGCAGAACTGCCCACATGATCTTCCCCTGGCTGCAGAGGCCTCAGCAGGACTAGTGGAAACTGGAACAATCTGGCCAACTCATAGACTCATGAAAAGTAATCCATATTTGTAATTTGTAATGTAAAATCACTAAATTTTAGGGTGATTTCTTATGCAGGAATAACTAATTGATACCTGTCTCTATGAGAAACAAGACTAAAATAGTTTCATTTTGATATCCTGGTACAGTAATATTTAACTTGAAGGATGAGTAATGTTGACAAAGCAGGGAGAAGGGACAGACTGGGCAAAAGGGACAATAAATAGTAAGGAAATGGAGAGGTTAAAATAAATGATTTATGCAGGAGTCAGGGGATAAGCTAACGTGGAGATAAAACTTTGTATCAGGGTGCAGAAGGAAAATGAGGCTAGAAACGTGAGTCTGAGCTGGACGGTAGAGATTTTGATTTTAGGGCGGGAAGTGTTGTACCATATGCAGCGCAGAACCAGTGAAGGTGGTGACTGTAGTTTGCTTCATCCGTTTCTAACTCTTCTCTTTCATTTCAGTCATCACTCGATTCCACAGTGTTTGTGAAAGTAGAGGACAGAGTCTAGAAGCAGCTGGGCTCTGCTGTGTAGAGTAGCGACTGGTGGTAAAGGAGGTACTCCAGTCAAAGAGTAGCGGCTGTTTCCTTCCGATTAAACCCCAACCTACATTTTATGGCCAGAAGCGCAGTTTAGCAGATGAGCCAAGACACTTCCATCCTGACTGGAGAGAAACTGTTGGAAGAAATAATTTCCTCTGAAAAAGAAGGCACGTGCAGAAAAATCATCTTGTTGAGAGAAAACAAACAAAAAAACATTTTTGTTATTGGCAGAAGGCTTTAGGTCTTTCCTTCTTTCTTGAGGAGCCATGTTAATTTATTTCTGGCCACTAGATGGCACTTGTGTACAGCATTTGAAATTGATTCCAGTGAAAACAATACCTGCGGTGTGGACAGAATAGATTGTGAGGTTTTGCTCTTACCCAGCTGGCTTCCTCCCCCACCCTATGTCAAGAGGGGTTTAGGAGAGAAGGCCTACATCTTTTCCGTGCTTTTCTGACTTATAAAGAAAAATGAACATGGCAAAAGTGTTCCTGATTAGATTGGGAGAAAAAGGATGATGCATTCCTGCTGGATGAATCAGGAGAGATGATATTCTGTCATGCTTTAGATATGGACCTGAAATACTAGCTGTAAATTTATGGTTGCTGGTACCAGCCCTGGTTCTGTTTACCTAGTCGGTGCATTTGGGTGAAGCATGAATAGTGTGTCTCCCAATTGGTTACTTTATCAACACTGACGATTTTGGAAGATAGAATAACTCTTAGCCTTTTGGGTGAAAATAAGTGGATCTCACAAGTCTTCTTATCAGATCACCATAGTTTGATTCATCTTTATGAGAACTGGCTGCCTGGTTTTTCATTGCTGCCTTCAACTCATCTGGACATTTTTAGATGATGCAAAATGTGATAGCAACTGTGAACATCATCCACAAATGTATCAAGAGCAGTGTAGGACACATCTTAAAAAGAAAAAAAAAAAAAAAGAAGAAGAAGAAGAAAAAGGAAAAAAAAAAAAAAAAAAAAAAAAAAAAAAAAAAAAAAAAAAAAAAAAAAAAAAAAAAAAAAAAAAAAAAAAAAAAAAAAAAAGCCAGCAAGCAGGCAAGCAAGGAAACAAACAAAAACCCCAAGGATGCAAGACATCCCCATGGAAAGCCAGAGGAAATGTCAATCTTGCTTCACCTGTGTGCCCTTCATTTCTCTGGCCCTGGAGCTGCTCTCTCCATTTAGAACCACCCAGCAAATCACAACTTCTTTTCTGGGAGGTAAGATACTGGCAATCTGCCAGTTACAGCCCTGCCAATCCCATTAGCTTGCCACCTCTGTACTGGTGCCGATCTCTTCTGGGTCTTGTCTAATCTTGGCCTTTGAGTAGCCTTAGCTTTCTCCTGTTTAGCCTAAGCTGCTGTAAGCACGTGTTTGAAGCATCTTCAAATCTGGTATGAAAGGGATGAGTGTCCTAAAGAAGATTAGGGTGGGGTCAGGGAACATCAAAAAGAGAACAGCAAATTGGCTCATAGGAGTAAAGGGACATGTGAAACAGAAATGTATGTGCTGGGGAGATGTAACGTAGGACCAGGAACCCTCTTCTGTGTCTCTGGTCCTATGCCTTTGACCTCAAGGATGGCATTCCTTGGTCTTCTTCTTGGTGACTTGGTGCTTTCATGATCTTTTCCAAATGTCCTTATCAAACCTGCTTTGGGAAAATAATTGATAAACTAATTCTGCCTGAAGATAGATTGACATTTTAACAGGAGACAAAGCATACATTTGATAAAACAATAGAATAAAATGGGAATGGTAGGAGTGCAAGTTTTGGTGGGCCATGTCAGAGACACCTCCCTCCTGACGATGAAGCCACCATTTTGGCTGTCTACTTTGGCATGTTTTTCAAAACTATTCCTCGATCATGGGAATTAGTGTATATGGGGGAGTCTAGCTGACTTTGTGGTTTCGACAGCACCAAATATGTTCAACTGATTAGGAAATAAATAGGGATGACTTATTGGTAAAGTACCGGAGTTGTAATTTGAAGAATGCCTTGTATAACAACTCAAAAAAGCAGCTGCTTGGAAACTACACATGGGAACCGAGTGCGTCAGGTGGAGGTAATGACAGCAGAGGGCCTTGGAGCCCAGCTGAGTTGAGGGAATGTGAAAGATACTAAAACACCATGAAGGACAGAGTTCATGGGAGGTTCAGGTAGAGTCCAGGTCCAAAAGGCTGTTGGGTTCTGGAGCTGACAAGATCTGAGGACGACATCACCTTGCTAACAGCAGGCACTGTCAGGCGCGGTGGACCAGCCCAAGAGTAGAGGCGCGTTTGCTCCCTATTTCATCAGTTTTCTTTGGTATCATGGTGCCCTGAGCCTGTAGGCATTAATTATTACCAGAACAAGTCTTCAGATTTGGGTGATACCTTTAATTATTGTCAGGGACAAACAATGACATGACCAGAAGATTTCAAAGTATAATGAAGTGGATTTATGACCATTATGGAAAATGATCATTCTAAAGGCCAGAGGCTTCCTGTACTGGACTTTTTTTTTTCCTGCTTAGCATACCTTTCCTGTTTCTTGTGCTATGAATATATTCCTTTTTTTGAGCAATTGACTTTATTGTAGTCCATGTGGTTTTTTAGGGTCTGCCAAACATAATATCTCAATTTTTTGGTTACAGATATGGATGTCATCAGGCACCATCAACCATGTATCTACTACATAGTTGGCTTAGGATCCCAAACCAGCCAATTGGGCTTCTTTTCTGAGATTTTAGATAGATAGATAGAAAGAATGCTACCTCTTTCTCTGAAATAGCAAACCTGGGATAACATAAACCTGGAACTTTTTGTGGCCCTGTTTCTTCTTCTCAGCCATGGAGCAAGACTTTCTGAAGTCATGAAGAATGAGGCCAATGAGCAGAAAGAACTAGAAATGTGAGGTTAGCAAAGGTAGAGGTAATAAAAGCTCTGTTTGAACCTCCCTGTCAAATGACCCAGTCCATTCCTTTTTAGCTTCAACTATTTGAGCTGGGTGCCTGTCACTGGCAGCCATGAAACTCTTGACTAATATATTCCCCAACCAGTCCCACTGAGCCTTCTAATGTGGCATATGTGTTGCTACTAGGAATTCCATTAATTAAATTGCTTTACATCTCTAGCTCAGCTTGCCATCCCATTCTAATAGAAGAAAGAGTCAGTGTTCTTAGGAGAAAACATGTAATTCAAATTTTGGTCATCTTGACTCATGATTATTTTATGTCCTGAAGTACAAGTATTAGCTATCCCTGTAAGAAGTATCATTTAGCATTGAATCAATAATATTTGCCATAATTTACCACGTTTTTGTAAGGAAATTTATAGTGAATGGATTTTTCATGAACTCCTTGACTTTTTTCTTAAATACTGTATCAACTGACATTGTGCTGAGTTGGTCTATACTCTTTTCCTAGGTTTTTCCCTAACAGAGGCCACCAAGAATAGAAGAAAGATTTTGTGGAGTTCCTAGGAAGCTTCAACCTAATAGCACACAGGATTAGTGAAAGGGAGAGCATGCATCGGAAGGAACTAGATGGTAATTTATTGCTTTTAGGTTCCAGAGATGCCCTCCACTCACCACTATAGAAATGTAGGGAGCTTAGTCCAGCTCAGCTCCCTTATTTGATAGAAGTGGAGACCCAAGAGGTTAATTAGGTGACCAAGCCAATGTCACAAAATAAGTCTGCGGAGAACTGGGGCTCTGTCCTCTGTTGATATAGCAAATTGCACATAAATACTTGTTAAAATAAGTTATTTTGTTATTGTTTAAGGGCGTTATTTTCCCCCGTTAATGCATCTGAGGTAGTAAATTAAAAAAGAAGTTAGACAATCTCCATACAAGTATAAAAGAAAACTTTATACTTATTTATTTATATATTTGTTATTTATAACTTATTTGTTTTCCAAAGCACCATCATACCATAATGATTTTCCCTGTTCCCTGAGCATGTCTTATTTTCCGCTTCTGTACCACCATTGATATTATTGAAATCTGTTAGACTATAACCTTCCCTAGCCCTCAGTCTGGTTCAACACACCTGTGGTTAAGCGCCTGCTCTGGGAGAACATCCACTCCCAGCATTGGCCCTGTTCAGCATCAACAGAATGCAAATATAGCAGAGACTGAAAATTTTCTACTAGCCACATAAAGATTTGAAAATGTAGCAATTAGTCTTAATAATATATTCTAGTTAACCTAATATATCTAAAATAGCATTTTGATGTGTAATTGATGTAGAAATTTGATGAGATATTTTAACTTCTTTTCTTTGTATTTAAGCCTTCTTAATCCATATGCATTTTATACTGAGAGCACATCACAATTTTGATTAGTCACATCTCAAGTGTTCAATGGCCATGTGTAGCTATTGGCAACCATGTTGGGCAGTGTAGATGAAGAATTTCAGAAGAGACTTACAGCACAGCCAAATCTTACTAATTGCTCAAGTTCAAAATCAAGCTTCATTTTCCTACTGTAATTTTTCCTTTATTTTGTGGGTCAAAAGAATTTCCTATTCTGGACTCATATTTCTGTTACTACGAAAACTCTCCTTTTGCCATGAGTGCCGAGAAAGAAGCAGGTATCTTGCTAGATCTTAGGCAGGTTCCATTCTTCCGTGACCCCTGGAACACGTCAGTCCCTACTATACCTCATCCCATGGGTTTGCTTAGATGATGCATTTTACTAGCATAAGCCATTTGTCCACAGGCACCATCTCTTGGTTATACCTGTATATTCCACCCTGTTTTACCTGTAGTGGACTAGTCATCCAAGAATAGTGAATCATATAGATGGAAGGGAATCAAATCCTGTGTATTACATCTTTCCATTCAGAAAGTGAACACCTTTTTTTTTTTAAAAGATTTTTTATTTCATTATTTTTAGAAAGAGGGGAAGGGAGAGAGGCAGAGAGGGAGAGAAACATCAATGTATGGTTGCGTTTCACCTGCCTCCAGCCACAGACCTGGCTGGAGACCTGGTTTGCAACCTGGTTATGTGCCCTGGCTGGGGAATCGAACCTGCGACCTTTGGGTTCGCAGGCCGGCACCTTAACCACTGTGCTACCAGCCAGGGCCAGAAAGTGAACATCTTGATGGAGCGTCCATACCTTATTTTTCCCTGTGTGCTCTTAGAAACTTATAAAAGAAAATTATTTGTACAAAGAAATACTTGCCATATTATTGGTTGATTTTGACCTAAGGTAAGACAGGCATTTTCCTATCCAGAAGTGTAGTATAAGTGAAAGAAGATGGAGGTCTGATTCTTATTAGATATTTGCCAAATGAGCATTGTTAACAATGACCCCATGTCTTTGGGTAAAATAATTTTTTAGAATTTTTTAAAAACCAATATTTATTTCTATTTTAAAATGTCCAAGAGGCTTTTCAAAAGCCCAAAGACCCAAAGATGTTCAGGTTTAATATCAGATTACACTGAGATAATGTCTGCTGTTTCCTCTAATGCTGCGTTTTCTACCTTTTCTGTCCTATGAAATTAGATTTGAATGGAGCACAGATTTAGTGGAAAGAACATGGGCTTTAAATTGAGAAAGACCTGGATTCTAATATTGGTTTTGCAATCTCCTAACTTACAGAGTTTGGTTCGGTTGTATCGCCATTTTAGACCTCAATTTTCACATCTGTAAAAATGGGGATCGTGATATATATATGTAAGTGATGCTAATGATGATGTAAACTTACGAATTCAAAGCCCATTGCCAATGTCCGACATAGAACCATCAATGGACAACACATGCTGTGTTTTTACCTTATCTTTTGCCAGAAGGAGCACAATTAGTACGGGATAAGCTGGGGTTACAAAGTGGTTCTGTCTAAACTTGCAAGGTATATTATTTCTCTTTCTTGTGACTTCCCATGTGGCCTCGGGCAATAATGCAGTTACAAGATAAATGACCATTAATCTGAAAGAAAGTCTCTGAAGCAAGCCTCAGGGCTCTGCCCAGGACTTGGTCCAGCTACTGCTGCAAGCTTGTGTGAGGACAGTGAGAGAATGCTGATCAAATTTGGAAGTGGCACAAAGCTAGGCTGAATATCTAGGATGTCAGAGGCCAGAATCAAGGTTCAAAGAGGTTTTTAGATGCTGGCGTAATGGCCTAAATTCAATAAGACAAACTTTACAGGGAATAATGGGAGGTCTTGCTTCAGTCTGCAAACTCAATTGGGAGGGATGTAGCTTGACAGTAGATCCGTGAAAAAAATCTTAGGTGGTGGGGAGGGGCCTCGCCGGCGATACACTTGCTAGGAGTCCATAGTAATAGGATTGTTCAAAAAGAGAAGTCTGTCCTAGGTTGCATCCATGGATGGTATTTTTGTATTTTGGGAAGAGAGTAGCAATCCCTCTGGTTCTCTGTGCTTGGTGGACAACACCTCGAGTTTTAGAATCTGTTCTGGGGGTTGCACTTGAAGACAAAGAAAGACAAATGAAGGCGTGCGCATCATAGGGCAAAGCCTGGGGAACTTTTCACTCATCACATGCCCATTTAGCATGTCTTTACTGAGTGCCCACTGCGTTCCAGGCACTTCCTTGGGCACTTGGAATGCCACAGTAAACAAGGCTGACGAGCAATTCCTGAGGGAACCCAGAGAATTTAGTCTGTATGAGAGAAAACTTAGCAAATATGTGCTATTCATTTTCCAGTATTTGAAGGACATAGCATCCTCTGGGGTTGTGTTGCAAGCGGGTGTACGGTATACGTTATAAGCCATAGGAGGAGTCAGGTATAGTAAAATCCGGTGATAATGAGCCCATGATAAAGGGATTCTAATAGAGTGGACTTGACAATTGGCCTGTTTGTTTCTCTTCTTCAAGTGGGACTGGCTACATTTATCTTCTTAGGGGTAGAAGGATAGAGAGCTCATTTGGGTGTGAACAGGGGACAGAAGAAGGGAAATGGCAGGCAACCCGTCCAGTTAGCAGGCCTGCATTTTTCCTGGCCCAGCCTCTCCCTCTCAGGCCCACAGAACAGGTGCCATTTCATTAAATAATTCCTGAAATTGCTACAGCAATCTTAGAGGTCCCAGACAGCCTTGAAGCCCTGAATGGTCCTCATCAATATTAATCTAGAATAGATAACCACCATCAGGTGGCACGAAACCCTAACTGGGGTCTGGCGAGACCCAGATTATACCACGAAATGAAATGCCACACTCGTCATTTCATTACCATCACAATAATCAGCCTAGACATTTTATGTGATAAAACTTGGGAGTCCACTTTTCAAATTGTGGAGGGATTTTACAGAACAAACAGCATTGCTGGACTCTATCAACCACCAAACTTGCCACGAGACCTCTGTTTGTCTTAACGTCCTGATACCATGGTAATCGGCTCAACATCAGGCCCAGTTTGAGTGTTATGTTGTAAGGTCCAGCCTTAGTCCCTCAGTCAGAAACAGTTTTCTTTATTTGTATTTCTATAGCATTCTTCCATGTTTACCCTCGAACCATTATTAAATTGCATTACAATTCCCCAGCCCCAATGCATTCATCAGTAAATATTTGCCAAGCACCTGCACTTGCCTCGACACAAGGAAAAGGCGCATAATCTTAAAAAGGCTTTCAGGACAATCAGGCAGATCAGATCAGATCAGCATGGGCCCTCCGACAGCACTGCTGGGTGGGATTCCATGGGGCGACACTGAGGGGGTCACTGCTCAGAGATGGGAGGGGTTTATGGAGACAGGGAGGCTTGCAGGGGAGCCAGGAGTCCTCACCACTCAGATTACTCTGTGGTGGGATTCCGGAGTCTTTCACAGTATTGTTCCGTCACACGGATCTGATCTGATTTTTCCCAGGTTGATAGTGGTCTGAAGTAGTATTAGATGAGCATACACACACACACACACACACACACACACATACACACTTCAACAGTTCAAGCTGTAGGGCCAGGTTTTCAGGGCAATATCATGAAGTTCTCAAATGTTATATCTTAGCATCTATGGCTCCATTAAAAAACAAAACTCACCTGCAGTCTAAAAGGATTATTATCATCTTGATAGCTAGAGAAAAGTGCCAGGAAATCATTGTCGGTATAGCTGCCTTTAAACACAAAAATGTGAAACAGAATCATTTCCCCAAACACTAGTTGCCTTTTTTAAAATTCAAGGCATTGGCTTTATCATTTTATGTTCATTTATTTACTTGAGTGCCTCTAAGCCAGCTGTTTCTCTCCCTGAGTCTTGGAGTTATCATATGTAAAAATATTATATACCTTGCTGGGCTATCAAGAGGATCAAATTGGACACTTAATGTAAAATTACAAAATAAATGCTCTTTTATGGGTATTTTCTGTACTAAGCAGTTGCTGCCTCAGTTCCCCATTATCTCGGTACTTATTTCTTACTTTCTACCAGCCATTGACTTTGCTTGATGAAGTTTAATTGCTGTTTTTCATGATCAATTGCTGTTGGCAAATCTCTCCAAATACCTCATGTTTTTCCCATCGATAAATAAGGGATTAAAATTATTTCATTGAGTGCAGAGCAGTGTATTGGTCTTTGGGAGGGTTTTAAATGATCTAAAGGAGATTCGGTCCTTGCCCTCCAGAAGTCAATAGTCTTAGGAATGTATTAACCAAGACACAATGATTTCTATAAATACATGTATGAAGCTCTGTTCCATCCACCTAGAATTTATTCTAGCAAGGCACAAAAGAAGAGGTTTTGTGCCTCTTTCTTCTTAATGTTAAGGAGTCAGGAATATTTTCCAACACTGACTCTTGTCAAGGACACCTTTAGATTTATCTGGAAATCATATCAACTATTCTGAGCTACTTTTAATTTTTACATTGTGTTACAACTTGTGAGATACCAATGAAAATTGTTAAAATGAAGCCCTGGCTGGTGGCATTGTGGATAAGGCACCGGCCTTTGAACCCAAAGGCTGCTGGTTTCATTCTCAGCCAGGGCAACATAACCAGGTTGCAAGCTAGGTCTCCAGCTAGGTCCATAGCTGAAAGCAGGTGAAAAGCAACCACACATTGATGTGTCTCTCTCCCTCTCTCCCTCTCTTCCTTGCCCCCTCTCTAAAAATAATAAAGAAAATTAAAAAAAAATAATAAAAAACAAAAAAAGAATATTATTAAAATCTATTAAGTATTTTTGTTGTTTTACTATACTATATGCTTCACATACATTGCCTCATTTTATCTTCATAGCCACCTTGAAAGGGATGATTCCCTGAAAAACACCCATTTTACAGATAGTCACATTGAGACCAGGAGGTTATTTGTCTTAGGACATGCAGAGTAAATGCAACAGTTGAGATTCCAATTTTGGTATTCTGATTGCAGAACTTCTCTGCCTAAAGGTTGCTAAACTGCCAAACTGCCTTCCTGACAACTTTATTCATCTATTTTTTTTTTTTTTTTCAAATTTTAAGTGTCTCTGCACTCAGTCTTTCTGAATTCTGATACTCTGCAATGTCATAAACACTCTACCCTGCACAGTTCCAAACCTGTTATAAAAAAGAACTTGTAAAGAGGTGAAAGCACATTGGTCTAAGAATTTGAAGGCCCTCTAATTTTGGCTCTACCAACATTTACACAGATAAATATGGAAACTTCTTTAGTATTGTCCACCTCTGAAAAATAGAGATGAATGATGTCTTCTGCATAGCCTGGGAAAAGCAGGAACTTACTATGGGCTAAACTATGCTAAACTGCAATTGGGAAAACTAATATAGTAGAAACATAATTGGTTTCACCTACATTTATTAGTCTTTACACTTCTTTTAGATGGTTGTAGTTTCACATTATAAAGGAACTTTCCATTTTCATAAAAATCGTAACATGTCTTTTCTGGATCCTTCAGAACATCATAAAGGATTTTGGAAGTAGAGGTACCAAAGGAAAGACACCCTCCTCTTATGTTTTCATGTCCTGTTTCAAAATGCCCTCCTTTTTGACTACTCCAGAAGATTCTGAGATGGGCTGAATAAGGGCTAAGCCACAGACAGGTCATATCTGTGGAGCATTGAGAGTTGGATCTGCTTTATCAGTGGTTGCTGATACATCATTGGCAGTGATGGAAGCAAGGGTTGAGTAGCTCTTTAAGAGAGGCAGGCCAGTGATGACTCCCAAAACCATTTTCTCCTCTCATGTGCAATTGTTGCATTATTTACAGAGATTTCCAGTGGGTATTATGACTGAACGATATAGACTCCTATTGCTGCCTGGACCTTTAGGGATACTTTCATGTGAGGAGTGACTAGATCTTTGAGACCAGGTAGGCCTAGTGCTGAAGTGCTCAAGTAAGTGATGTGCAAAATGGTTATTCCTGTACAGGGAGGTGTAGTGGGGAGGGTCACTGACATCGCCTGAGCCAGGGTGATGATTCAGTTTGGTGCCAAAGGGTGGCTTTTAACATGGCATCATGTGGCCTTTGTGCATGTTGCCGTCTTCCCAAGAATCTCAGTCCTGCAGCCATTATCTCCTGCCTATGCGCAGGACCTGTGCAAACACCAGCAAAGAGAAGGGGAAGTCTGTGGGGCTGAGGGGTAGAAGGGGTTTGCCATTTTTTGCTTCTGAGGGGCTTTAAATCAGAGAACTTAGGATTGCATGTTCCTTGGGTTTATAAGGTTTGGGTACGTTGGGCTTAACTCACTTGCATTTTCTGTTGTGTAGGGAGGGCAGACCCACATCATGTGAAGGTATATTACCATGTTACTGTGATTATTCCATGCATCTCCACCACCACACATGCGTATTTTATACTAACTGCAGCATCTTGTAAGAGTATTAGAAACATTGCTTAGGAGTAGACATTATAAAGTAGGCAGTTATTTGTATTAGTGGGTATAATATCAGTGCATCACCAAGCCCGAGTTTCAGTTTCCCAGTAACCTGCAGAAGTTGATGACTGAGGAGGGACGAGAGCGAGTTGAGAACGTGGTAGCACCCAGAAAAAATTCACCCGTAACACGAAGGAGCCATTTCTGAAGGCAGAGGGCCACTTGATGAATATGGGTGAGGAGGCAGACTGCTAGGGAGAAAAAGGCCCCTCTCCGCTGCTTTCAGACTGGGGATACAGCTTGACCCAATATGTTGTGGTTCTGCTAATTACTTGTAATAATACACCCAGCTCAAAAGATGGGCGTGCTAAACAAGCTGCAGTGTCAATTCTGGGAAGAGCAGCCCTGCTGTTCGATCAGTTGCCCGCTAGCCCAGTAGTAGCCTTTCCTGTCACATGTGCCAGTGAGAGAGCACCTTGTTTCAACAGGACAGCGCCAACAGCTGGGGAAGGAGTTATACACCCCGTACCACTCTTCTCTTCCTGGCCCACCCTTCTGCATTTGACTTTTTTCCTTTTGTGGGGAGAACAACTTTTATAAAGTTAAAAAGCCTTTTTTGGAACTTTGAAATTCAAACCCAGGATACAGAGTAGGTGACAGATCCTATGCTCAGGGCACAAAGGCAGTAGCTTGGGGAGTTGGGATGGGGAGGGGCAGGGACCTTCTGGGAGCAGAGGATGCTGGAGCAGAGTCCAGAAGGATGAGCTCTCTGTTTACTGCTAGCACATTGCTGGCTTAAAAAGTTTGTCATGGTGGGTGTATTTACAGAACAAACATCAGAAAGCACTACTAAAGTGATGGCAAAGATGCTAATGAGACAGATCCAGCCTAAAAGACTGTTGTCTCTGTGAAGAGAATAAAATTTGAGGAAATGATCTTGTATTAAAATGTTATTTTTGGTTGATCAAAGAAGTCTCTTACATTATTGAGCAACAAGGGGAATTTCAGCATCTTGGTTGTTTCAGTTTCACCTTATTAACATTTAGTTATTTTTGCCCTAGAGAATCAGGTGTTACACATTTGCTAGCAGGCCACGGCTCTCAGGCTGTCATTCACCAAGGAAGCCACCGCAGAGAAGGATACACACACTGGGGTGGGGTGGGGAATGTTGGGGAATCTGTTTTGTACATTGGAGCACAGCAAGTAGGGAGTAACAAACGTGGCTCTTGGACATGTGCCATGACAGGTTTAATAAGGGAGGCGCAAAGTGCTTGAAAGGTCAATGTAAAAACCAACCATAATTAACTGAAGCAAGTAAGTCAAAGTTCATGAAGCAGGAAACACGTTTTGCTGAGCCAGACAGAAAATGGTGGCCTTTTCATAGAGACAGTAGGAAAAGACATTCCAGACTGAAACAATAGTGAGAGCAAAGACATTGGGGATGGGAGAGTGTGGGATGATTTTAGGGTACACGAATCAAATAGACTTGGAAATGCAGGTGTGTGTAGAAGGTACATTGCAGGAGATTTTATTTTTTATTTTTATTGTTATTTTTTTTCAGTTTGAGATTCTTTTTTTTTTTTTTTTTAATTTTATTGTTGTTGTATTACATCCATCCCCTTTTTGCAGGAGATTTTATTAAGAAGGTAGATTAGGGCTCTATTTAAGGGAAGATTAATAGCCAATATGAAGAGCATATTGAGGAAATATGAGATAAGATAAATTATAAGTAAGGTATTTTTCTGGGCAATTAAACATGGGAAGTTTCAGAGAATCTTGATTATATTTCCAAATTTATATTTTTAGAGATGGAAGGAACAGTACTCATTCAGTCTTGTTCTTTAATTTTTTAAATGTAAAAATAAAAATATGGACACATTTTTTTAAAGGCAGATTCAAATTTAGGACCTCAGTCCTGTGATTTAGCATACCAGGATGCCCCAGGAACTCAATTAGTTCCTAAACTCACTGTTTACTGGCCTTTGTGCTAATTCTTTGTTTACATGAGATGCCTACAATCTTACTGGCCATTAACACGGTGCCTGACACATAATAGAGGCTCCATAAATATATTATTTGAATAAACGCATAAATATCCTAGAAAAGAGTGACGACACATTTTATATACATGGTTGGGGGCGGGGTGGGCAGCAGGGAGACCACTAGAGCCCAAAAAACTCAGAGAAATAGCCAGAGTAAATGAAAATCTTACCCTTCTAGTCTAATAATTGACTAAAGGTGAAAGAAGGACAAGAAAAAAACCATGGACCAAACCCAGGCTTGCCAGCATTAAGAACGATGATTTACAAATCAGGAAGAAGCTGTCAAAATAATAATACACACATACATAACAGGGTACCTGAAAGCCTGTTATGGTGCTGCACGGGATCGCAGGTCCAGCTGCCTGCTGCTAATAAAGCTAATACTCAAGAGGCAGGTGCTGATGTAAAGGGAAATGGTTTATTTGCAGGTGCTGCCACCTGAAAGATGGGGAATTCATGTCTCAAAGCCTATCTCCCCCATCTCAGTGGAGGCAGAGGTTTTTATAAGGAAGGAGAGGGGAATAGAACCAAGAGGTCAATAGAAGGGGTTGAAAAGTTCTTAACCTGCAGACCTGCACAGTCCATTCTGATGTGGCCAGTGATGGTCTGGCGTCCCATCACCCTGGTTTCCTCATTCTGGCTCCATAGGTGAAGGTCAGCAAATCTCTGGGAGCTGGGATGATTGAAGATTGGAGTTTGTATCTTGAAGTTAGTCCCTAGGATTCTCCTACAAACTCATTGTTCATCTACAAACTACATGTTAGTCCAAGTCAGCACTTACAGAAACAATGTCAAAAGAATGGCGGGGTGGTTTACAGTTTTCCATTGTTACAAGTTTCCACTGTTACAGCATGCAAATGTTTCTATATGGAATTGCATTAGTTTGTGTATATGTTAACGGATGCCAGATTGTCATATTCAGGGGTGGGTCAGATGTGGAGGTGGGGCTTGAGATAATTAATGAATTAATAATCCTTAGGGTAATATTGTATTAACCTATTTCTTTTTTTTACCTCTTATTGTTTTTCTTCATATTTCCATGCAGTTATTTGGCCTTATATTTCAAGATACAGTACAGACAATTCCTTCCATGTTCTCATTTAATTCTCATGACAACCTTGAGAGGTAGGTGCTACTCTTGTCCACATTTTATACTTGATTTTACTGATTCAAATAATAGGAATCCAAGTCTCCTTTTGCTTCTGTCACTTTTGACACATTTTGATCTTGAGAATAAAATAAGCTTCTTCTTGCTGCCCTCGCCCATTTTTTCCACTTATGACATAGCACATGTGATCTGTTTCCACAGTTGGTGCTCTCCTGCTTAGTTTTTGCTCCAAGTGCTTTGTGAAATGGCTTGATCTTTTGTCTTTGTGTGCATTTTATAGTTTTAAATCTAGTGATTAGTATCCTTGTTGCTTTCTCTGCTTGGTGAGTCAGTCAATCAGCAAGTATTTATTAGATGAGTATAACTATTTGACCTCTGTCTTGACTGGAGATACCTTGGGTTTTGTTTTCTTTTTGTTTAGGGGAAGAACTTACTTTTAATTTCTAGTTGGTCATAGTGAGTTGTATTTGTCCAGAAAAATAAAACTAATGCCATGTGTATGCGCTTGCATGTGTGTATGCAAGAGTGTGTGAATGTGTGTGAATGAAGAGATTTAACATAAGGACCTGGCTCACACAATTACAGAGGCTGGCATGTTGCAAGATTTGCAGGGTGGCCCAATAAACTGGTGACCCAAGAGAGACAATGTTCCAATTTCAGTCTGAAGGCCATCTGCTTTAATGTTGTTTTTTTTTCCAAAGATTTTATTTCATTATTTTTAGAAAGAGGGGAAGGGAGAGAGGCAGAGAGGAAGAGAGACATCAATGTATGGTTGCGTTTCACCTGCCTCCAGCCACAGACCTGACTGGAGACCTGGTTTGCAACCTGGTTATGTGCCCTGGCTGGGGAATTGAACCTGTGACCTTTGGGTCGCAGGCTGGTGCCTTATCCACTGTGCTACCAGCCAGGGCTAAGAAGGCCATCTGCTTTAGAACCAGGAAGAGCCAATGTGGATGAAGTTCAAAGGCGGTCTCCTGGAGAATTCTCTCTTGCTTGGGCCAAGGGGTGGGGTGGAGGCTGTTTGTTTTTGTTGTTCTACTCAGGCATTCAAGTGATTGGATGAAACCATCCACATTATGGAAGGCAATCTGCTTTACTCAGAATTCATTGATTTGAATGGTTATCTCTTCCCAAAACAGTCTCACAGGAATACCCAGAAAAATATTTGACCAACTATCTGGACACTCTGTGGCCCAGCCAAGTCCATACTTAAACTTAACCATCACAGAAGTGTTCTCAAATAGTTTTCGTTCAAGTTTGCAGGATGTTGGGAGCTCCCAGCGGAAAGAAATGAGAGAGATAGGTCCCACCGACACTGGGGCAAGCTGACTGTGATAGTTGCAGCAGCTTCTGTTTCTTCAGGAAAACCCAGGAATAGAAAATACCAGACAAAGGCACAGTTAGCTCAAGTTCAATACAAACTGATGTCAATACACAGAAGAGATCACTTAATACCGGCTGAAAAGTGACATTATTTCTTTGTGCATTTATTGTCTGTCTCCCTCTCTATGCATATGAAATTTTGTTTATATGAGTATCACAGTTTCCTCAGTGATTGACACACAGTAGTGGTCAATAATTTTTTTATCATGGTTGAAAGACGTAGGTTATGGAGGAAAGTAGGGGCTTTCATTGGCAGCAGACGGCAGTTTCTGGCTTAGGGTTGCAGTTCAAAGAGGTCTGTCCAAGTTGGAATAAAAGATACCAGACACAGGGGCAAGTCCTGGGACAAAGGCTCAGGCAGAGTTGGGAAGAGGTGCTCAGGACCCCAGCTGATATCCTGGGGGTTTACAGCAAGGCTTCATTCATGGTGAAGGCCAGAACACAAGCAAGAAACTAGGCAAGGAGTCTAATCAGATAGAAAAAGAGTTGGCTGGTCCTGGTTGGGTAGCTTAGTTGGTTAGCCCTTCATCTGTCTGGATACATCAGGGTTGTGGGTTCAATCCCCGGTCAGGGCATATATGGTAATCAACCAGTGAATGCATATATAAGTCGAGCAACAAATTGATGGGTTTTGTTCTTTTCTCTCTCTCTTTAAAAATCAGTTGAAAAGAAAAAAAAAAATTGGCTGCATGCCGTGAATCTGTTAACTAATGGAAACTATAGTGGGATACTTACGCTAGACATTGCTATTTTTTATAACAAAAGACCTAGACCTAGAGCTGCAGTCTATATCCTGATTTACTACCTGGCTATGTTTATCTATTGGATGCTACACAACTTCTCAAACCTTGGAATCTCATTGCATTTCTCTACCCTTATTTCTTGGTTCACATTGACTTTCATATGATACTGGCTGTCCTATCATAGCAATTACTGAAAACAGCATCATGATGCCATTGAAAAAATGTAGTATACTCTCATGTTGAAATTGATGTGGAAGTTGCTATTTCTTCTGAAGATTAAAATATATATATATATATATGTATATATATATACATATATATATATGTGTGTATATATCCCAGAACACCCTTGTGAGTTTTTAATACAGTACATTTTGAGAACTACTAATTGAAGGGTGTTAAGCAGGGCATTCATATGACCAGCCTCTGTTTTGAAAAAAACCACTCTGTCTTGTGGATGGGTTGGAATTTAAACTGAAATTAGGGGAGATGAGTTCAGAAGCACTTACAGTAGAGAAGGTAAAATGGTGGTAGCTTCATTTAGTATAATGTTACTAGAAATGCAGAAGTATGTAAGTATGTGTCAATAATACATAGTTTAAAAAACAATCAAAACCCAAGGGTTGAGGCGGGAGCAAGGGCAGAGAAAATTGAGGGTTGGGACCCAGAGTTATTTAATGAGGAAATAATGTTTTTGAAGCATAGGTTGTAATAAACTCTTGATTGGTTTGGGTATAAAGATATATTCCTTAGCTATCTTATATTTCAGACAAATATTTTGTTAATATTTTATGTATTAAAAATTGTAACTCTTGGTTTCCCTAGGCCCCTGCCATGG
Source organism: Noctilio leporinus (assembly GCA_004026585.1). Taxonomy (NCBI): domain Eukaryota; kingdom Metazoa; phylum Chordata; class Mammalia; order Chiroptera; family Noctilionidae; genus Noctilio; species Noctilio leporinus. The sequence goes on from PVIW01000527.1 coordinate 295,650, forward strand.
GAGAAATCAAGATTCATGGGATGTGCAGAGAGTCTTCTGGGTTGTGTTTAGTCCCATGGTGGTTACATGGGTGACTCCCTATGCTAGAGGAATGGCCACTTTTTCCTTCTGCCTTTCTTCCCAGCATCGCAAACCACTCAATTAAGGCTGTAGAACAGGCTGCAGAATTTCAGTGCTGCAGGGCCACTCATCCTGACACCTGCCTCACGCTGCTGACCCTCCAATCCCTGTTGGCGCTCTCTTCTGCTTCCTTGCTGAGCTGGAACTCTTGCCAGAATGTCTCAACATCCGTCGCAGGGCTGCAGATCACTCTCTGACAGTTGCCACTTTGCCTCTGAGTGTGACAGTTTTTTCCCAGCAGTAGTCAACTAGAATTCTAATTCTTGCCCTTTTGATCCCTGAAAGTTGGTTCTGACTTTCAGAGTTATTGCTCTTTCTATGAAGGCACTTAGGAAAGAAGGAGGTCCTTGTGATAACCTCTCCTTGTGACCTGGGGTCAAGCAGAGAGATGTCACTTCAAGAATTTTGACTGTGACCCTAGGCAGTGCCAGACTTTATAACATTGTCTGCCCTTTGCCCAGGTGTCTGCCATCCTGGGCATTCATGCTTGTAGTAGAGGACATTTATACCCCTCCTTTTTGTAATAGTGTCTTAGCTATGAGACCTCAGCTCTTCTTCATCTTCATGGCTCTCTTAAGAGGGTCTGAAGACCTACCTTTGTGTCTCAAAAACATCCAATAGGAGGATAGAGATTACATTGCTCTACCATGACCCTTTCCAAAAGTTTTTAAAAAGGACACATTCATTTCATCTCCCTTAGAAGATAGAATTTCCAAGTCTTGTACCAAACACATTCCCCAGTGTATCTATTTCTCCCTTTATATATGCTTAGGGACTTATTTTCTTTGGATATTTAGGGCTAGAAGTTAGAACATCGCAAACAGAGCCATCTTCTAAATGGAATGAAACATTTAGGGATTGATAATGCTTATCCCCAAATGCCAAATCACTCTTAATGGGCAAAGCTCATAATGTGTTCTAAATCCACAAAGCTAACATGAGCTGGATCTGTACCCCAATGTATAGGGGCATATTTGTGTGACAAAGTTGTATAACTGATGCCTACACATGCATGTGACATCTTTCTTGCCAATATATGTCTTTTTGTGCACTTTTAGCTGATAACTTTTCTTTCTTAAATTCAACATCTGAGTAGGATGGTAATCTGATTGTGTGGTATAGCTTTATAAAAGTCCACCTGCGGTCAGACACAGCCCCTCGAGAGATCCTTAACTTTGAAGCACAAAGCATTTGAAATGGTATTTGCAAGATGGAAGGCACCAACAGATCAGCATTTGTGAGGTGTAGGCAAAATGACTTCAAGCTGCAAAGCTGGGCCTTGACAGACGGATTTAGCACCATTAGCAGTGGCTTGTTGAAAAACAAAAATGACTTCAAAACTCTTCCCTCTGAACCAGAATGTTACATTCATCTCTTCGTTAAAACATCCCTTATTTGCTGACTTGTTTTCTGTACCCCCCACCCCCAGCCTCGCACTCTTTTGTGTAGGAGCTAATGTTCCCAGCGTCTACACGGCGTAGGCCCTGATTATTTGTGAGACAGTGAGTTAATGCAGATTTGCAAGCTGTTCCCATTTGTTAAATGTCAGAAAAACACATGCAAGTCACTGGCTTTAGCACTTAGCTGCCAGCTGGCTCTTCTGGAGGCAGGGGACAAATGACAGTCTATCACACAGCATGCTTTCAAAGAAAGAGGGGACCGATTCCAGAACAGCAGCATCGGCGTGGCTTTTAACAACATAAGCAAAATAAGAAGCCAACATCCGTTTTTCCCTCCCTTATTTCTCCCCCTGTTGTTGAATGAATGTCAGCACAACATTTGGGAGCTTTTTAAAGCCTTGGGAATATCGATCCCACTGCCCACCACCTGAGAGAGTGATGGGATAATGGGGGCTTGCCAGAAGTGCCACATTCTACCTGGTGAGTTTCGATGGGGACACACTTAAAGCCTTGGGGGAGAGGGCACACCCCTCCTCACCCCTGTCCGTCAATTGGTTGTGAATTTTTCTTAATTCATCCACCCATCTGTCCATCCGTTAATTTATATAATTTATAAATTACACACACACACACACACACACACGCACACAGGGTATTGTGGGGAAATGAAAGAAGGAAGTAGGAGACATGGATTATCCTTGCATGCAAGGATCTAATAAGGTTGTTGGTGATAAAAAAAAAAAAAAAAAGTTACATCTGCATGTATACAAGTGGGTGCAAATAATTCTAGAGGAGAAGGATGTCATAACTCTCTGCTGTCAAAGGAAGCTTCATGAAATGAGTGGGTAGTAATAAACTGGACTGGGAAGGACATGAAATTTTAATAGCCAGGAAGGAACAAAGAGGGCACCTGAGGTGGGGATGATGCTGAAAGGGGAAACAGGGGAGAAAAATGGGGCCATGAGACCCATCAACCTATTTACAGCAGAAAGTTAGAGGAGCGGTGGGAGAAAATGAAAAACTAGATTGAAGCCAGGCTAAGTATGAGCTTGCAGTGGAGCCAATTCCATGACTTCCCCCTAAAGCCACAATCTGCCTTACCCTGGCAGAATTGCTTATCTTCTTGTACTTTATTAACTCAATTCCCCATTGCATTTTGTTAATTCCTGTGTTGATTTTTGACATGTTTTCATTGTTTATGAAAGTGCAAAAGAAGTTTTCCAGTGCAGCTGGAGAAAGCGTTTTAAGCTTTTCTCTTCTATATGATGCATGTGACCGAGCACTAAGCCAAGACAAAGTTAAGGTATGGAGTGTAAGAAATAGACAAACAAAGCTCAGGATGGTAAAAATGAGAAGAAAGAGTATCTGACTGAATTATTTTTCACAGATAAGAGACCAGGAAAGGGGCAAAAAAATGCAATCTATACATAGAGTCAATTCTATTGGTCTTTCTAAAAGGATTATGTCATCATGACAAATGTTGGGTCGATGGCCCTGGATGCTGAAGTCCATAGGCGAGTCAGGCTGCATATGCAATGCTGGTAACCAGTGGGCTGCATTCTCTGCACTTGTATCTAGGCTGCTCTCCAGGGAAAAAGAGAGTCCATCCAAGGCTTTTCAGAGCAAAGCTAATTTGTGATGGTATTTAATAATGGTGGCAATTATATTTTTCCAGTGTTTTATTCTTTTCAAAGCTTATTTAAAACATTCTCTCTCTTTTAGGTAATCAATTACAGTCCACAGTCATTAAGCGTATTTTTTCTGTTATGTGCCTTATCTCTGACTTTTTATCATATGTATTTCCATTTCACTCAAAATTGATCTTCCCTGACCCTTGAAACTGGCGTGTACTTTTCAGCCTTTTAATACACCGTTTTACTTGCAATGTCTCTTTCCTCCTTTCCAACTTCCCACCTTCTTAAAAGCATAGCTCAGACTCTCTTTTCTCTGGAAAGTTTTCCCTTGAACTTCTCCCCTGAACTGCCATAGCTCTTGCTGTCTGTATATATGTCATTTGGCAGTATCTCTATCTATGAGACCTCTTTCAGTTACAAATGATGGAAACTCAACTCAAACTATCTTAACTAAAAGAAGATCTTTGGTGGGAGGTCACCGAACAGAGAAATTAAAAATTTGGAGGTAGCTTTGGGAGCACATGAATCTAAAAATTTCCGTGGTATTGTCAGGAGTCTCATATGCTTTCTACTTCTCTTACCCTAAGATCTTTCTCAGATGGGTTCCCTACATATGTTGGGTAAGTTACTTTTGGCAGCCTCTGGTCCATATGCTTCTAGTTGAAAAAGCTTAGGACTTTTTGATGATAGAGGGTAACCTCTTTTTAGAGACCTCTAGCATAAAATCTCTAGGGAGACTGTAATTTGCAAACCTTAATCATTGATTATTTCTGCATCAATTTCTGTAGCCATAAGTGTGAGTTACTGTGGGATCAGTTCCATTTAAATCACAGAGAAAACACTTACTATAGGGATGGAGAATGAGGAAATATAGGCGGAAACAAAAGACAAGCACAACACCAAGTAATAGTATAAAGGTCTCATAGTTAAAGGTTTTCTCTCTACCCAAGAATGCAAACCTTTAAGGTTTAAGACTTTTGTCTCAAATTTCTTTGTGTTCCTGTGTTTTTACATATACTTTGTGTTCAAAAATACGTTAAAATGTTTCTGGAGTGATCATATAATATGTCTGCAACTGCTTATTTTGTTAGTTTAGGGTTTGGCTTTAAAGAGACCAAACTGTTGAATAATATGCACACAAAGGTCACTTACCTGTACATTCATTCTTTCTTAGGCTGTGGAATACTCCTGAGACCTCAGACAGCTGTCTCGCAAATATAGCCATGGGGTTGGGGGTGAGAGTGGAGTGCAGATGAGAGCCTGGAAATGGATTACTGCAAATCTAATCCCTTTGTTGAGAAAGCAATTTTGTGTGCACATTCTGAGGGCATATTATCTTCACAAGAAAAGAAACAGGATTAATAGTAGAACATAATATATGACACTAGGGTGACTGGGAAAAAAGGCCAATTTTCTAGTCAGCATTTGGACCCCCTTGGAAGTAAGTTGTATTGTAAATTCAAAAGAGTCTTGTATAAATCTGGTAAAATTTCTATTGGGATAGATGACCTATTTAGTCTATTACATCTTTAGTTTCTACAATTCTGAGATTCCTTGGGGCGTCAGTAGAATGGAGCAATTGAAGAACAGCAAATTTCACAGTGTGGTCCACCATCTGTGTAGGAACAGCAAGAAAACTGATGGGATTTCTCTCCCTGGCAGATATTTATTTCTCAAGTGCCCTTAAAACAGGAGGTCTGCAAAATTCTTCATGAGCAGTTAAAACATGAAGATTGATTTACAAGTGTATATTCACCAGGAAGAAATATTTCACAATGTGCCTAAAATTTCCATTAAAAAATCTGAGCAAATATGTCTAGTTTCTCCCCAGACTCCTTAGCTCCCACAATTTTAATAAATCAAGAAACATTTGCAAGTGCTAAATGTTAAATGGTTATTCACAGTTAATTTTTAATCAACTAACAACAGTTATTTGTTAATTGAATGCCATTAACAAACCATAACTTGATGCATTGGCTCTTTTGTTATGCAAAGAAACTTTTCCTTACAGCATTTATATATTGTCTGACTTTGTTCTAAATAGAACATCAATATCTAAAGACTCTGAATTTAACAAATGTGTTTGCTGACAAATAGGTGTGTATAAGTATATGCGTGTCCCTGCACTCATTTAAAATAAATCAGAATGTGCTAACGTGCTAAAAGTGAAAGAGAAATCCAAATTTAGTCCCATGAAAGAAATTAGATAAGCAGCAGCCAAAATAGAAGCCAATTTGGCATTTGGAATTTTAATCTTAACTCACTGTTTTTACTTTGAATTTCTAAGTTGCTTAATATTTCTTTGGCTTTTATATTCAAGAATTACTTTTGAAAACATGGTTGGATTGGTAGTGACAGGGGATATTTCTTCATCATAAACTAAAACAGAAAATTAACCATGTTCTTACAACTCAGAAAAATAAGAAAAAGATAATATATATCATAGTTATAATATATTTCTGAAAAGGTGGCATAGCTTTGTGGTCTAGAGAAGGGAGACACAGCTAGGGTCACAGTGTGGTAAATTATCATTCCTGGAATAACATAGGCTGGAGACATAGCAGGGCCTTAAGAACAAGGTCTAAGGTGTCACTGGTTCAATTCCCAGTCAGGGTACATAACCAGGATGCAAGCCAGGTCTCCAGCCAGGTCCCCAGCTGGAGGCAAGTGAAAGGCAACCCTACACTGATGTTTCTCTTCTTTTCTTCCTCCCTCCCTGCCCTTCTCTCTAAAAATAATAAGTAAAATCTTAAAAAAGAAAAAGGAAAGAACAAGGTCATAAGGGGAATGAAGAAATAATACCTGCAAGGTCAGCCCCGTTTTCCAGGTCTCCTGTCCCAAGAGTTGTTCTGCAAATGTAGCCATTAGCCAACTCAGGACAAAACACAGTGTTGAAAGGTACTGAACTATGAAGCTTTCTCTTTTCCACTGTTTATCTCCTCTTCTCACAAATATGGTCCATTGTCCCGTCAGATTTACTTGTAAAACACAAGTTCAAATGATTATTAAGAAGACTAATCAGAACATTAAAGTAAATATGGAGCCTTTTGGGATATGGGACCTGTGTGACTACCCACAAAGCTTGATTATGACCCTGGCCTCTCGCTGAGGTTTAAGATATACAGGAAGCCTGCAGATAATTGTGCTTATTCGGAAGAGACGGGATTCGGCTGAGGAAACAGGAGTTATTTACATCCATACTGAACATATTATTAGCTTCATCCTTTGGAATAACCTTATAATAAGTTTGCAATTTCCACAGTTACTACTAGGCAGTCTATTTTTTATATTCCTGGAAGTGTCATTGACAAGCCTTAAAATTCCCTAAGACTCTCCAGGGATGCCTTTGAGGTCTGTGAAATGTGTAAAGAAAAATATAATACATTGTGCATTATACGTATGTTCTAATTAGAAAATACATTAGTTCTACAAAAAGACATATAATCCTCTTAGTATAATGATACATAAGGAGTTCTAACCAATCAGAAGTATTTCTTGGTTCTTTCTGAAAGCAGTTTCCATATTTTTGTTCATCTAAACACATGTAGAAGGGTCAGGGTGACAATCTTTTACCCCTACCTCACCCAGGCACTAACTTTTCCATTGCTTAAAAGGTACACAGAGATGGTTGGTGTTTGTGCCAGAATCCAGGTGCATCTCAACATATGTACTATCTTGACTTCTACTTTTAGGTAGATGTTTACTTTCTCAAACTATAAGGTTTTTTTAGGACAAACAGATTTAGTTCTGTGTTCCACCCTGGTGCTTGATGTCTTCCACCAGATAGGCTGGGCACACTTCCGTAATAATGGGAATAATGAATATTTGTATGTCTCTGTCTAGGATTTTTTAAACCTTTTTTCAATTTGGTTCTTTACTATCAATCCAGTAGTAAAAATGCCCCTGTTTTACAGATGAGGAAACAACCTAAGAGAGGTTACATAATTTATTTAACTGGCTTACATGTTAAGCAATGAAGCCAGGCTTTGAAGTTGGTCTAATTCACTTTGCTGCTTTGGAGAAATAGGCAGAGGCTTCAAAGGCCTTTTAGGGCTTCTTCCTGTTCCTTGATACCTGAAAAATAGACAAAGGGCAAGATTGCCAAGGTCGTATAAGACCTAGCTCCTAAATCCTCATATCTGTTCTTTATCCCAGTCAATAGGACTGGTCATAGTCCTATAAACATACTACATTGTATAGGCGGCCTTCTAAGCTTCATCCTTACTCCTCAACTATTGAAGTTTATGTCTCCTTCAAGTTGAGGCCCAGATTTAGTAGCACATCCACAATGAAGACTTTCTGCTGTAGAAGTAATGTGTCTTTCCCCCACTCCAAACACACGCACACTTATGACTTAGGTTTTGTTTTTGTCTCCTGCCTGGACCTCATCTCCCATCCTACTGAAGCTATCTGTTACCTGCCATCTTCCTATTGGACTATGAAGGCAGCAAGATATCTTACAATCCTAACATACAGGTATGTTAGGGTTCAGTGAATGTTGACTGGTCACACTTTTAAACCATAGCCATTGTATTTCCAATTGTTAGATTCCTATCAGTCTGTCTCTTTTACTCATTTCCTATCTCTTTAAGGAGAGAAAAACATACCTTAAGTGCTCTTCTGTTATTCCTTAATACAATTTAACATGGAGTAGGTGTGTAGTCAATAGTTACTGAAGAGTCATTAAACTTATGTTAGTCTATGCTTTTCTTGGGGACCAACTAAAGTCAACCATAGTTCAAATTAGGGGGCTCTTTTTTTTTTCATTCATTTCCTTCCTTTAACAACTCAGTTTCTTGCTCACTTTAAGTTGTAACCTTGCTTTATTAGGACTCAACTTTATGTTTGCCCTCTCCAGGTGGCACCCATGACTTCAGACCCTTCTCTTCAAGCATGGGCTCTCAGTCCCATCCCCTCAGGTTCCTACTGGGCCAATGCTTTAGTGATGACTGTTTGAGTCATGTGGTAGCCTTCCTAGAAGTTGCAGCATTATACTGGAGTTTTCTGAAGATAAAATGCATTATATTTTAGTGCTTTCGAAGCAGCTTTGTAATGGTGAGAACTTTAGACACCATGCTAGGCAAATGACAGGGAGATTTCAAGGCATTAGAGTACTTTTTTAGTTCTTATAAATTGCATATCACAAGCATCTGTTAATGTACAAATTTGGTTTTGCTGTCATTCCTATCTTTTAAAGAAGAATAGGAGGGTGTAGAAGGAGGCATTTCCTGTTACCAAGCTTGCCATGGGAAATGAAATCTCTTATGGACATAGACTTTTTTAAATTTTATTTTATTTTTTTAAAGGTTTTATTTTTATTTTTAGAGGAAGGGTTAGGGAAGGAGGCAGAGATGGAGAGAGACATCAATGAATGGTTGCCTTTCACCTGCCTCCAGCTACAGATCTGGCTGGAGACCTGACTTGCAACCTGGTTATGTGCCCTGGCTGGGGAATTGAACCAGCCACCTTTGGATTTACAGGCTGGCACCTTATCCACTGTGCCACCAGACAGGACTGATTTTATTTTTAAGGTAGCTGGATCTTAGAAGGATTTTCTCCCAGGAGGCAGTGAGAAGTAGGAGGAAACGAGACTGCAAGACCCAGATCTGGTGTGTGACTCTGGATCATTGTTTTGTCCAAGTTCTTTCTGCTGTGAAGTACACGATCTCTTTACGGTTTTTAAGAGTCCCTGCCATTTTACATAATCAGTCTAACATGGAAGTGGTGGCCAGAGAGGCTTGTGAACTTTGGTAAATTTGTCTTTGGGAGTCTCAGTTTTATCATAAGAGGGGGTTGAATTGTTGATCTTGAAGGCCTCTTCCAGCAATACACTTACAATATTCAAAGACAGTTATTAATTGTCCTTCAGCTATTCCTGGATAAAAAAATAAATAAACAAAACAAAAAACTAATTTTTCACTTCTTTGAAATATTTATAAAAATATTTTTAATTGGACACCTTAAAGCTACTAATTACTAAACCAAAGATGAAATGTTTAGTCCACTCAGACTTGACAGCGTCTCTTTGTTGCTTTGTCCTGCTGCACAGCGAGATCCACATTTGTGATGTCTAAGTTGTGCTGCCAGCCAGTCTTGCCTACAGCTACTTGATTCTGGGAGAGCCTCCCATAAAACTGATGATAGCATTTCCCTGCCACACCATGAAAAAACAATGTCGAATGGTATGATAAAGCATGAATTGGATACAAAGAATTTGGAGTGTCTGTCATCAGATTGGAGGGGGCAAAGAGAATGGCTTTCTTTTTTCTGTAGGGTGAGGTAGGGATGAGAATTGCATAGATATTCATTGAGATTAGCTCCCTGTAGTCTTTCCTGAGAAATCACTTTGTTATCAGAGCTTTGCTCCTTTCAGCTGCTTGTGAATATTGTCAGCCTCCTAGTGTTTGTGTGTGCACACTATAATATGGAGACAAAAATTAAAAGAGGATTAGTATTTGCTAAGTAGACACTTATTTTATATATGTATATATGTTATATATACATATATATTATATAAATATAAAAATATATTAATACATATTTATATAATGGAGAGCTTAGTGTCTCCCTAAGTTCCTGACACTCAGTAAAGCATTCAAATAAAAATATAGGTTTCCAATTTAACAAGACCAAATGAGTATTTTATTCTGGGATGAAATGACAACACATGGATTGGGTTTGTATATGGGAGAAAAAAGGGTTTTGGTCACTTTCCTCAGGCATTATACTTTCCTTGCATAAGGAGTTTTGAATAAAGTTTAATAACAATGTGACAAATTGATCAAAATTACCATAAGAATGCAGTTTTAAGATAATCAGTTGTAAATATTGATTGAGTGGGTGGTGCAGAACAGCAGGAATTCAGAGTAGGGAGTTTTACCCAGAAGGGCTTTGAAGACAGGAAAACAAACAAACAAAATAAAAAGATACATTTAAATAAAAGTATGTATTTACTAGTTACTATAAGCCAAGACTCTTGTTAGGTCTGTTAGGGCATACAACAATAAGATTTAGGTCATGGAAAAACTCAGATTTTAAATTAGGAGTTCTCAAAGTTTTATGGGCTTAATATTCACTGAGGATACTTGTGACGATTCCTAGGACCCATCACAGAAGAATCATATCAGCATGTCTAGCATGGGATTTAGGAAGCTGCATTTTGGCAATTGCCTAAAATGACTGGTTATACAATAGATCATTTGGGGACTATGTGTTGGCGTTACCAACCATAGTAAAAACATTGGTTTCTTTGCCTACCTCCATAAAAGGCAAACTCTAGAGATAGAGGCTGGTAAGACAGAAAAGGGGTTTTATCTCAATACTGAATGGCCTGGGAGGAGTGTGGCTTTCATCTCTAAACTCATCTCCTTCATTAAACCCAGACAACACCCAGCTATCCTCAATAAGACCAAAATAGGTGACAGTGCCCAGAGCTCCACTTTTAAAGTACCATCCTTTGGAGCCTGAGATGGCTGCTAAGCAGTCATCCAGGTAGCTTAGCATGTTCCCAGCGGCTGTCTAGCTTTAGGTTCCTTCCTGGAGGCTGTGTGTGCCATTGAAGCTGGTGCTGCCATTGACCATGTGACTTCTAGGACTACAAGGTCCTGTGCTTCTGGGCCAAGAGCATGTGAAGGCACCAGTGAATGTTCCACCAGGTCAGTGAGAAACAGAGAAAGAAGGACAGAGAGACAGAGAGATGGAAATACTCCCTGCTAGAGGCCATGGGCAAGGTGACTGCTGAGGTCAAGTGGCTTAAAGAGAGGACAAGCCAGTGCACCAAGTGCAGATCCCAAGTAGTGAGCTTTCAGCAAGAGTTTCTTGGCTTCCATAGGTTAGTATTAGTTTTGGGTGTGGGATGGATGGACTGGGTACTTTCTCAGAGTGATCGATTAACTCCTATACTTTTGTGCACTTTGGGTCAGCCCACCTCCCAACCAATCCCTTTGTTCTCCTGGATAAACTGGCAGGCCTCTTTGGTCTAGAATCTCCCCCTGTTGCCATTTTTTACTTCTATGGGACATATGCCTGCCTTCCTCTGGTTCCACATGAAATCAGGTACCAGAAGGTGGTAGGAAGGCTTTTTTGTGTGTCCAGTTATATTACTAGCCTTGTGTGTGTTCAGAGTAAGAACCTCCCCCTACTCTCATCATGGTAGATGGGGGAGACTCCCATGGCACTCCGTCCACTCCATGCTTCCCATGCTCCATCCCCATATGAAGCAAGCTTCCCACACTTGGGGCCCATGACTGAACCAAAGCCTAAGTAAAGGGACCCTGGAAACCCTCTGTGGTCTCTCAAGCAGCAGGGATGGTCTCAGTAGAAGCGGCAGAGCTCCTGCAGCCAAGAGAAGGACCTCTGCACCAAGGGTGGAGCGTCTGCAAACACATACCCAGCACTGCGGCCTGACCCACAGAAGCAAAATCCAATGTCCTTGCCATGGCGCTGGGCAACTCACAAAGGCCTTGAATGGCTGTACACCATGCCCTCAGTGTTTAAACCTCTGGCCTCCATCCCCAAGCAGCACGGCTGCTCTCGGGTCCCATTCCCATGACCCAGCTTCATCTCCCACAGTGGCTCCTCCTATTCCCCACCCTCAGCCTGCTCCCAGTGGTTTAGACAGACTGTCTATTGATATCATTGGGGCAGTATTAAATTATAGACTCCACTGATATAGGAGAGTATTCAAATTATAGACACCAGGCCATCAGTGGCACCTGGGCATTTGTTAGAAATGCAAATTATTGGGATTTACCTATTAAATCAGGACCTATGAATTAGGTTCAACAATTTTTGATTCAGGTACACACTAAAATATGAGAACTTCATCTAGGGGCTGTGGAGGGACTGGGGATAAATTTTGCCTCCTTCATCATACCACTGGACACATTTATGAATAATGTTTATCCCTTAAATATATGCTTGTATTATTTAGTTCAGTTCAAAGGCAAAACATGTCGAAAAGCCAACAGGTCTTTGCTTGAGATTAAAATACAAATGAACTGGCTTAAATGAAAGAAAATAAGCTTAATTGGGAAGAAGAGCTTCTTAACACTAAGTGTATGTTCATCTGTTGTAAGTAGCAATCTGACGTGCACTGACGCTGAGGGGAGCGCAGCCAGCAGGGATGATCATTTTTCCTTCATTTGTTTCCACATGTGTACTTTTACCCATGTTCGTGTGGTTTTTCTTCACCCACTCTCAGAGGGACAGTGTGGCACAGGGCCAGCATGGGGACTGGAGTGGGAATGCCTGCAGTTGATGGCCTTCCTAGCTCTGTCACCCTCTGCAACTAACATAATTTATCTCAGCCCTAGTTTTCCCTTTAATGTATAAATAATGTTCACCTTCTCTACCTCGGAGGGTGGTTGTAAAATGATAATAGGAAAAGCTAACATTTGCTGAGGGCTTACTCTGTGCCAGTCACTGTGCTAAGTGCTTACGTGAATTGTCTCTTTTAATCTTCCCAAGAACCCCATTATCATTGTACAAATGAGGAAATTGAGGTTTGGCTAGATTAAGCAAATTGCCTGAGGTCACACAGCTGGAAAGTGGTAGAGCCAGGGTTTAATTTAGACCGTCTGACTCAGAGCTCAAACCTCTAACTGCCAGTGCTGAATGATAATGTTTGAAAGGAGATAACATGTAAACTGTAAAGTGCAATTCACATTGAGGAGAAAGAAGATGTCCATGTGTCTTACTTTGTTGCATGATGATAGCATCCTAAATGTTGTGCATGTAAAAGAACCCTAATAAAAAGATGATGGATGACAATCAGGTATTCTGTAACTACTTTTGTCCTAACCAAAAGGTTTAATCTTATGTTCTCAATGGTACAGAACAGGCTGTAGGTGAGAATTAAACCAAGAAGCTTTGGACAGTTTCTAGGGTAACATAGGCATGGAGAAAGTTCCCTGAAATTTCTTCCTAGCTCTTGGATTCTAACATCTGCACATACCTCCTTATCAGAATTAGAACTCTGTAGATTAATCTTCAAGATCTAGGTTTTCATACCTATTGAATAATCATCAGTAAATTGGTTATGTAATAAACACAAATTCTTTCCATATACCCAGAACTGTGCTAAGGCTTGTAGTTCATAAACAAACAAACAAACAAACAATACAGTTTTTACTATGAACTATCCAAGAGTATTACAGTCTGTTGGGTAGTTGAGGAAGGATTAAGCATGCAAAATGGAAAAATATTTAATAATGCAGTCTAAAATGGTATCTTATAGGACAAAATAAAGAATTGGGGAAACACAGTTACCAGAGCCATTAAAAATCCTAGAAAAGAATCTATATATACAAGGAGCTAAAGAAATGTTTGTTGAGCCCTTGCTGGTGGCTTAGTGGATAAGGCACTGGCCTGCAAACCCAAAGGGTGCTGGTTAGATTCCCAGCCAGGGCCCATAACCAGATTGTAAGCCAGGTCTCCTGCCAGGTCCTTAGCTGGAGGCAGGTGTGGGGCAACCATACATTGACCTTTCTCTCCCTCTCTCTCTCTCCACCTTCCCCTCTCTCTGGAAATAATAAAAATCTTAATAAATAAATACATAAATAAATAAATAAATAAATAAATAAAAGGCCCTGATTTGTGGCACAGTGGATAATGCGCTGGACTGGGAACCCAAAAGTTCCCAACTCTCTCTCTGCCTCTCTCCCTTCCCTTCTGTCTAAAAATAATAAATAAACTCTTGAAGAAAACTTAAAAGTAAAATAAATAAACTTAAAAAAATGTTGAGTGAATAAGTGGATGGACAGCTAAGAATAGAAAGACTTAAAATTCAGTTAGTATAGTTCTTTGTACTGTTGGCATGACTGAGAAGCTGCCTAATCTTTTTGAGTCTCAGCCCCTTTATTTGCGGATTGGTCAAATAATGCCAATCTTCGCATCTTCCAAAGTATTTGATGGCAATTGAATAATATAATGAATGCAAAAGTACTTTACAACTGGAGAATAAGACAGTTTTAACTCACTGTTTTAAAATGTGCAAAAGTGTAATAAAAGCAAACAAAAGTCTACAAAAATAAAAGGAGGTTGAACCCTGCAGACAGTTTCAAGTCATCGGGCTTTCTGTCTGAGGGTGGATTTGAAGGAAGGGCAATTACTCCCTTCATAGAGTAATTCCTGCTGTCTTGATAGCTAACTCAAACCTTAAGAAGCCTTTAGACAATTATCTCAGAGTCAGGAGACCAGTGTCTTTTGACCAAGAATAGTCCCTGAAATATTATCTTTAGATGCAAAGCAAACAGAAAAAATAACCAGCTATGCAAACTTTTGGTTTTAATTTTGGGAATTTAAGAAACTACAGAGGGCTACACTGATTTTTTAAAAAAATATAAATCATTATATAAGCGATATACATTTTAATTCTTCTTTTCAAGAGAAGAATTAGAATAGTAAGATACAGTCACAAGTCTCCACTGGTCATCATGTTCAGTTCTGATCTTTTGTCTTTCTCACCAAATCACTGCTGTGAGTGTGAAGTATATGTCCTCAGTTCATTTTTTAAAATACTTGTACATCTTTAACATCCACATAAATAGTAAATAGTACATACTGTCCTATAATTTGTTTCACCTATTGATTTGTTTTTGATTATCTGTCAGTCAGAATAAACCAATGTAGCCAATTCCCTTTAACTAAACAATGACTCATTAAAAATACTTTAAAATCATGTGTAACCTAGCCCCCTTAACAGGCTTTATTACATTTAAGAAAAGAGCACGTTTAGCATAGTTCTATGGGGCATCGCATCCCATTTTCAATAGGACAGGCAGAGGCTGACCGGAAAGGTGCAGAGCTACTAAGGATGATTCCTAATCGATACTGTGAAACACAATTCAAACAATGGTCCGATTCTGAAAGCCACTGGGCGGTTGACCTGAACATAATCTCCCGCTGCTCCCTGCCTGAGCTCCGCTGTCTCCACCCCACCCCCAATCATGCCCCCCCACCACCCCCAGGCTTTGTGTGCTGAATTCAAAAGAGTTGAGGGTGAACTTGAGCTGCTCTCCCAAGAGTATGATTATTTCCACCCCCTTTCAACCTCAGGGTGCTAATGAATGTAGGAAAAGTTATAGGCTGAGTTTGCTTTGCCTGTGGTTTCCTTCGATTAAAGGCTACTGGCAATTCCAGCTCGGTCAGAAGGGCCTGCGCTCCACTCTTGTCCCCTGAAGGAGGCTTCAGCTCTGCTGACTCAAGAAGACTTCAGCTTTTGATTCGGAGTTATTGGATATTGACCCATCATTCACAGCGGAGCTGTGGACCTGCTGCTCTGGATGCAGGAAACCGGCTCCAGCTCTGCCCGCAGCGTCCACCGCCCCTCCCCTCTCAGTTGCTGTTGAACCTCAGTCTGCAAATGTCAACTTCATTTTGTAAAGGCCAGGCAGCTGTCAGTTCTTCCGGGGGGTTCTGGTATAAGGAGCTCGGGATGATGCCCTCAGCAACATTTTACAGTATTTTCCTGCAGCCCTTCAGATGCAGCTCTTTCCTTCTTCCTTCCCTGCTCCAGCCTCGCCCAGCACCCCAACACCTTCCCTTGCCAGGGAAACAATCGGTGAACCAGTTTCTCATCTGGCCCGATGACAGATCCAACCAATTTCAAACCACTCCAGTGTCTGGCAGGTCTATTATGGTACTACTTTAATACAGAGAAAGTTTTAATGAAAAACCAAAAAAAAACAAAAAAACAAAAAATCTAAGTGGTTGGGGACAACTTCTTTGTAAGGGACTGTTCTTGTTAAAAATGTAATCCTAGTTGATTGGATAGTAAGACTTTTCAAAAGTGGGAATTATGATCATCTTTTGGTGAGCAAAACACTTTCGAGTTCAGCTGGAGCTTCATAACTAGTCCACAGTTATTCCTCTTTAATTATGATTGTGATGATTGTGGCAAGATGCTAGTTCAAGATGAACTGCCTATGCCTATGCCTACAGAACAACTGGATTGGAGAGTGTGCTGGAAGAATCTCATGAGAGTTAGAGGGTTTCTTGGAAGAAAACCTGTGTTCAGGGATGAAGGAACTAGTTATAATGATCCTGACCCATTGATAAAGTCTGGTGTTCATAAGTGGTGCTGAAGGCCACAGATAAAAGACCTAAAAATTCGACTTACATTTGTATAAAAGGGAAGGCATGAGCAATCTGGATATGAAACCCCAGTAACAGACTTTGACGCGAAAATGGAACAGAAGTCTGGACACCACTGGACACAGCCTGATGATGTTTCACTGGCTGCAGAGGCTCGTGGAAGACACCTGCAGGGACTGGAACAGGAGCGGAGGCCACTTCTGGAGACCACCCTACCAAGTGTCGTGGATACCTTTGGGGAATTCAGCTCACACTGCTCCTCTGTTCTCTAGATGTTGGCCGTCAATGGCCTACCCACTTTTTACTCTGTTTAACCAGCGGTGAGCATGTGACTGAGGCCAGGCTAATCGGTCTCCATTTTCCATGAATTTATAGTTGAGCCCCAGTGGAGTAACTTCTTCTCTCCTGGTAGTTGGATTTGCATCTTGTACGCTCTGAAACTGCCACTGGTCCTGTGGACTGAGAAACTATTTAGGGTGCAAAGATGGGTCAAAACTGGATCAATCTTTGTAGCTCAAAAGCTGTCCTCTATCTCCTATCCCAGCCTCCCTCTGTGCTCTTGATTTTCTGCTGTGCCCAATGCCGAGTAGGGAAACACTGAGCTCTAACACTGGAGAGAGCATTCTCTTGAAGAGTCTGGGGTGCTGGTAATGCAGAGTTGGAATTCAGTGGAGCAGAGCCATCTGACAGGAGTACCACTGGGTTTAAGCTTTTAGAGGAAGCTGCAGGGGAGGGGGGAGTGTAAAACGTGGGCTGTGAACAAATTTAGGAGCTGAGGGGAGGCGGGAGTACCCCTGTGATGGTGACCTTGGACTATGCCTGGATGGGGACAGAAGGGTTGTTAGCACTAAGCACTTACCCAGTTGTACAATTTCGGAGCCTGGAAAAGTTCCCTCCTGATCTAGGATCGGCTTAAGCCCTGAAGCATGCAATGTGAATACCTTTTGCTCAGCATCCATTAAATAAATGTTATTCTTCTCCCTGGCAGCAAACACAAATTTCTCTGCTCAGAGCCATGGTTTAGCAGAAGGAACAGAATTGACAATATCCCTCTTTACGATAATGGCTCTCACCTTCCAAGGAAATGAGCTTGGAGGGAAGGAGCGCCATTGAGTGCCCAGTGACAAGCCGACTGGGCTTGCTGCTGCTGCTAATTATCTGCCAGGGAGGAAAGGCTGTGTCCCTGGAATACGGAGAGGGTTTGTGAACTTTGGAGAATGGGCAAGGCGCTTTGGTGTCTGTGTCGCGAAAACTGGAGAGCAGCCCCCACCGGGTCGTGTCTGACCTTTACCTCATCTCCACTCCTGAGCAGACATTTTTGCCAATTATGATCCCAAACACGCTGAAAAGCACCCTTGGCCACTGACAGTTTGCAAGGGAGAAGCAATGCCTCTGGAATAATACCATGCCCGGGACAAAGAGGAAGGATAAACAAAGCGTTACTATGTGTTGCAAATAGATGCCTTTGTTAAATACTGGAGAAATTCCCTCGGTGTCCACCTTAACGCAGCTCAGATAAAAAATGCATTTGCAATACCTCAGTGTCAAGAAATCACATCATACTGGGCCAAGGAGGTTAAGAGCATCTCCCCAACTACAGAATAAAACTCATTAAAATCGTCTTTCCAGCAAGAGAAGACCCAATTTCCTACCCTCTCCACACCCTCCTCTATTTTCTTTGAAACTAATGTATTGCAGAAATAGAGACATGATCAAAATAGCCTAATCCACATTTGTATTAAAAATAATAAGCTTGGGAACAATGGGAAAACTTAATGGTAAACAGCATCAGGAAACCGAGCAGAGGCAGAAGTTACCTTAACAAGACCTACTTGACTGGCAGGTAGCACGTTAAAATGCTATTTTGGCAGACAGAATTGATAGCAAGCTTGCTGAAAGAAAACCTGCTCTGAAAAGTCAACAAATACAATCCTAATCCCCCTTTTTTTCCTGCCACATGCTGCAGAGGAGAGAAACCCAGGGGGCGATTCTTACTATGGCACATAGGTGTGAGTCCAGAAGAAAAATGAAGTCAAGTTGACAATTTACAAATTTTCTTTCAAGCATGAAAGGGGACTGGAAACCAGGTTATCTATTTGTTTCTAAAATCACAAGCCCGGTGTTTGGTACCTGTCAATATGGCTGACTGGAAATAGGGGTAAAGGCAGAGGCCCATTATCAATGCAGAGGTTGTCTCTTGGGAATAAAGCCAAAAGGAAGCAACTTGTGTCAGACAGGCAATGTCAGAAAACTGAATTTGGGGAAGAGATATTGTTCTTGGGGCCCAGTGAGCACTGCCAGACTGGCAGCTTGGGTTTAGTTATTGCACTGCTGATAAGAATTTGAGGAGGAAGCACAGAGTTTCTCAACAGCTAACAATTAGACCACCAGGGTCTCATAACAACCTCAGGAACATCTGTCTTCATTCGGGTCCTGGTGTGGTCTCTGAGATTTACATGGGCTGCATAGTCGGCACCTTTGCTCTTCCAATGGAAAGGCACCTTGAACACGCTACTGAACTCGGGATGGACTGAGTGTCGGAGGTGTGATGGAGTTGGAGCCTCAAGACAGACCCTGAAGATGAAGTCTGGAGGCTGAAGTTCTAGTCCCACTCTTTGATATTTCTAATCTCTCTTTTCAATGTCAATTTTCGTGATGTAGACAAGTCCTTTTAATTAGGGTGGACATAGACTCCTGTATGCCCTGGTTTATTTCTAACATAACTATCAATAATCTCTCTTTCTCCCTCAAAGGATTCAGTTTAGGGTAAAATTATATGATCACTCTACTTGTAAACTCTTTAGGGCTCAGTTACCATATTTGAAAATAAAGATACTGTTTTAAAAAAATCTTTGAACATACCCAGGTAGTTCCTGTGTTCCATGATGTTAAGTATGCTGTTAATCACTTGTATAGTTGCTGAGGGTCAACAAATATGTTGGTAGATTAGGATGTTGTCCTTATAAAGGATACTTACCTTTTAAAAGGGGACTTCTGAAAATAAACTTTGGTAACTTAAAATACTAAATTATAAGCAATCTCAACTTATATCAGCTATTTTGTCTTATTTGAGAACCACTAAACACTGAACTGGTGATCTTTAGTGGATAACCCAGAAAATCCTAAAATTGGTCCTGGGAAGACTGTATTTGTCAGGTCCTGTTGGAGCTTTCTGACTGGTAGATCTTGATGGTGAGCGGATCTCTGGTCTGGTGAAGGACCCATATGGAACTTCCAGGAGATTTGGCATGCTTTATTGTAGGCAGCAGGTTTATGACCCCACAGGTTGGGCAGCTAGGGTTTTGGCATCCCCACATATGGTTGTCCCACCCTTATCATAGCTGCACTCAGGTTAACAACTGCAGAGAGAGAGAGAGTGTAGGTGTCCTGCACCCGCCCTCCTTTGCAGGGGGCCGAGAGGCATGGGTGAGGGTGTCAGTGTTCCACACATGGCTTGTCCACCCTGTACAACAACAGTGCACATAGCTTACAGTAAAGGCCTCTCATATACACATTGGGACAAGGAGGCTCTATGCACACTAGAATAAAGAGGCAGTGTACCCAAAGGCCACACCTGTCTGCTCAGGGTCGCTATGGTGGCTGTTCTTGGGGCTCTGTGTTCAGGCTCTGGGATAAGATTAGCTTCAAGGCTAACTAGTTGGCAGACTCTAGCAAAACAGCCAGGCATCTACAGAGAGGAACAGGGGACCAGCACCCCCCTATCCTAACAATATCCTGAAAACCTGGGAAATAAAAACAAACACATGTCCTTGGTCCCTAATCCTCAAGATTTTAATGAGGCTTCTACTTAGGATTTTTCAATTGCTCCCTAGATGTTTCTGATACACGGCTGACTTTGGAGACAGAGCGCTATCCCAGTATTTTTCAGGAAGCAGTAGCCATAACAACAATTGTTTGGTTTCTGTTTTTACCAAGTGAATCTGTGAACAGAATTTCCTTTAATCTTTATCAGAGTTCCAGGAGGTGTAAAATATTGGCTCTCTTTTTTCAGGGATAATAAAAGACAAAAGAAAGGAATATGCCTTAAGTCACACAGCTAGTTAGTGGCAGAATCAGAACTGGTTTTCCTGTCTCCCGATGCCCATTCTGGATCTATTTCTGTGACCCCATAATGACAAGTTATTTGCAAAAAGCTTGCATTCCTTGACTAAAGTGCTCAGCTCACTTTCTTTCCTTGTTTTCCAGAGAGATATACATTTAGGAGGTGGTTGTTTTCTTTCTGGTCTTGGGAGATTTTTGTTTGGTGAACTGTTAACTCTGTTCTTCCTGCTCCCTGTGTATATAGTGGCAGAAATGGCAGGAGATGGTTTCATGGGCAATCAAGGACATAGATGCATTGGCTGCCAGCCTCAGGCAGGGAAACAGACTTGTCTCCCACCAGCAGAGCGATGATGCATTTCCCCAAAATGTTCCAAGAATGGCCTAGAATCTGACTAGACAATGTCCATGTGGTCTCATGAATGGCTTCACACCGCACCAGCCAGAAAACAAACATGATGGTAATTCTTGGATTAGTATAGAACACTTCCAAGGGGGGCTCAAAGACAGCCTTTTGCCCCTTTCATGAAAGAGAAGAGATGAGGTGTGACAAATGGCCTGTTGGGTGGCTTTCTGTGCCAGACAGGGGTCACCTAGAAGGGCACCACAGATACGGTTTAATAGAGAAGAAACAAATTCAAAGCTGAAGGACAAAGAATGTTTTGGAAAAGACAAGGTGGTGTCTAAAGAAGGCAATTTAAATTGAAATACAGTAGTAAAGGGAGATAGCATGACTCATAGTAAAAAACAAACATCTTTTGCTTTGAGGAATGATGCACATAGTTCATGGCTGGGAGGCGGGGGTGGGGGGTGGGGGCAGTTGTTATCGTAAGAGGATGTAGGCATTCCTTCCCTAGCCAAGACACTATGATGTTCTGGACTTCAGTTTTCACCTCCATAGAATATGGCTGATGACACCTACTGTGCCTGGTTGCCGTGAGGGTTGAATGAGATAAAACCTAGAAAGTCAGGAGCACATGGACTGGTGAAGGGTGCAGGTAGGTGCTGGAACACAGACAACGTGGGTTGGGGTTCTTGTTTCACAGTGACTAGGGGATACGGGCCTAGTCATTTTGCCTGAATGGCCCTCAAATTTTTCAAACCTTTGAGGATGTGTCCGTGAAACCAGAAGTTAACAAATGGCTTCTTAAGCAAAATTCTGAGATATGCAACAGATGTGGGACTGCCTCGTTTGAAGCCCTGGTGGGTTGGGAGGAGGCACCCAAGCTTCTCCAAACCTTTCCTGCCCTTCTGCTGTCTCTTCTTTCCCCCAGGACAATGTCTGAGGCAGCTCCCCTGTTTCCAGGTCCTGGGAAACATGCATAGCTGCTCACCTTGGCTGCCTTGCTTAATCTTTCCAGCATGACTTGGGAAGTAAGTCTTTCAGAATCTCTAGCCAAATCTCCTGAAATGTAAATAGAGTGGCCAGATTTTCTCCCCTTTGATGATGGTCATGCAAACAAATCGAAAAGGTAGATCCAGACACATGAATATGTAGGCAACAGAGTTAAAGGCTTGATTGACTTAATGCTGCTTTCCAAGGCATGGGGGTTTAAAAAGCACCTCTAAATTCATAGACACGAGACTGTTGTTATTGTCCAAAATGCTTGTTTATTTTAGTAGAAAGAAGAGTAGGAATCTAAGTTTAAATCTCATAGCCAAGAAGTCATTTTGAACTTTAGGTGACATAGAGACTATGTAAGTGAGTAATGCCTATCAATGGTGCCTTGTAAAATAATTGTGACTTTAACTTTATTTTTGTAGTATGATCTATCACACGTTGCCCTTCTGTTGTTTCACATTAATATGTGCATACACATACATTCCCACCCCTCCCACCCCTAAAGCAAACCATCTATCTATCAGCAATGGGAACACCAAGATAGGGTCTCATGAAATTTGAAGTGCTCATAATATTATGTTCCTTTGAAATAATTTC
This sequence comes from Noctilio leporinus, assembly GCA_004026585.1. Taxonomy (NCBI): domain Eukaryota; kingdom Metazoa; phylum Chordata; class Mammalia; order Chiroptera; family Noctilionidae; genus Noctilio; species Noctilio leporinus. The sequence continues at coordinate 317,897 of PVIW01000527.1, forward strand.
CTTTGCATTTGTTTTAGGGTCTACCTATGTCTTAATTTATGGAGATTACATAAACCATCCAACCTTTAAAGACAAAGAAGGAAAATGATACAATTAATGCCATTTCAAGAAAACAATTTAAAAAGGGCCTACTTTTTGCATCATGTGAAATAAATGTGTCTTAATCCTGTGCCATGAGTTTTGTTTCTATCATTATTTTACTGTGCAATCCTGGCTAATCACTATGAACCTGTGACTTGGTTGTGTTCTTCTGTAAAATGAGGTTAAGTAATGTCTTAATGAGGATTAAATGAGACAATATATGTTAGGTTTTGAAAAATATGAAAATGTTTGTCGAATGTGATTTTTATGGTTAAAAAATATACAATATAATTATTACTTGGGTAATATTTTAAAAATAAAGATATAAAAAGAGACCTGTTTCTCCTTCTGGAAATAACCAGAATAATAACTGTGAATAAACAGAGACATTGATATGCAGCACATGTAGGATTTCACTTTAGAATGGGGGGGTTTACACAAAGTGGCTCAGAATGTAAGCACAATGTCCTCTTGTCCAGTAGAGTTCTCTGAGGCCTTTTAAAATTTCTGGTTGGATCAGGAAGACTTTGAGTTACTAAATTGGACTATATCCTGCAGCTGTTGCCTTGTGACACCTGGTGGGAAGTCTTGAGCTCTCCCCAGTCTCTTGGGAAGGTTAGAATAGAAACTATGCTTCGGGCTAGCTCCAAACAACAAAAAACTTTGTATTTGGGGTGCTTGGTTCTACCTTAAAGTTGCCTACCTTTCTCTTGTTAGTATTTCCCTTCGCTGGGAGGACAGCAACCTGATAAATGTATTTACCTTGAAGTGTTTGCAAATGAATCTGCAAGGGCAATGCATGGAGCTGGCAGTGAAGCCAAATCCACCCAGAACCAAAAATGGCTGAGAATAGGAGGCCAGGAAATTGGAGACCTACTAGGAACTGGAATGACTGTGGGAAAACCTTGAAAAAGCAAATATTCATTCTCCCTCCCCTATCCCTTTTTGTTTGTTTGTTTGTTCCTGGTGCCAATTGGAGCTATGTTTTCTGTTACAGCTTTTGTCATGGACAGAAGACAGGGTGTCTTGTTCTTGTGGTTCACTGATGAACAGAATGACCTTGGACAGTGTCATCTTACCTCTCTGGCTCTGGCTTTCCCTTTTTGTAAAATGAGTTTGGATATAGAGATATTTTTTCAAGTTGTCTTCTAGCTCTCAATGCTATAATTACTTAACTATCTACTGAGTTCTGTAAGGGGTGTGCAGCTTAATTGTGATTTGTAGGTTACTGCTCAAAGTAACAGGGAGACAGAAAGCACCACAATGAAAGTTGACCACTGTGTGGATGTCCTTCACCTGGTTTCTTTTCACCCCCAACATGGGAGGGCAGGAGTGATGTATTCTCTGTGCGCTGCACAGATGAATACCTGACATCTGATTCTTGATCATTGTAAGTGATGCTCAGATCAGGATAGCTAAGGTGAGCACAGAATATAACTGGGAGGGAAATGTTATTGCTCTAGCAGTGATCTTCACTCTCTGAACTGCTGCAAAATGAAAAACTACTCTATTCCAGAAATGTAAATGAATAAAGTTAACTGCTTTCCTTCTTGAATGGCTGAGATTGCAGCCTCCACCAGAGGCAAGAGGGTGGAAGAGTTGACCTCTGGGAGTCCTGTCTTAGCCCCTCCATTCTCCAAAATGCTGGCCCTGAAGGAAAAATGTCACACGTCTTCTCACATGTCCTGTCTCACACTGAGTAATGTTGCCCCATTGCCCCCAGTGGAGCGTTTTAATGATAACGGCTGTCTTTGGGGACAGATAGTGACTTGTCTTTTAAAGGAAGATGAAATCTATTAAGACAGGGAGAACAGAGAAGAAAAGCTATGTCCCTGAGAGGAGAGCTGTAAAGGAGGGCACTAGCAGTCCCTTTCGTGTCCCCCCCTCCCCACTGGCTGTTTCTCTCTTTGTTGGAAGAGTGTATCCTTCAGCTGCTCTGCTTTGTGTCTGGATTATTGTGATTGTTGGTGTGTATAATTGCTGGAGGTGTGTATAATTTATAAGCTCTAAAAATGATAAATAATCTCAAGTAAGAAGAGTTATTTGTGTTAAAGTCCTCAGGGTACTTTAGTAAAAAATTTTAATTTCTTGAGGGAAATTGTCTATAATATCCTGGGAATCTTAGTTAACTAGTTCATAGCTGGGATTTAATTATTTTTATATTTTCCCCCCATTTTTGGTTTAGATAGGGTACCCAGGTAATTGAGATTATACAGCCAAGTCCTGAGTAATTAGGAAGTTTAAGGAGGCTGGTTAATTTATTTTTCTTAGTTTTGTTTTAAAACTATTGTTCAGATCCTTTTGAGGGGTGTGTGTGTGTGTGTGTGTGTGTGTGTGTGTGTGTGTTTACGAATGCATACACACTATAGTCCAATTGTTCTCAACCGGGGGCAATTTTGCCACCTAGGTACATTTGGCAACGTCCAGAGATATATTTGATTGTCACAACTAGGGGTTGATAGTGGCATCTAGTGGGTAGAAGCCAAAGGTGCTGCTATGTATCATCTGATGTACAAAACAGCTATAATACCACCATTAACCCACCCCAACAAAGACTTATTAGACCTAAAATGCTAATAATGTCAAGGTTCAGAAATCCTGATGTATTCAGTAGGTTCCAGGGAATATAATTCAATCTTTTTTAACAAGAAATTTGTACAGAATTCCACCATTCTTTTTATCAACTTGAGTTCACCAAAGATGGAGGCAGAAAACAAGAAGATGCTGGAGTTGGGCTAAATGCATGAGTCCCACTATGCATTTTTAAAATCCCATTTTTAAAAAAGAACTATGTGACTACATGTTTTACTATCATTGTGTTGCATTTCCTTAATTAATATTTAAGTTCAGTTGCTCTATTGCAATAAAGAAATCCTTGTAATTGATGAAACCAGTGATAGGGAGTTTTATTATTTGAGGTATTACAATCATAGGTTTCTTGAAAATATTGCTCAAGAAAGAATGATCAAGCATTAACACTCATGACCCTAAACTTGCAATGTATGTGCATAAATATAGAGATCAAGATTAAAGGTTGGGCAAGGGGTGTTTCAGAGTTGATGTAGGAGCTCTGGTACAAAGATCACTCTGCCTGAAACCTTGCGTACTTTTCCCAGCACTGCACCTGGTAGTTATTACTGAGGTTAAAGGACTGACTGAAAATGTAATAAGCACCATCTACATGTTAGTATTCAGTGATGCAGATATGAATAACCTTAAACTCCTTGACTGGTGTTCAGGTCTTTCTACTATCCAATCTCAATATACTTCTTACTCTCCTACTTGAGTCTTCTGCTGTAGTCAACCTTTTTACCCAATGTCTCATACACTCAGCTTGCATATTTATAGATGGTCATATACACATTTGGTTGTTTATAACATTTCCTTCTCTTACTAGTCATTAATATTTCAGCTATCCTTCAAAAATGAGACTAAATCCTATCTTTGTGAACCAACCAGCCAGTAGTACTACTCTCTGCTTTCCACCTTCCCTCTTTCCTTTCATGACAAAATAATAACATGCATTAATTATGGGTAGGTGAACAGTTTTTGTTTGTATTTTTCTGTATTAATTTTTTTTAAGTGTGCAATGAGTCTGAGGACCCCCATTTTCAAATTGACACTCACAAAACTTGTCTAATCCAGAATATGTCACTTAAACTCTCTGACCCTTGTTTTAAATAAATTTATAAAATAAGCAGAATAATACTCTACTTCTCTTTCAAGGTTGTTTTGGATATGAGAAAATGAACACAAAAAGCCCTTTGAAAATTAGAAAGAACTACAAAATGTAAGGCATTATTATTGTCATCAATTTACGAAACCAGAGTGAATCTCACAAAGTGCTAATGCTGTATATAGTCTGCAAAGCACTTAGCTGCAGTCTGCACTTAATAAATGGGAGCTCACACAAACGAATTGTTTCCACGGTGCAGATGGACAGGCAGGAATATCAGTTAGAGACGGGAAGCTATGGGAGAGGTTACTACCTGTATTGATAGAGAAGCTATTAAAAGCAGAATGTGATTTTTAACATCCCCAGGACCATGATAGAAATGAATAAAATTTTGTGTGCCCTACCATTTGTGACCCAGGAAAGGGAACCCTGAAGGCGTACAAAGTCTTAAAATAAATTATTTGTGTGCAGAAGGAGGCAACATACTCCACTGATTTGACAATTTTAGTTTCACCATTAAAAGTACAAATAAGAGATGGGTCACTTAAGCAAAATGCTCCCTGATTTGTTAAAGCCTTTCCTCACTATATTCATAAGTCTGAATTTATTTTCATGGCTCCTAGGTGGCTCAATACAAAAGCTTCTGTTTGGAAATTAATTGGTGGGAGGAGGGTAGAACTGACTGGATAGGTCAGGGTGGGTGTGGTCTGGGAAGTGAGCAGAGCTGGGCTTCAGTTGCTTTTAGCACAGAGCTAAAAGAGCAATTTCATGCCCTGGCTGGTGGCACAGTGGATAAGGTGCCGGCCTGCGAACCCAAAGGTCGCTGGTTCGATTTCCCAGCCAGGGACATACCAGCTTGCAAGCCAGGTCTCCAGCCAGGTCCGTGGCTGGAGGCAGGTTAAAGGCAACCATACATTGATGTATCTCTCCCTCTCTACCTTCCCCTCTCTCTAAAAATAATAAATAAATCTTGGGAAAAAAAAAAAAAAAAGAGCAATTTCAGAGCCCATGATACAGTTCCAGGATGACAAGTACAAGGCACAAGGGAAACAAGAATAGAATCAGCCACCGACAGTAGTAGCTAGTGGATGGTAGGAAGTTACCTCAAAGTCTGGCAGTTTAGCTAGTAGATAGTGTCTGAGGAAAAAGTGGGAGGGAGTTTTCTGAATTGCCTATCTTAATCTTTCTCAGTGGTTGGGGGGAAACTCTTAACTATTTCCAGCTGTGAAAACATTAAGTGAACAATAGCTTAATCTATTGCCTTAGAACTGGGCATGGTTCTATTTTTGCTATGTGAATATAATATAAAAATTGACAGGATAATTTATATAAATAGTTTAAGCTTTAAGTTAGACTGCTTTTAGTCAGTTTCTGTTTCTGCCTTGGATTGCCTAGTTGATGTGATCTTGAGCAAGTGACTCATCCTTTCTAGGCCTCAGTTTTCCCATCTGTAAACTAGGAATAATAGTCCCTACTTTACAGCAGATCAGAATCTGCATTTTAGCAAGGGGTCTAGTGAGTCCTATAATGATTAAAGCTTGGGAAGCACTCCTTTACAGCAATAACACAGAGTTTTTTGAAAGAAAAAAATGGGAAGCTGTTTTCTGTTAAGCAGTTTGAAATTGATTGGTCCTGATATATTCAATCAAAACACAAAAATAAAATGCTGGAATAAGAATGAGATATAGCACAAGCACCATCACAACTGTAGGACATTGATGGTAAAATCTGGTTAAGTTTGAGATAATATAGCAAGAACCTAATGAGGGGTATGAGGTATTAGAAAACTTAGAGAAACAAGTACTTGTTTTGCCAAGTACCCATGTTCCTTCAGCAAAAATAAAGACAAAAAAGGAACAAAATAAAGGAATTAGGATCAGGTTGCTTATTGGGAAGAGAAAACATTGATTAGAAGGGAAGTTTGGATAAACTACAGAGGACAGGATTATCAAAAGATTGAATCATACATGAATTTATTTCTTTAGTAGAACCATGTGCTGCATAACAACGTTTTGGTCAATGACAGACCAACATTGCAGTGTGGAGCAGAAAACTTTGTATTGCCTAGTGATGTCATAGCTACAAAGTTGTAGCACAACACATTATTTACATGGTTGTGCCGATATCAGTGTAAACAAACCAAGTGTGCTGCCTGTTGTATAAAAGTATAAAATAAATAAAAGCATAGCACATACAATTATGTGTAGTACCTAGTGTTTAATAATGATAATACATGATCATGTTCCTGGTTTATGTATTTACTATACTTTTTATCATTAATTTAGAGTGTTCCCTTAATTCTTGTGAAAAAAGGTTTTCTGTAAAACTGTATATTGTGTTATGCCTGCAGCAGCCTCATGTATCTCATGTTTACAGCGTCTCTTGATTGCATTATTTTCTCTTGTGCTTGACTTAATCTCATGTTGTTTTATTCATCATGGCCCCTAAGCATACAAAATCTACCACTAACGTTGCCATCAAAGGCCACATTGAGTGATTGGCCTGAAAACAAAATTAAAATTGATTAAGGATTATCACTATGGAAAATCACTGATGGTTTTTGCTTGCCAGTGGGCATATTCCATTCCATCAGAGCTACAATCTTCAAGAACAAGAACAAAGTGATAGGAGTTGTGAAAAATGCTGCTTCATTGAAGACATTAAGACTAACACCACTTCAAGAAGGGCCTCTGCCAGACATGCAGAAACTTCTAATGACTTGGATTGAAGACCAGGCACAGAAGGGTGTCCCTTTTAGCACCATTGCAATCATGGCCAATGTGAAAGTTTATTGGTGATGTTGAAAGAAAAGGCTGGGCCCCACTACAATGTTAAATCATTGCTAGCTCTGAGTGGTTTAAATGACTCAAGAAGAGTTATTCAATACATAATGTGAAAGTGAGTGGTGTGACTGGGAGTGCCAATGTAAAGGCAACTGAAGAATTTCTGCAAAGTCTAAATTAGCTGATTGTGGAGGAAAGTTACTTGCCAGAGCAAGTATTTGGTATGGATGAAAACTTCCTATTCTGGAAACAGAAGCCTGAAAGAATTTTCATCCTTATGGAAGTAAAATCAATGTAAGGTTTTAAGACTTGTAAGGGCAGGATAACAGTTTTGCTTGGGGGCAATGTTGCAGGCTACAAATTAAAATCTTTTGTCATTTGCCATAGTAAGAACCCCAGGGCCTTCAAATATACCAATAAACACACACTGCTAGTGTACTATAGGAGCAAAAAAAGGCATGGATGACCCAGCTCCTCTTTTTTTTTTTTTTAAGATTTTATTTCATTATTTTTAGAAAGAGGGGAAGGGAGAGAGACAGAGAGGGAGAGAAACATCAGTGTATGGTTGCTTTTCACCTGCCTCCAGGCACAGACCTGACTGGAGACCTGGTTTGCAACCTGGTTATGTGCCCTGGCTGGGGAATCGAACCTGCGACCTTTGGGTTCGCAGGCTGGTGCCTTATCCACTGTGCTACCAGCCAGGGCTTCCAGCTCCTTTTTTTTTTTTTTTTTTTTTAAAGATTTTATTTCATTATTTTTAGAAGGAGGGGAAGGGAGAGAGGCAGAGAGGGAGAGAGACATCAATGTATGGTTGCTTTTCACCTGCCTCCAGCCACAGACCTGACTGGAGACCTGGCTTGCAACCTTGTTATGTGCCCTGGCTGGGGAATCGAACCTGCGATCTTTGGGTTCGCAGGCCAGCACCTTATCCACTGTGCTACCAGCCAGGGCCTCCAGCTCCTCTTTTAACATGCCCTGCTGAATTACTATGCCTAAGAAATGGAGTACTATTTGGAGAACAATGTACATTTCAAGGTTTTGCTTAGTATTGATAATGCTCCTGGTTTTTATCCTTTATTGATGACCTTCAACCCAATATCAAAGTGATGTTTCTCCCTCCAACTACTACCTCTTTGATCCAACCAATGAATCAAGGAGTTATAGTAGCTTTTAAGGCCAACTACTTAAGGATGATCTTTGCCCAAGATATTACTGCAACTGGGGAAGACCCTGAGAATGCTATAATTCTGGGAGAATCACAACATCTATGACTGCATCAAGAACTTTGCTTGGGCTGAGGTGATGTCAAGGGGGTATAAATGGGACCTGGAGGAAGACACTCAAGATGTCCTTCTACAACTTTAAAGAATTTGCCAAAGCTCAGGAGGTTGCAAAATTCAACAAAACTCTGGATTAGAAGGGAAATGGCTAGAATCTGGATGTGGATAGAATAACATTAAGGAACCTCTAGAGGTCGTTTCTGAGGAATCCATTAATGGGGGTTTATAGGAACTGGAATAGGAATGCATAGTTGAAGAAGCAGGAGAAAAAGAGGAACGTCTAAGGGAATTCACAATGAAGAGTTTAGCAGAAACTTTTGCAGGCCTCAGCAAGCTCCTTAGAAGTTTAAAACTAGGAACCCCAATGATGAAAGGTTCTCTTTCATTAACAGAGAGGGATGTTCATAGTGCAGTATCTGCTTACCAGCAAATCTATGATGAAAACAATAAATAAACTGAGCAAATCACCATGGACGTATTTTTGAAAAGTGTGATATTTCTTTAAGAGCCTCAGGCAAGTCCTTCAGGAGCTACTCCAGAAGAAGGCATTACTATTATAGATGAAACCTGCATGCGAGTTATTGCCTGCCAAGGACATTCCAGTGGAAGATATAGAATTGGAAGACAGAGATATGGATGATCCTGCCCCTATGTTGGGTTAGGGTAATGTGTGTATGTTTGTATTTTTTCTTTTCCAACAAAAAATGTTTAAAAAGTAAAAATTAATTAAATTGCATTAAAAAATTAAAAATAGAGGAAAAAACTCATGCAATAAGAATATAAAGAAAGAGCTGTACAATGTATTTGTGTTGTAAACTAAATGTTATTACAAAAGAGAGAACAAAAAATTAAACAGTTTCTAAAGTAAAGAAGTTATAGTAAGCTATGGTTAATTTATTATTGAAGAACATTTTAACAACAAATTTAAATATACAGTATTATAAAGTCTACAGTAGTATACAGTGATGTCTTAGGCCTTTACATTTATTCACCAGTCACTTACTCACCCAGAGCAACTTCCAGTCCTTCAAGATCCCTTCATAGTACATTTCCTACATAGGTGTACTATTTTTAAAAATAATTTATGAGGTCTGTCCAGAAAAATTGCAGCCATTGTTAACATAACGAGAACCGTTTGTGCAACATCAGTGTAGCCTGGCAGCCAAGGAAAGTGGACTGGAACGTGCAGGCGTGAACAGTGGTGGCTTCACTGCACCAGCCGATGGGGGCGGTAGCCACTGTTGAGTGAGCAAGTGCACTGGGTGGTTGTCACAACCAGAATGACTGAGCAAGTAAAACAATGAATCTGCTTCAGATTTTGCATTTAGCTTGAATGTTCCACTGCAGAAACTGTTTGGATGATTCAGAAAGGCTTTCAGAGACAATGCAATGAGTGCAACACAAACACTTCAAAGATGGTCAAGAATCTGTTGAAAGTGATCCACGTTCTAGAAGGCCAAGTTCTAGGACATCGTGCTGCAGCTGCTAATGACTTGATTCAAACAGCTACCAATGAACCAGATTTCCTCAAGGATGTCATCACTTTGAAGGGAACTAAAGTGTCATTGTCCTGTGTACAATGTTTCTTGTAGGTTGTCTCTTCTTCAACAAATGTCTCTATTTTTCATATTACATGGCTAGATACTTTCTCACAGACTTTGTGTACTGTATTTTTACTGTACCTTTTTATGTTTAGGTATATTTAGATAAATATTTTTTTTTAAGTGGGGGAAAAAAAATAGAAAAAGAAATAAGATGGTCCCATCCCCTCACCTGTGGTCAGGTGAGCCCTTTGACTTAAAATGCTTCTTGTGTTCTACCTTTCTTGTTGGATATCCCCTTTGTAAGTTAACGTCTTTAATTTTTTTCTACTAATTACCTCTTAGATTTTAATTTTTTTTAAAAAATAAGGAAAATAAAATAACAGCCACTATTATTATTTTGATTATCTAATCTACTTTCTAGCTAACTCAACTGATGCTACTTTTGGTAGAGATGAGGAAAATTTAGGATCCAGATAATTTGATCATGAGGTTTCTCAGAGTTAAAAATGGGGGTTAGGAGTTCTGGCCTAAATAATTAAAAAATCCAATCAAAGCAAAAACAATATAGGAAAGCAGAACTATGGAGATTCAGACTGAGACCAGAAAATCATCTGCACCTAAGTGGACCAGAGCAACTTTTAAAGTCAGGGTATGTAGCTGAGAATTCCAAAATGAGATAAGAAAATGCAAATGGTGATCAGGATAGAAGGGAAAAGTAGACTCTAAGCAATTTTTACAACACTCATTGTTTTCCCATAATTTTTTTTTCTATTGTTGTTGTGAGCAGGACAAAGGTATGATCTAGCTGAAAGGGCTCACAGAAAGATATTAGTCCCCCATTCTTAAGTAGAATATAGATTTTTAAAATGTTTACTGAAAGCCAGCTATGTACTAGAAGCTATGTGAGACTTTTACCCTGTTTTTAACTTTTTAAAATAAAAAATTAGCCATATTTATTGATTTATTATAAAATATCCAAACATATATAGATATATAGATAATTTTTATGTGTGTGTGCATCCATCATTGAGAGGGAAACAGAGAGAGAAAGGGAGACAGACAGAGAGAGAGAGAAAGGGAGAGAGAGAGATGGGGGGGCAAGTTCTTCATCTCAGTATGCTTCTACTCCAATAAGACTCCCCTATATAGATTCTCCATGGTGAACAACAATGCCACTATTGCTAAGACTCAGAATATTTCATTCATTTGATATTAGAACAGATTTCTTTCTTCTTTCTTTCTTTCTTTCTTTCTTTCTTTCTTTCTTTCTTTCTTTCTTTCTTTCTTTCTTTCTTTCTCTTTCTCCAATCACTAGAGGGAACTTGCCTTTTATTCCCTCATAAAATGATCTTCTCAAAGCTTCCTGTACTCATGACTTGTGTTTTCAAACCGCAAATGTACTCAGATTTAAATCTATGGACAGTCTTCAATGATCTCCTGTTCTATTTTGTTTGTTGGAACATTGAAGGCTTCTATGTGGATAGGCTGTTTCATGCAATATTATTCACAACAGGAAATATCAGGGTCATGAAGAGTTGCTTTACAGGTCAGCCAAGCCATCACATATAAGCACTACTCTACTGATGCCTTATTATGAGTCACTGACATAGAATAAAAGAAGTGATTCTTTTAAATAAGATGAAATGCATGGGTCATTGAAGGAAGCAGAAATGTCACTGGTTACTTTAAAAGTTGGAGCATTCGGTTGATTATTCATATTTTATTTGCTGCTTATCAAAAGATTTAGTTGGGTATTGCAAACCCTTAGGTGAACTGCAGAATGCAATCATAGGGGGAAAAAAAGTTAAAAAAGAAAAGAAAGCAAAATTTAAGAGGCAAACTTGCATCTCGAACTCTGTGATTTCAAGAATGGTCAAGCAGGCCATATAGTGTGTGAGAGAAGCTGGCAATAAATGGAGGCTCAGTTAGAGGCAAAGAAGGGGTGACTGAGATACATCCCCAATCCCTAAAGCTGAGCTTCCAGCTCTACAGTCTTCAGGTACCATTCTCTGGTTTCCTGCTAGTGGTTTGTTAATGCCTAACCAGGAAACTTCGTACTCGGTGTTCCGTGCATGCAGTCAAGAAGCTACGAATAGCAAAATTTCATTCCTCCTCTTCCCCACTTTTCCCCAGATACAAGAGAAATGGGCAGGTTTCCCAGGAGTGAAACAGGTTAAATAGGTGATAAACTTCTTGAGGATAAGGACCTGAGCTTTATTTGTTTTGTGAATTCCCCACCACATTATCACAGTCACTGGCACCAGATAGATGTTAAGATGTACTTTGTATTTGCTTTCGCTTGTTGTTGTTAAATTTGACTGACAGTTTTATTCTGATTGACAGGGATTAAGAGTTATAAAAAAGAAGGTAGATAACATGTCAAACTGAGGTTGTTTAGGTGGGTGTTGTGTGAAGAATCAGAAAGGGCCGCATGAGCATTCAAATTCTCCTCTCATCTAGAGTCCACCGTTCAATCTAAATACTCATGATAAACTATGTAATAGAAGGAAATAATCATAAAATGATCCTTTTCCAATTGCTTCAGAGACAAGCATATTAACACTTTGTCACAGACCCATTTATTTTAATTGTTTTCTCCTAGGTAATATCAGAGAGTCAACATGGGTAGAGGAAACAGGAAAAAAAAAAAACAAAACATTGTTCCTCATTAAGTGTTAGAAAAGTCCAAGATAAACCTATTTAAAATTGATCTGATAAGCCCTGAGAACTGTGATGCACTGATGTGTTTTCCTCGGCTAATGGTCTTCAGCTAATATTTATCCATTGCTTTGAGTAACCATTAATCTCTCGTGTTGAGAAACTCCACAAATCCAATTTCTCGGGCGTTTAACCTTTCCACGTTTGCTGTATCCGGAGTTTGGGTGACTTGGTTGTGGTGTATACTCAATTTCGTTTAGCTTTCCGGGGTCCCAGTTGCCAAGATAATAGCACCAAGTCCATTTAAAATTAGTCTTTCTCCTTCCATAACACAGCGATACGTTCCTGAGGTGTAATGAAGTTAAATTCATTTTGCCCTCCTACATGTACACTCTTATCCATTCCTACCTTCTCTTCCCTGCAGTGCTGCCCCTGCTATTTTTCTCCTCCGTAATTTGACATCAGGAATATGGCCTCATAGGAAACAGCTAAGCAGTGTCAATGCGTTTCTAATGATTTCAAAGCTCACCTCCAGCTTAATAATATCAGTGTTCTTGGATCAATATTTTGGTGTGGTTTTTTTTTTTTTTTTCATTTTTATCTTTATAATTTTGTTGTTACTGCTGCATTTTCATGGCTTCAATATGCAGCCAACTCAAGTTCACTCCTTAACTTAAGGGCGTCATCTGCCTTTTCCCTCCTCCCTCTTCTTTTTCCTCTCTCCTGTTACCCCATTCCGGGCCTGACAAGTAAGGCTTCTGAAAAAAATGACTATGATTCTGCACAAAGCCTGTTGCGGCAGGTAATTGTTGAAACATCAAGGGTATTGCGTCCTCCATTACTTAAGCTCTTATTTGTGGTTTTCATGGTTTTGAGGAATGTTTATGGCTGACAGTCCTTTCTTTACTGCCCTATCCTTCAAGCTGTGGCTGATCCTACTGAGAATGACCGCTTGAGTGACTGATAAAATGTCAAGATGCCATTATTTCCAAGAGAGTGTTTGGGAGCAATAAGATCTGTTTCAATTGATCTCATCTACCCAAATTTAAGTCTTGAGGTTTAACTTCGTTGGTGGCTACAACCGAATTGTCTCCAGGTTTTGCGAGAACAGCCGTCATGGAATGCAAGAGGGTTGTAACGATGGTCATGCCATCACATTTGTGTCATATTTCACTGTGCACATTGGTGCAATATTTTGGACTTAATTAATACACTCCAGGAACCTCAGTTTATGGATGCCAATAACCATATTTTAGATCATGTGAAATAGCACAACAAAAATTCAATTCGTAAGGCAGATGGCAGAGCCTGGTTTGAAGAACAACAAAACAGGAAGATTTACAGTGAGTTTCAGAACTCTTCAACTGGAATCCAGCCGCTGCCAAAACTCGATTATTTCACTGGAGGGTAACAATCTGTGAGGGTCATTAGTGTCCTCATAAAAACTGAGATTAAAAAGTAGTCAACTCGCACGAATAAATAGTCAAGGCTTTGCCTATACAATGGAATCTTAAAAAGCAAGGTTTCCTAATGTTAAAACATGTTATTCTGTAGTCATTTGTTTTCAATCTAGAATCTACTAAAGTAATAATTTTTAATGAAGTGAAAAGGCTTGTGCTGCATTCTAAGTGTGCAGTATATAAGAAAATGTTTCATAAGCAGGTATTTTTTTCTTTCTCCTTCAGAGCTCAGAAAAGAGCTCAGAGTGGAAACAGTTCTGATGGAGAAGAAAGGCTAACTAATAGAATGGTAATAATATCAGGGCCCAGTTGCCTTGGTGTTTTTGATTTAGGCACTGCCACGAGGACCTATATAAAAATGGTGTATGGTTTGTATAGGTTTTAATCTGATGAAGCATCAAGTTCATAAATAGTTTAAATGCCTTTCAAGCTTCCTGAGACTAGCTAGGGAAGGCTACTGAGAGTGAGATCTGACCACCCATGGACTCATCAGGCACTTTGTCTCTGCTTCAGTGTTAAAGAAAATGGTACAGTGAAATAAAAATGTTTTAAAATTGAAATAGGTAAGAGGCTTCCAACATCATAGGATTTCAATTATTTCAGGAGAGAGTTTTATAAGTGCTTGCATATATGTGCATAAAATTTGTAGCAGCTATTCACATATTTTTTATTTAAAAAATCAAATTTTCTAATTAGTATGAAAGTTAGGGAATGGGGAGGGGTGAGTGGGGAAAAGCAATGACATAAAATTGCTATGTCTAAAGCTAGAGATTGTGGAAGAATCTAAAAAGTAGAGCCATTAAGTAGTTATGCATAAAATAACTGGAAATCTTTTAAGCAACTACCATGTGCATCCCATAAACCCTGTGACGGACTAGCCTACCTCTGAACACTGCCCCTGGTCAGTTGGCCAAGATGATACAAGTACATGATGAGTAGTTAGAAATTCAGGTGTTACTCATGTAAATCTGTTGTTGGAACATGTGAACTCTACAGTTCTTTCCTAATGAGCTTTGGGCCTCACTGAAGCACTGGGTTGTATGTGCCAAGATATTGATCCCAAGATAGTGGTGGCCAAGCAGGGCTGAGGGAAGCCAGTTTTCCCAAATGGTCATGAGCGGCCTTTACAAGTTATCTCATAGTGACATAAAAATGTGTTCTTCTTCTATGTTGCCATGACATGAACATGGTAGGGAAGTAATGCTCTAGTACTTTCTAGGAAATGAGAGGACTGGGCAAGTTGATTCCCAAGGTCCATTCCAGTCCTATAATTCTATGAGCATATATCAGCCTGCTGTTAGAACACCCAGAACTCCCTGTTCCTTTAGCCATTGTTTTCTAAGCCACAGAGGCTCATAAAAATTGAATTGAAAAACATGGAAAAATGTAGTAGAGTATATTTCATGTACTGGAACTCTACTACCTGATTTTTATTGGATTCTGTGCACAAAAGGCAGTCCTTGTTTTTATAGTAGCAGAGGGGCCCAAGGAACTATAACATGATCTATTATTTAAAAATATTGTTATAATAAAAGATCTCTGTGACATATCTCCATGATCCATCTAGGCCTCTGCCTCCTCTGTGCAACTTGCCATTCCCATCAGTTAGCTAGATGAGCTCTCAAATTCTATGCAGAGAAGGAAGGCCCTAAAAAGAGAAAAATAATGACTGGCCCATTTGATTAGTCAACAAGGCGGCAGGGGTGGGGGTGGGGGGATTGTGTATGGAGAAAGATAATGGAATTGACTGCCTTTTAACATATTCAATAGTATACTCTTTCTAAGAAATCAAATTATTTGTTGAAAAGGATTTTCTTCAACATTCAAGTCAGTGGCAGTGGAGAAAAATCTTTTTTGTCTTCCTTTTACTCATAGTGGCCTTTCAGAATTCCATGTCTGGTTTGCAATCATCTTCAAAACCCTGCTTATTCTTTCGGAGAGTTATTGTTCTTCATAGATCTCATGGACAAAGACAAAGTAAAATGATAGCACTTTTACTCTTCAGAACTTCACTTCAGCACATAAGAACTGAACTGAAGTGAACTGAATTTCCTTGACTGGTTAGACTAAAATTGGTGATTAATTCCTTAATATATAGCTTCAACAGTATTTTAATTACTCTATGGTCCTTAATATAATAACTTTTTCTAAGATAAATGGGATAATGGTTATGAAAGGGCTATGTAGACCATATAATACCTTATAAACATAAGAGTTTATTATTATCATTTAATTAGGTTATAAATACAATAAAATACTATATTAAGTTGTTCAATATTTTCCTCAATTTGCTATCATGTCTACTTCCTTTAAATGTTACTCTGTGATTATTTCATATGACTTTTTAAAACAAATGCATTAAAGGAAAAGGTGAGACCAAGACATATAAACAGCCTGGTTAAGTATTTCTCTCTCTGTGCTATGTTCTCACTGCATGCAAGGAATAGGAGCAAGAAGTGAGTTCACTGCCCTTCTTACCCACAATGATACAATTTCATCAAGGAAATAAGATAGAAATATATAAAACCATCACAAAGTATTATCAGAAAAAATGAATAACGTTCTCAAGCACCCTGGACCCTTGACATCATGGGATCTTGAGGTGACACAGTGGCTCACAGATAGCTGTGAATTTAGAGGACAATGACAAGTCCCTCTGGAGTTGGGGCAAAAGTGGCACCAACTTAAAAATACCATGACAATTATTTATACCAAAATGTCTACCCTTTAAATACCAATCACATCTTTTGAAGTTGCTACACATTTAAAAAGCATTCTGAAAATAATATTAATAACAGTAATATGACATATACATTATTATAGTATTGCCACCAAGGTGTGAGTGAAGTCAACAAATACTTTCTAGTACCCACTATTTATAAAGGTCCTTACAACATGTTTTGAGAATATGAAGATGCATAGTACTTGATCATTTTACTAAAGAGTGAATAATCTAGGAGGTTGGAAGTATCCTTTTAATAGAATGGAGAAAGTGGAGAATGAGCTAACCTGAATTTTATTTCAATTTTTGCCTTGACTTGTCAGAGCATAAGGAAGAGTTCTTACACTTTTGAGGTTTTAGTTTTCCCTCTTACACAAAATGCAGGAGTTGGGTTAGATTAATTCTCTTTGCCATCACTGTGTCTGTTGCTCTTGGGTGGGTTCTTGCCGTCCCTGGGATGAAGTTGCCATGGATACCTAGCTGAATTCCCTCTTCTCTCAGACTTGCCTCCTCATCTCCACCCTCCATATGTATGCTAGGAAAGTAAATTACAGCTCTCATCTGACCACGGCATTCTCTTGACAATGCTTGAGAGTTTCCTTAAGATTTCTTAGAGGGAAAAATCACAGTTCATGTTATAGGAAGCTTTTTATAATCTATGTTCTTTCGCTTTAGTCTTCAAACCACTCACCTGATCACAATGAAATACCCAGTTTCCTGGAAGCACCACACTGCCTCTCACTTATGGGAAATTTGTTTGTACAAGTAGTTCCTTTTGTAGGGAACATTCTTCCTTATCTTTTTGTGCTGGGCCCTTTTATTCCCTGGAGGTTCTCCAACCTCCTTTGTGTCCTGCCAGCCCTTCTTAGGTTTTCTGTGAAGCTCATGTGCACCACAATCACCAAACCTCCTTCTTGTCTATGTCTGTCACCCCTGCTGGTCAGTAATTTATTTGCATTCAGGCACTGCACTGTTTTGCTTGGAACATAGAAGGAACTCTGGAATGAATTAATCCATGAATGGAGAGTCTATGTTGTATGTTCTATAATGGTTACAACTCATAGAAAAGAAATATGGACAAATTATTATGGGCCTGGAAAGAATAGAGAGGTTAGTGCTGGCTAGAGGGATTGAGTTAACTCTTGGTAAGTGAGTGAGGTTTTAAAATGCAGAACTAGGAAGGAATGGAATTCCAAGCATTTAGGACAGAAATGAGAACAAGGATAGAGTCAGAGAATTTGGCTTATTCTCAATCATCCTCAAACTTAGTGGTGTTGAAATAAATTTATTGGCTTGAGATGAAGCCATACCTGATTAGGGCACCCTATCAGCAAACCAAAAGTTTGATAATTTATTTATTTTTTTGTCCCTGGAAATGCTTCGTTTGACCAGAAACACAGTAAATCTATCAGACAATTCCCCAAAGCCAAGCCAACTCTGGATCTTTATTTATTTCCTTATTCCTTCTTACCCCAAACACTTGACTCTGTGGCCCCAGCCAGTTATTTTCTGTTTGTCACTTCATTGTTCTTTATTCTTTGTTTATTCTTTGCCTTGTAAAAGCTTCTGGCCTTGTCTCATTTTCGAAGTTCTTCATAAGAAGGTTGCACACTTCAAGAAGTATTCAAATTTGTTTATGCCACCTAAGTTATCTTATTTTTATCATAGTTTTAAAACAATGGCTGAAAAACAATCTATGATTTTCTTTCAGGGCTCTAGGGGAGTCTTAAGCAACTGTATTCAGAGAACAGGCACCTGGATCATCTGAACTGGATGTCCAGGATGGCTGGCATTTTGCTCACATGCCTGGAGTCTTAGTAGTTTCCAAGTCTCTACCCGTCAGATTACCATGAGTTTCTGACACAAGCTCCAAGAGGCAAGCGTTGGAAGACGCCAACCCAGGCAGGGGCACAGTATCACTGTGCCCTAGTTTATCAATTAAAGCTGCTATAGGGTCCATCCATACTGAAAGAGGGGGAGACATAGGTTCCACTCTTTGGGCTGGGGGGAGACTATTCTGTAGAACACGTGAGATAGAAGACATTGTCACAGCTCTCTTGGAAAATAGGCCCTACTGCAGATTTCTTTTCCAGAAATAATGAGGAGTACGTGCAGGTTAAAGAGAAGGAATATGGGTTCTTACACAGTAAGGAGCCCCAGGAGCTGTGTGCACACAATCTCCCTGGGGTTTTAATAAAAGGTGTGCCATTCTATTAGGCAGTTCCTGTAGTGTTTCATTTTTCTGGAGTAGCTGCTCTCTTTCGACTCTATTGAAACATTGAAACTTTTTGTTTTAGCACAGGTTTGTTTTACATTGACCTATTTTGCTAAAATCGTATACTTTATGATAGGATATCAAGATGTCTATTTTTTATTTTTAACACAGTCATTCATCTTGAGACAAAAATGCAAGCTGAGCAAACTTATCAAATAGGCATATCTTCTGTAATATTTGATAGATTTCCGTGAAATTTAGTAGGGGTTATAGAAATAACAGATTGCTTTGGGTGACGGCTACAGTTTACTGAACTGCTAGGGTAGTTGTCACTGAATACCTTCCAAAAAATAGCTTGCAGTAATTGATGCCCTGGGAGAAGATAATGTATTGGCAGAAGGGCTAGAACTTTAAGAAAACTGTGTAGTGATTTGGTTGGTGACAGAGCCAGACTATATAAATTTAGACACAACTGCCATTTTAGTGAACAAAGTTATTTTTTCCCTGCCAAAGTTTTTAAATAATTCTATCCCCACTTCAGGATACTCTGGTAAGTAAGTACAGCTTCTGGATCCAAGAAATCTTAGGAAGCTTTTCAAAAAGCCACAGCACTTTAAGTAACAGCCCATCTGTCCCCTAATTTTGAGTATTTCATAAAGAAAAATCGCTTCCGCTTATGCTAAGCTGCAATGCAAACGATGCAGCAGGCCACCCTGATAAATGATGAACAAATGTCACTTGCTAATTTCCCCATCCCCTGCCAGTAATAGCAGCTCCACAGAAAATGCTGTTACTCTCTTGCACTTTGGTGCCATGTCAATAGCTCCACTAAGAGACTTTTTCAGAAATAGCCCTATGAAAATTATGACTGCTTTCATAATGTAAAAATACTTATTTTCAAAAAAGACATTGTTCACTACATCAGAGTGTTTGTTCTTTAAAGGGCTTTGCTCTTATTACCAAAAGAATCAACTGCTGTGCACCTGTTTTACCTTCGAGCACTAAGAGATGTGACTGCTAGCTTTTCTCTTCTACTGTAGTTGTCTTGGAAGGTTGAAGACAGATTTGTGTTCCATTTCCAGTATATTTGCTGTATTATACTACGCATACTTTAAAAAATTTAAAGATTTTTAAAATTATTGTTTATCTTTAGAAAGAGGGGAATGGAGAGAGGTAGAGAGGGAGAGAGACATCAATGTATGGTTGCCCTTCATCCACCTCCAGGTACGGATCTGGCTGGAGACCTGGCTTGCAACCTGGTTATGTGTCCTGACTGGGAAATTGAACCAGCAATCTTTGGGTTCACAGACTGGCACCTTATCCATTGTGCTACCAGCCAGGGGCACTATGCATACTTTTGAATTTATTTTAAATCCTCAGGTACAATCAGGTACAAAACAAATAATCCATTATTCAGTGAATTAATCTTAAACTGATTGTTCTAAGATCCATTTATCCTAACAGTTGCTTAATCCTGTGTGTGAATGTCAACCTCATTAAATACTGGAGAATTACGAAGTTACAATCCTCCTTCTTATTTCATGCATGCTCGTTCATCTTTAAGGTGAACTAGAACCCTGTTTGGTGTGGCTCAGTAGATTGAGCACCAGCCTGCAAACTGAAATGTCACTGGTTCGATTCCCAGTCAAGGCACATGGCTGGGTTGCTGGCTGGGTCCCCAGCCAGGGGTGTGCGAGAGGCAATCACACATTGATGTTTCTCTTTCTTTCTCCCTCCCTTCCCCTATCTCTATAAAAAAAGAAAAAGAAAAAAAGATGTGCTAGAACACACATAGGTTTGGTTAGCCTTTACCCTAAATAGCATGTGGTCCTTGTGATGGGTTAGGAAACAGCCAATGGTTTGAAAAATCATGTGGTACCATGGTTGGAGCTTCTGGCTTCCCCATATGGGGAATTTACTTCCAAATTGACTTCAGTTGGTAAATATTATAGAAAAGTGAATTCTGGCAGGAGCTCTAAATTACTTTTCTGTTCATTGACAGAATATCTACACTAACCCCACATTTTTTATGGATTGGCTCACATATCTTTCCTGCCTAGGCTGTCAGGGAATCTGAGATGTGAAGCCAAGAGCAGTGTCCTCTACTAAATATGTGCCAGGGGAAGCTGGGGAGAGTTTGAAGGCACATATATTTAATTTTTGCTCCACTGACTGATGTAAGTGAGGAAAAGGGCTAGATTGGAGGGAACAAATCCTCTGAATGAAATATCCCAACTTGGATACCCAAACATCGTACTCATTCCAGAGTGTTCATATCTTTATTTATATAATGCATAAAGTATTCCTGTGTTTAGCCTATGGGTTTCTGCACATGGTAAAAACAACAAATAACAATTTATGATGAAAATAAACCATGTCTGTGGTTCACTACCACCCACACACTGATGAGATGGACTCTCAATCTCTCTATCCCTGGATTCAAAACATAGTGACAAATGCTACCCTGCTAACTGTCATAAATACAGTTCGGGATTAAATCAATAGAGCTTCAACTCAGTCCAGAGAAAAATGTGGCCACATTGATAGCATAAGAGTGTGACTCTGAGGAGCTCCTCTGAAATGCTTCCTCACCAGAGATTCATGCAGTAACACCTCTAAGAACCAAGACAGTGCGAATGGGTTTGGGGTAGTTGGCTGAGTGAGCAAGTAAATACACTCCCTTCCCCACCTCAGACCTGTGTTCCACAACAGGATTGTGCATTGTTCCTCAGTGGAGAATATGAGAGGAACTTCGATCAGTTAATTAAGCAATGACTAAGCTGTAAATGCCTACCAAGGTATAATAAATATCTCAGTGGCAGGTGCAAATATGTATAAGACACTATTCCCTTTGACCAGTTTAACATCTACTCGAGAGATGAGCTACAGGAATAAAACACAAGCAAATTATAGACAGGTTTTATTAAGAGGAAGCCTCCTGGAATTCTGAAAAGGGAGGAGAAGAACCTGGTAATGAAATTTGGGTTATGTCTCCAGGAGAAAGTGGATTTTTCTACACCCTTGTCATCCCTCCTTTGGTATACTGGTACTGAAGGACTCTCTATCTCTGAACTTCTTGTGCAATAAGCAATATATGGTATCTTAAAATCGGAGCCCCTTTTAATTGTTTTTTTTGTTTGTTTGTTTTTGTTTTTGTTATTTGCAGATAAAAGTACCCTGCCATGCAAACCAGCTGTTTATAGACCTAATCTCATAACAGTACTGATGTGCTTTGGCTTGTGCAAAATTATCTAAAACATTCCCATGGGATGCTGCCATTTTCCCAGTACTTCATGCTTTAACCCAGTTAGAACATCTGTTTACTAATTCATAAAATACACTTTTATTGACTTATCCTCTAGGAGAGTGGCTCCATGCTGGACACTGAAAATTTGAAGATTAATGAAATGTCTTTCCCTTCACAGAGCTTATAATCTACCTGGTATGAGGAATGGGTGAGAGGAGATACAGAAACACCTAATTTTGGTGACTTATGCTAAATTATAATAGAAATACTATAAGTAATGCATTATGAGATAACAAAAAAGAAAGAAGTGGCATGGAATGAGAACAGCAGGAATGGCTTCCCTGTAGAAAGTTTCCCCAGGATATTTCAGGGGGTCCTTTAATGCTGGGAATTATGGGCAGAATGAAGCCATTATTTGACAGCTATTCTTTTTCTCTTGTCTAGAAATAATGCTTTGTGCAAGGCACATGGAAATATTTTCTGTTCAATAATGACAGAAAGATCTCTCTCAGGAGATGAGAAGAACCCTGAATACAAAGATATGAGCTATTGGGATCTGCTCCCATCTCTGCCATTCATTTACTATTTAACTATAGCAGTCACTTCCACTTCTGAACTATTTTCTCCTCATTTTTAAAGTGAAAGTTATTAAGTCTGCTTTTGGGCACAGGTATGAGGCTAGCTTGGAGGGAAGCAGTGGTGGTTGGGTGTGGTGCCAGAAAATTTGCTTCTAGTGACAGAAGGAGGGCAGTGGGCTGGTGGGCATAATGGTAGGCCCAGGTAAATTATAAGGGGGAAGAAAGAAGCCAGCTAAAATAATAATAAAAAAGGCCAGTCAGGTTTGTAATGCGTTAGGCTTTTATTTAAGTCCTTTACTTCTATTAATGAATGTTGTCCTCACAATGATCTTTTGAGGTAGACACTGTTCATATCCTCATATTACTGATGGGTTAACTAAGGCCCAGGAATGTTAAATATCTTACCCTAAGTGACACAATAAGTATTGTAATCTAACCAACAATATTGGCTTTAGAAACTGCACTTATAACAGTTTTCTTTTTTTTTTTTTTTGTATTATTTAGCACTGGTTGATTAATAATGTTTAAGCAGTCAAATTGTAAATGAGATAAAAGATAAATTCCTATCACAAAATTAAAGATAGCAAGGTAATATACACCCTGTTGTGATGCTCTTGAGTATCTATCCTCATTTTTAATCTGCAACCAATTTGGAGCAGTAGGGTAAAGTGGGTTGGAAGGTGAAAGAGGAAGTGAAGACAGTGACCGCAGACAGCACTTTCAAGGTACTGAGTGGTATAGTAAGGGAGAGGGAGGTACCGAGGTAGAATAGACTTGGGCATATTGTTGACTATGACGTATGTCATATGACGTATGATGTACAGCAAAGGAATATTAAGTGATAGAGAACAGGATAATTCTGAGTAATGAGAAAGCAGGTGTGAAGAATCATTAATGAGTAAAAATAATTTTTATATATGCCTCTGTATCTGGACACCAATAGGAAACCTGTCTAGAATGGCTTCCTTGGTTTAGAGATAATACATTCACATGCTTTTAAGAACATACTTTCTTCATTGACCAATGAAGTCCCCAACATACTCATGGTCTTCTCTGTGGAAGTGAGTGGGTTTCATAGGTAACATCCTGGTATATTCTATAGAGATGAGTGTAGATAAGAAATAAAGCATTATGAACAAGGGTGGCTTATTAGCAATGCTGACTAAAACAGTAAGCAAGGGAGGGGAATATGTAACACTGCCAGGTTTCATGAATGTGGTTGGGCAAAATTTAGCCTGTGAAGAGAAGTGTAGTTAGTGTCTGTCTTTGTCTCTTACTATAGCTTTGATTTCAAACTCTATTTTGTCAGATATAAGTACTGCTACCCCAGCTTTTTTTTCTTTTGTATTTGCATGAAATATCTTTTTCCATCCCTTTACATTTAGTCTGTGTGAATCTTTTGATCTGAGATGGGTCTGTTGGAGGC